>JAVDOI010000001.1:19199256-19564256 GCA_032191485.1 Leptoclinus maculatus | reverse complement strand
TCCGATAGAATCACTACGCACAGTTACCTTGTACACTGAGTCTCTATGTTGAACTGACTTTATTACATACAACGGATAAGAGTCCTTATGAATGAATGACATTATGAGAAGAACCCAGGGCTGCAGTCAAAGCTCTCAAAATGAGTCATTTTCTGTCCTGGAAATGGTTCAGGAATGGACCGAATGCTTTGGCTAAGTTGTGTCTATTGTTTCGGATGAGGTCCCCCCCCCCCCCTCTGTGAGTCTCTCTCCTCCTCTCTCCATCCCTCTCCTGAATTCGTCACTCTCAGACAACTGGGGCAAAAGTCACCGGCCTTCTGCGGTGTTGGTGACAGCGCCATTCAGCATCCCGTCCGTCACAATACTGGCACAGCGGAGTGTGGAAACTGCCAACTGATGGCTGTTTATCCAGCGTAGAAGGCTGCCAGCCCCGCTGTCTATCCAATGACTGTTGAACCTCACAAACCAGTGGCTGCCAAATCACAGGATGCTGAGATTAAAGTGTGTTTCAGAGAGAGTTGAGTGTCTCTTTTCATATTGACATGCCTTATACTTGCTCTTAAAAGTACTCCAATGATTCAGTATTGCACCCCCATAATGCTGTGGGGGAAACAGATATAATAAAGAATTGTGACCGTCCGCTAACCGCTAACGTTTACTCGCCCTCCTGCTGACTTCAACAAGGATTCGTTGTTCCCTGTGTAGCATCGTGTGAGTGTTCAACCACAGGTGTGTCGTACTAGTCTGCACATGAGTACCGATCGGCAAGTGAGTGACATGTGTTGTTGCTATCGCATCATTGATGGCGTGATGATGTTTCTGTCTATGCACATGCAGTCTTCATGCACCATCCAGCCACCCTCCCTGTCTCCCCCTCTCTCTCCCTCCCACCCTCCCCCCTTCCCTTTCTCTGCCTTTGCAGTTGTCACCTCCAATTCTATCCTCAATTCATTACGTCTCCCCTTTCCCCAGCTGGTGCACACACACACACACACACACACACACACTGCCATGGTGTAGTCTGGACTGAGGTAGAATTGGATTCTTAAGAGAATATTTGAGACTTTTTATCTTCATCTTTTCCCTCCCTTTCACTTCACCCTCATTCTACCTCTCCCTGTCAGTGCTATCTTTATTATACACTCTTCCCCTCCCGCTCTCTCTCTCTCCTACACACACACACACACACACACACTCTCTAATCTCAATCATACGCTGCACTCTGCCTCCCTCACTGTCTCCTCTTACACTCTCTCTCTGTCTCTCCATATATTCACTCCGGGTCCCGTCTCCATCATCTGTCTTCCCCTCACTGTATCTTAATTCACCAGTCTGTGGACTCCAGTAATGGAGTGGATGCACTGCTGTGTGCTGAGCCCATTCAGTGAGCTCAGTCCTATGTTCTACTGAATGAAGCCCATAGTTCACGTGCTCTATCTGTGCATAGCTGTCTATGAATGCGAGAGTGTGTATATGCATGTTTTTTCCTCTCCGTATCGCTCATGAATGTGCGAGTGTGTTTCCCCGACACAGTCCTCCCTCTTACGACATCAGACCGAGCCGAGAGTGGCCTCCGTTGATCAAAGCGTTTTGCAGGGTTGAATCTGCAGCTCCAGACAGCAGTGCCAATGTTGTCACCCGGCCAGTCTGATGAGGCTACCTGCACTCGTTTCACTCCGACTTTGCTGCCTTTGATGCAGGATTGTTCGGGAAAAAGAAATGCAAGAATAAAGAACATATCCAAAAAAAAATGTAATATATGTATAGACGTGAAGGGATGAAGGTGGCAGCATGTAAGTCTGTAATGGGACATGGAGGTAGACGGCAGACTGAGTTCATTACCAAGACGATCAAAGCGTGAGAGGTGAGATCGGTCGGAAAGGAAGCGATGCAAAGCGACTCGGGGAGCCGGGGAATCCGATTTCAGACGTGAAGTTAAAGTGTTACATCAAAGGAAGGAGTCGGCGCTGTGAGAGTCGGCGCTCCGAGGTGAACTGCTGCTGTCTGTGTTGTGGTTTCTGGTGTAACAACCTGTTGTGAGTGAAGACACATGTTAACAGCTTGGCTTTAATGTGCAATTACGCTATAAATACATCGTGGGAAGGCCTTTAATGGAACTGAATGAACACCTTTTTCTCTCGTGTGTCTATATAACTCACCTCCCCCCCCCCCAACGTCTTGTTCTAGTGACTTCTGTGAGTCACCGTGCGTATGACTAGGAATAAGACGACATAGGATTTTATTAAAAGGATTCCAGTTTGTTGATGATTATTAGGATAATATCATGAATCGTAATAATTTTGGCCACGATAATCGGTAAAAAAAACAGTATTTCAGCTCCAGAATGAAGTAAGAAACAACTTGCATGGTGTAACATTGTGTCTGCATGTCATTGAGGAGGTGTGTGTGGTTGTTGTTGTCCTCCTACTCGTGTCGAGGTAGTTTGTCACCGCTGACATCTACAGGCCGGCCATGTTCATGCCCGATACCCCCCCCCACAGTGACCTGTCTGTCCGTTACCATGCCTGTATTGACTCAGCTGTGGTGTTATGAGCAGTGACGCCAATGATTCTAAAACCTCTTTAGTATATGAGTGAACTCATCTGTGATCACCAGCAAGATGAACAACCAACAAATACAACGGCATTGTCTTTAATATCCAGTGAGCTTTGTTTGTGTCCTCATCAGGATTCATCAGCCTCGTCACATTTTCTTTCATGACTTCTCCGTTTGTCCTCGTTGTTCTTCATCTTCCTGCGTTGTTCTCCGGTTCCTCTTCGTCTCCTTGTGTCTGTTGGTGTGCACGTCTCCGTCGCGCTCCATCTCTTTTGATAAATGCTCCTACTTATCCTGCTATTAACTTGCTCTCTCGCCGTCCGTCTGCTCAGACGTCTCTCTTTCTCCACGATTAGCGCTGGTTTAGTGAAGTCTCAGGTGTGTCCCGCCGTTAAAGCATTAAATGGTGTCTCTGCATCCTAATGAAGCCTGCACTTCAACAATATTGCCCCATTTAAATTATTAACTGTTAGCTAATGCAAAGCCTAATTCTAGGTGAAGTAGCAGCACTGTTTGAGAATGTGTGTTAATGGGACCGTTAACCAACAGACTATAATGCTAGACAGACCAAGCTTCATCCATTAGTGTCTTCAAAGTTTCCCAAAACCATTCCTGCGCATTGACCTACAGTGTGGGGGAGATTGTCCCAGCGCTCAGATGCCTTTGGGAAGCCCAGTCTCCTGTCTGTGCTTTATAGCCCATTTCATCATGGAGGAACTAGGGGATACAGAGCACTCAGGCCCACAGCTAGTTCATCTCATTGTTGAGATTGGATGCAATAAGTGAAGCAGAGTTCGGGTTTATAACAGAAAGATAACAGAAGATACAATGTTTTTCATCCTTTCACAAATGCTTTCAGGGACTTGAGTTGGTCTACAGAAAGACAAATATCGTACTGCAGAGTGGCCATTGATATGTCCATTGACATATGTTCCCTCGTTGATGGATGGGTGGAGGGAGGTATACTTTTATGAACTGTATGACAATCCTTTCTCACCTGTATTATAATAGATGATGGCTTCACGTCTCCGGAGTTGATCAGACTCTGGGAGTGATTGGGGGGGTTAATGGAAGCTCGGTCCACAACATTTAGAGGCGGCTGGATCCTCCACGATTGTGCCCTCTCGTTGACATGATAGAACTGTACAGCTGAAGGAGCCTTGCACATTTATATTTAATCTCCTAACTCTCATCCTTAATGCATGAGGAGAATGGGAGACCCCTAAACCCCCTTGCCCCCCCCCCCCCCCACAGCTCAGCCCACTGGGAGCGGGAAAGAGGAGGATTAGAGCAGGATTAAATCTGTGGTGTGAATGGGAGCCACGAGACCACCACAATTATTCACTCCCCCCTCCTTCCATCCCTCCCTCATGCACTCACAGAAACTCATTAACTCACTCAGTCTGTTTTTGCTCTATTTCATACCTCCAAAACACACATGTTTGAGAACCTTCCTCCTTCATATCTAACCGTAATCTCATCCCTTAAGTCTTTTTCTTAATTAATAAATTAAACAAAGTAAGCATGAGCCAATTGATAGAATCAGTGATTCAGCCTGTGAGAGAACAGGAAACGCTCGTCCTCCTTGATGTTATAACATGTTGAAGTCACCGTCGCTCTGCCTCTCTTTGCTGCTTCCACAGCTGCCAAATGCTGCGCGAGCACAGAGCTCCTTACTTTAATGTGCCGTCATAATCCGAAGGACGATGCAAGGAACATTAACGTAAAAGTCACCACCTGTCTGGATGACAAAAAGTCAATACTGTAACGGCTAGATGGAGCCAGCAATGTAGCGTTGTAATGCTGCAGTATTTCTAAAGCTCGTTTCCTCTATGATCCAGACAAGATGATGGTCTGGTTATTAAAATATCATAACTTTCATCCTTTCATGATCCTCGTTTTCATCCTTTCATGATCCTCGTTTTCATCCTTTCATGATCCTCGTTTTCATCCTTTCATGATCCTCGTTTTCATCCTTTCATGATCCTCGTTTTCATCCTTTCATGATCCTCGTTTTCATCCTTTCATGATCCTCGTTTTCATCCTTTCATGATCCTCGTTTTCATCCTTTCATGATCCTCGTTTTCATCCTTTCATGATCCTCGTTTTCATCCTTTCATGATCCTCGTTTTCATCCTTTCATGATCCTCGTTTTCATCCTTTCGGGATCCTCGTTTTCATCCTTTCATGATCCTCGTTTTCATCCTTTCATGATCCTCGTTTTCATCCTTTCATGATCCTCGTTTTCATCCTTTCATGATCCTCGTTTTCATCCTTTCATGATCCTCGTTTTCATCCTTTCATGATCCTCGTTTTCATCCTTTCATGATCCTCGTTTTCATCCTTTCATGATCCTCGTTTTCATCCTTTCATGATCCTCGTTTTCATCCTTTCATGATCCTCGTTTTCATCCTTTCATGATCCTCGTTTTCATCCTTTCATGATCCTCGTTTTCATCCTTTCATGATCCTCGTTTTCATCCTTTCATGATCCTCGTTTTCATCCTTTCATGATCCTCGTTTTCATCCTTTCATGATCCTCGTTTTCATCCTTTCATGATCCTCGTTTTCATCCTTTCGGGATCCTCGTTTTCATCCTTTCATGATCCTCGTTTTCATCCTTTCATGATCCTCGTTTTCATCCTTTCATGATCCTCGTTTTCATCCTTTCATGATCCTCGTTTTCATCCTTTCATGATCCTCGTTTTCATCCTTTCATGATCCTCGTTTTCATCCTTTCATGATCCTCGTTTTCATCCTTTCATGATCCTCGTTTTCATCCTTTCGGGATCCTCGTTTTCATCCTTTCGGGATCCTCGTTTTCATCCTTTCATGATCCTCGTTTTCATCCTTTCATGATCCTCGTTTTCATCCTTTCATGATCCTCGTTTTCATCCTTTCATGATCCTCGTTTTCATCCTTTCATGATCCTCGTTTTCATCCTTTCGGGATCCTCGTTTTCATCCTTTCATGATCCTCGTTTTCATCCTTTCATGATCCTCGTTTTCATCCTTTCATGATCCTCGTTTTCATCCTTTCATGATCCTCGTTTTCATCCTTTCGGGATCCTCGTTTTCATCCTTTCGTGATCCTCGTTTTCATCCTTTCGTGATCCTCGTTTTCATCCTTTCGTGATCCTCGTTTTCATCCTTTCATGATCCTCGTTTTCATCCTTTCATGATCCTCGTTTTCATCCTTTCATGATCCTCGTTTTCATCCTTTCATGATCCTCGTTTTCATCCTTTCATGATCCTCGTTTTCATCCTTTCATGATCCTCGTTTTCATCCTTTCATGATCCTCGTTTTCATCCTTTCATGATCCTCGTTTTCATCCTTTCATGATCCTCGTTTTCATCCTTTCATGATCCTCGTTTTCATCCTTTCGGGATCCTCGTTTTCATCCTTTCGGGATCCTCGTTTTCATCCTTTCGGGATCCTCGTTTTCATCCTTTCATGATCCTCGTTTTCATCCTTTCATGATCCTCGTTTTCATCCTTTCATGATCCTCGTTTTCATCCTTTCATGATCCTCGTTTTCATCCTTTCGAGATCCTCGTTTTCATCCTTTCATGATCCTCGTTTTCATCCTTTCATGATCCTCGTTTTCATCCTTTCATGATCCTCGTTTTCATCCTTTCATGGTCCTCGTTTTCATCCTTTCATGATCCTCGTTTTCATCCTTTCATGATCCTCGTTTTCATCCTTTCATGATCCTCGTTTTCATCCTTTCATGATCCTCGTTTTCATCCTTTCATGATCCTCGTTTTCATCCTTTCATGATCCTCGTTTTCATCCTTTCGGGATCCTCGTTTTCATCCTTTCGGGATCCTCGTTTTCATCCTTTCATGATCCTCGTTTTCATCCTTTCATGATCCTCATTTTCATCCTTTCGGGATCCTCGTTTTCATCCTTTCATGATCCTCGTTTTCATCCTTTCGGGATCCTCGTTTTCATCCTGTCGGGATCCTCGTTTTCATCCTGTCGGGATCCTCGTTTTCATCCTTTCGGGATCCTCGTTTTCATCCTTTCGGGATCCTCGTTTTCATCCTTTCATGATCCTCGTTTTTATCCTTTCATGATCCTCGTTTTCATCCTTTCATGATCCTCGTTTTCATCCTTTCATGATCCTCGTTTTCATCCTTTCGGGATCCTCGTTTTCATCCTTTCGGGATCCTCGTTTTTATCCTTTCATGATCCTCGTTTTCATCCTTTCATGATCCTCGTTTTCATCCTTTCATGATCCTCATTTTCATCCTTTCATGATCCTCGTTTTCATCCTTTCATGATCCTCGTTTTCATCCTTTCGGGATCCTCGTTTTTATCCTTTCATGATCCTCGTTTTCATCCTTTCATGATCCTCGTTTTCATCCTTTCATGATCCTCGATAGTGTTGCGTTGTATATTGGAGAGATAACTTTTATTGGGAGTAATAAACTGATGTGAAACGAGTCTGTTATGACATGAATACCACTTGTCAGCTTGCTCTAAAATCAGCTGTTCCTCGGGAAGACCCACATGTTCTAAGCGTATTGCCTGAATGATGCATTGAAGGTTTTTTCGTGAAGTGGAGAATTATATTCTGAAAACAAATGTCAAACTATCTAAATAATAATGATCTGATTCATGGCTGGAGCTCCTGGTCAACTCAGCTGCTTGACGCGTTCCTTTCTGCCTCTTTGTGGCTTTGACTGAATGTATTCAATGTTAGCAGGGCGGGAGCCTCATCATCGCTGCCTCATAACGGCTCCATCACACTGAAATCAATACGTATTCACCCGATGATGACATTAGCAATCACTCTCTGTCTCCCAATGCAGCCGCTCTCGCTCCATCTGTCTCTGCTTATTCACACAGAAACACAGCCAACTAGTAGTGAAGAGTGTTGGTCAACAGCAGGGATGAGTGCAGAGAATCCTCCTTCTATGTGTGATGCAGTCAATAACACAAACAGTCTGGGATTAGGTGTTGCCTGCCGTTCAATATGTGAAACACACAATTCATTACGCTGCCGTTCCTAATGGGAAATGGATTTCACTTAAATACTCCTTAAGTCACACCAAGAGATCTGAGTCAGTATGTGTGTGTGAAGTTAGAATCCTACTGTCTAAGTGTTTGCAAATAGCACTGTTGTCATTGAAACATGGAGCAGAATGTATGAAGATGTACGTGGCATACTTCAGATGCTAACTTCTTTTTACTCTGAAGCGATTTTAGGACAATCCTGCTACAAACAATTTGAAATGGATAAAGCTGGTGTGTAAATCCAGCGTACAGTGTTTCAATATGCCGCACATTAAGAACAAGCCATTGAACTTCTCAGACCCCACCCCTCAGTACTGTTTCCCTGTGGGTTTGGGGGAACAGGGGAGTGTGTGGGGGGGGTTTAAGTGCTGATGGGGTCGCACAATACAACAGGCCTATTAGAAGAGAGTACTGAGGGGGCAGCACCCCCCCAGACTCTACGTCTTTAATATTGCATGTTGGCACCGCGGCTCCTCGCAGCCTCAGCTAGCTTCACACATCCAGTTTGTTCTTGACGTGTCTTTGCATGAGCAAGTGTTGTTGTGTTGGTGCGGCGAGCGTTCGGGTGGCGAGTGGCGATGGAGGAGGCGTGCTGTAGGTTTGCCCGTTGTCGCAGGAGGACCTCGTCTCTCACCCTGGCACTGCCCCGATCCAAACTGGTAAGACTTGAGAATTGAGAGGATCAGGATCAGAGGCATCCTTCTAGAGCAAGAACGATATAGAGGTGAAACCCAGCTGCCTGGCTTCGGAAGCAACCGTTACCGACGTAGTGCTGGAGATAGGTCTTGGTCTTAAGTCCACTTCTTAAAGGTCTCGTCTCAGAATGGACAGCGCTTTTCGACTTCTTTCGACGAGAAGTGGCCCAGTTCTGCTAAACCTCTCCAGCCTTGTGTTGGTAAATGAAGGATGTAACACTTGGACCGGACCTTTGCTTGATCTGCTTGTACACATCGGATAAAGGTGCTTCGCTATGTTGGCTGACTCTTTAGACTCTTGTAATTCTTTAACGTAATCACTAACTCAGCGTCACTGTTTGAACTGCTTTACTTTACAATAACTAGGTTTATGTGTGGTCAGTCTGTGTGATGGAGTTCAAAGGTTATGTATTGATCTGGGGACCTTTTGGTCGTCTGTTCAGTGAAAGTTTCTTTAGCTTCTGAAAAGTCAGTCGGCTGCTTGACTGACGTCTTTGTCTCTTTGTGAATCTGAGCGGTTTGTTTGTGAACGAGCTCTATGCAATTCATATTTTTGGAGTGTGCAATCGTCGCGATAAGAAAAATGGAAACAAATGAATTTTGCTCTCGTGCAAATTGTCTTCTTATCGCGAAGTAAAGAAACGGACGGAGTCTGAGTGTTCTTGTGTGCCGCCACACAGGAAATAACATGTGAGCTGTCCGCATGAAAGAAAGCCAGACGAGCCGTCTTAATAGGACGGCCACTGCTTCATCGCTTTGCTGAGGTCGCTCCACAAATATACAACCAGCCTCCCACTTCGTCTGTCCATCAGAAATCATATCAACCTCCAGACCTGGGGGGTAATTTACAGCCGTCTGAAGTGTCTTCAGCGCCGTCCTTCGTGTTAATTATCTTGGAGTGTAACATGTCAAACAGTGCCAAACCAGCTTTGGCTTTCAGGCTGATGAAACAGCTGTGTGTGTGTGTGTGTGTGTGTGTGTGTGTGTGAGAGACACAGAGTGTGTGTGTGTGTGTGTGTGAGAGAGACAGTGTATCGGTGTGTTTGTTTGCTTCTGTTGAACTCACATCCTCCTCTCTGGTTTTTCTCTCATTCCGTCTTTCTACCACTTCCTGTCTGTCTGAACAGCTTCCTGCTGACCTGAATAAGATGCACCTAACAGACCACGCCCATCAGCAGGTGATGCACATGCCTCCCAGCCAATCAGGATGCAGCATCGCCAGCGACTCGGGGAGCAGCAGCCTGTCAGACATTTACCAGGTGGGTACTTCATGACGAGTTTAAATCATTTTATCCTAGTATTTTTCTTTTGTGTTCCTTATTTAGAATGCACTATTAATACGTGCACACATGTTTACAGTTTGGGGGTTATTACATTATTAAATCATGGCACACATATTCTCACTTTGCCATATTTTCTCTACTCTTAAAATCTAATTTTAGGAATATCTAGGAAAACTTTTAATGGACATAAAATGATCTTTTCCTCTTCCCCGCCACCGTTATTTCATTAAACACAAAAAGTAAAGCAGCGTTTTACTGATGGAGGATTCTCCCTGCAGTACATCCATCAACCCCTCTGCTCCTCCCTCCTCGTAATCCTCGGCGTCTCGCTAATTATCGTGCATCAGTCGTGCATCCTGGTGATCCGTCTCCCTCTGCGGACGAAAGGTCACATGCAGGAAATGAAGCTAACCTTTGGAGCTCTGTCTACACCTGCGCTAAAGGTACGGGAGCTGCAACACGGACGGTGCAGCCCGGCTCATAACAACCATCGTGCGGCCGTCCATTTGGTCTGCTTCCACGTGGTGTTTGCAGTAAAGACGCGGACATTTAGAGAGTATGACATGTAGTGCACATCACTTATGCGGATGATGTCAGACTTAATGCTTGACTGAGGTTTCCCTAAACAGGAATGTCAGGAATCCTCCTGTGAGGGGAAAACTGAAGGAGATTATTTTAGCTCAGGAAACGTCCCATTTCCTCCCAGGGCTCACAGTTACATTACATAAACATACCTATCAGCTAAAACAAGGCAAACACACATGCTCAGTGTGTATTGTGTCCTTTAAATGTCAGCAAACTAGGAAGCTCTTTCTTTAGTTGCTTTTATTACAATAATCTATTTTAATGCACAAAGTGTAAAATCAGCCTCTCTCCTCTGGCATCACCTCAACGTGACATTACTGAGCGTTCAATAGCTCAAGTGTGCTTTGGAATGAACTGCCTCTCTTGATTGTAAGGTATTTAAATAATGTATATTAATAATAATCCATAAAAGGGTACATGACAAGGCCGCCATCTCATCATTTTAATCCCTAATCTCCCCTCTGTACACAGAGAAGCTTATTAATATTACCTTTCAGTGCTGACTCTTCCTCGCAGGCTGCTGCAGTATTTGCGCTCCCCTCTGACATGTTTGTGTATGTTTTAAGGTGTTGGGCGGGGCTCTCACTTGACACCAGCTTGTTAGCATTGTTAGCATTCATCGTTACAATTGATGAGGCCCATTAGCTTCAAACTAATGAGCTCGTTACAAGTTAACGAGCTGGTGTGATCAATGGGCGCTGCTGGACACAAAACTAATGAGCAGCTTTGTTTCAGTGAGCAATCTTAACAATGCTAATATTATTATTTATTTACTTTAATAGGGGTGGTTGTTGTATTAATCTTCATATATGTTACGTTCAAGTATAATTTTATGTGCGATATGGCACAAAAGTTATCAAGACGTTCCGCTCTACGGTCCCATAAAGTGCTGCAGGAACGAGTCCTAAAACCAGGAAGTGAGTTACACTTCCTGTTCCCTCGTTTGATTTTTAACGCTTTGTTCTATGTTATAAAATACACGTTTTCTACAATAATCCGTCTTTTTGTTGAAGAAACCAGAGTGACTCTAAACGTGCATTTTACATCTTTTTGGACCTAATAATTTAAATAATAAGTACCGATGAGGTTGATTTACCTAAAAGAATATTGACCTGCTGATTTACAGATGTCTCGTTCCTGATGTAAGTCCATTAAATAAAAAGCTCTACTATCCACCACGAGGCAAAGTATTATGAGAGTAATGTCGAAAAAGAATGACTCATCGAGCAATAACATAAAACTAGGAGCTGATGAATGATGTAATCCATTAATCATTGTCAGCGGGATGTTAACTCTCGATGGAGCAAACAGACTAAAATGACATCATTCACATATTTTTACTTCCTTATCTGCCCCCCCCCCCGCCTGTCTGCGAGCGTTTGCAGATTGATGTGAGTCCGGTCAGCCCGTGTCAGACGCTTAACACGGAGACCAGCTCTCCTTGGTCCTGAGATTAGATATTTATCACACGGATGTGATCCCATCAGCTCGGCGCTGACCCGGCTCTCTTGTTTGTTTACGGACGTCTTAAAGCGCCGACCCTCCAGTCGGCTGAGGTCCTCAGCTGTCAGAGCAACAAACCCCCCCCCCCCAACTCTCTCCCTTTCCTTATACGATGATTCACAGTCGGGCACTTTTACTCCAAACTCTCCAGCTTTTCTTTCCTCCTCCTGTTCTCTCATCTCCTGTTCCTCCCCTCTGTCACACTCCATCCTCCTATTATTCTCCGTCCCTCCCTCGTCCCGCTACTCTTCTCTGTGCTTTTTTTCATCTTCTCGGCCGTTACGATGAACCTCTGTGCATCCCGCCCTCATTTCTCTGTCTCCGGTGTGAAACGTGGGCAGATCTGATGTCCCTCGTCTCTAGGAAGTGTCCTCCTTGCTCAAACTCAGCCGGAGACCAGGGGAATTGGACTGAAAGGGAACATCCTGCATTCTGAATGAACCGGGCTCTCAAAAGGCACTAAAAGATAGAAGACGAGGCGTTGCTGCACCAACGTTCCTACCCATAACCTCAATGCTTCTCTTCTCCAACAAAGTAGAATGAAAGGCGTCTTTTCTGCAGGATTTGAACGACCTTCATAACCGTTTTCTCTCTCGTTGGGGACCATGAAGAGTGTCACGGATTCAAGGATCATTCATTGTCGTTATGCAACGTAGGGTTGCACATCGAAATACAGTTGCAGAACATTTGCAACACAAGAAAAACATGACGAACAAAACTAAAAGTGCATTCCTGTAGTGCATTCTTTATGGAATGCAAACAGCAGCAACAAAAACAAATCTCTGGGCAGATAACATGGCCGACATTGAGCACCAAGCGTCACCGATGATGTAAACACAGAGTCCACCTCCTCTCGTCCCACCGGAGTCCTGCATCAAGTGCAGCTTGACGATGGATCCAGGTCTCTGAAGTCTTATCTCATCCATCTGATTTTCCTGCGATGGTACATTAATCAGACTGGGTAGCGGAGTAGTCTCGGGTCCTAGCTGGGTTAGCTTAGCATCCATGTGGGCTCTCCTCCCTCTCCTCTCTGGGACACTTCGGGGGCTTCTGGTCCGGTCAGGTTCACTTAATCCCCACACTTCCTTCCCCCATGTTGATGAATGTATTCTGTCATAGTGCTCCAGTATTAAACACGAAAAAACACATTTAGACAAAAACAAATGTAGTACTTTCGTAGTACTTTAAGTGTTTTTCTGTCTTTTTCTGCACAGTGTTGGCCCGATGAATACATGAGAAAAAATTCCTTGAAGACTCAGAAATCAGAGGTGAAGCAAAAGGAAAATATATTTTGTTGTTGAGATGTTTGATTCGATTGTCTTTTAGTGTCCACTCGAGGTTAACATATATGGAGTATTTCTCCTTAAAAGAGGGTTCTTAGGTTTCTTCTTGACTTAATTTATGTAAACAGGAGTGAACCTGTGCCTGAACTCCGGATGGACTGTTAGCTTAATCCCCTTCCCTCCAGAGAAACCTATAAAACCCATTGGCCAGGTACCAAATCTCCAAAGAACAGGAGCTCGAGTGCATTGTTGGTGAGGGAGCTGATCCTGTAGTGTGGAGGGCAGGAAGTCAACTCTTTCCCACCAACTTCAGTCCACTCTTCTCAATCAATACTACCCAAATGTACCGGCGCCTCCGAGATAACGTCCCGGGGTCGTCCTCAACTCAGACTTTCTCTTTATGCCACAAGTTATATGGACATAAAGAAAACAATCAATAAACACATGTACACAGGACAATGACAGCGTGTGATCATGTTAACGTTCTCTACACTTCGCTAAGCAAAGAAAATCATTGAGAAAATCAGTCAGGCGAGTCCTTCAGATCCATATCAGTACTACCCGAGTTCCCTTTAGGAGATCTTTAGGGGCACCAAGACCTTGAGGACACCATCGATAAACCAAAGCTCTGATTTGGTATTAACTTGGGATTGAGATGTTCCTGCAGTATGGTGAGCTGCTCAGAAAACTCCTTAAAAAGTCTTTATTATTATTTCTTTATACAAATAAAATTACACTCCGAGACGGAGCTCAATGTCTGAAGGCCTACCTGCTAGAGCTGACAGATGGCCTGCAATGCTGCCACCACCACCGAGGAGCTCCTCTCTCCCACCTCTAGGTTAATGGTTCAATTCCCACCCGACCTAAAAGCCCCCCCCATGCCCCTCTCAGAGCCAGCCATCTGTCTGCCCCGCACACAGGAAATATGGTTAAATATGAATTATTACTGCTGGATTTAAATATCTGGCTGTTCGCCTGTGTTTCCTAGTGTTGGAGGCGTTCAGCTCAGGGTCACAGGTACAGCTGCTCGTTCCAAGGTTATGTGTGGATGATGTATCACTGGAATAGAGCCGTGAAGTTCGAGTGAATACGTGATGATTCCATAACGTGACATGAAACCATCGGAAGCATTTTTTACCAAAACGTCTGCGCCGCCTTCTCCGCCGTCTTTGCCGCAGGCCACCGAGAGCGAGCTGGGGGACGTGGACCTGTCCGGACTTCCAGAGGCAGCGGTGGACAGCGAGGAAGAGGAGGAGGAAGACGAGGACCTGGAGAGAGCTTCATACACTCTTCTGGGCCGAGACCTGGTCCGAGAGTGTCTGGAAAAAGACCCAGCCGACCGCAACGACGACGACATCGGTGAGTCTACCGCCGTCTAATACGTCATTATGTGGTAGTGATGTTTTTTAGAAACCAATGGGTGACATCACACTGACCACGGCCACTTCTTCTATAGTCGATCGCTACTCATAGTGAATTGAAGCACCCAAATGTCACTCTAGGACTGTCTGTTACTATTTGTAGACTTCACACACTGGAGGTACAGACAACATCTATCATTCAGTGAGCTCAGTGGAGACACCCCCCCCTCACAGTGCTCTCCAAACAGCTGTGCCCTTCCAGTGTGTATTTTTAAGCAGGCAATCAGAGAGTCGTCCTCATTAGCGGGACCCGGTGGGGGGGTCCTGGAGGAGAAGGTGACCACATCACAGGGCTGAGAGGAGTTGTGAAGGCCCGGCCCGCCGGGGGGGGGTCGCTGGTCTCACTCGGCTCATTCAGAGGAAGGAGTCGAGGGGAGGACGTGACCGAGTCCAACCACGGCTCACAGAGCGTCTGAAAAACATGAATGAATGGAACAAATGTATTCATTAATAAGGTTAAGTTCAGTTTTACAAGTATGAAACGTTTGACACAGTGCAGGACATCTGTATGGGAGGAACACGGTGCAAAAATGAAAATCTGAAGCACTTATTAAATATGCACTGGCCAATAACTGTGTTTATTAAGATAACCTGTGATCTGTGTTTCCTTCCTGAAAGGTTACAGGGTGTTGGGCTTTTCAGGAAAATAGATAAATAGCGTATAAAGTAGTACAGATGTTTTCTTTATCAAGGCCTTGAGAGTACAACTTCAACATTATCTCATTGAATTGCTTTCTTCTCTTCCCCCCCCCCCTTCATCCCTTTTTTGTGCCTAAACAGAGCAACTACTGGAGTTCATGCACCAGCTGCCCGCCTTCGCCAACATGACCATGTCTGTGCGGAGAGACCTGTGCAGCGTCATGGTGTTTGAGGTGGTGGAGCAGGCTGGCACCGTCATACTGCACGACAAGCAGGAGGTACGACTCCACTAAGAACTGGTGCAGTGACTCGTAAACACACAGACATCGTAGTTCTCCATCACGCTTGGCGTACGACAGAAGTTTCAGTTAGTTGCAATCTGCAACCTCACCACTAGAGGGAGCCAAATCACACACACTGCCCCTTTAAGGTTTTAATTTAATACTGTATATAGTTATTATCTTTTTATTACCACCATCCTTGTTTTTGCTTATCCCCAAAGCAAACATATTAATGTTAGATTTATCATGTTCAAAATATGTAACAACATGTAAACTTCCATCCAAGTCCTAAAAAAGTAAGTGAACGCAAACAATTTTAAAATACATGTGTTATAGATTCTGGTTCATCGTTGCAAACATTACATTTGCTTTCAAGTATTTAATTTAAATTGGTTGTGTGTCTATATATATTGATTTGAAGGAGCACACACACACACACACATCCTCACCATCTTCCAGCCTACAGGAAGCTAATTCTCAAACAGAAGCTGGAATGTGCCGAGTCACTGCAGAGTAAAAGCCCCGTCCATCACCTGAGCGGCTACACGGCTAATTAATTAAGTTACATGCCTGAGGAACGGGAGCTCCGTCGCGAAAACACAGCAGCATCAGAACCGACAGGGTGATAAACGCCGGACGAAACCGCACACACACGCACACACCGCGAACGAGCGGCGTGCTTCACACGTCTGTCCGTCCTGTGTGGACAGGTTTTCTCTGCAGACGCGAGCTTGAAGGTCTAAGTGCTTCAGAGGAGAAAACAGCAGGCAGAGAAATAAACCAACGACAATAATACGGACTTGACAAATAATAGTTTGCAGGCTGCAAATATACGCTGAGAGAATTTTAGGATTCATGCAGACTTTATTACCTCACCTCACCTCACTGATTTCATCATTGCTGAGCAATCAGGAGAGTGAGCGGCTGACTGTTAGAAAGAGAAGCACTGAGGAAACATGCAATGAGGTGGAGATGTCAGTGATGGTTGAGGAGGGAGCTCGGGGCTCGTTCGCCCTCCCTCCATCCGCTCACACACACACCCGGGACCAACCGCTCGTTATATTACGCCTGCCAGCGTTTCCTCTTTTTAAAAAGCCACCTCTAGAGAAACAGAAGACATAATGCTTCAACAATATCTATTCCAATAGCTCGAACATATACGGTTTTGTTTTAGGACGAATACTCAAACGTCATTTTTGGACCAACTCTGCCGGCCCTGAAGAGTAGTTTCATTAAGCCGACCGTATAAAGCTGAGGAGAAAGAGCATCAGGAGCGATAAGAAGAAGATCCACCAGCCAGCGTTATTACTGGCGACGTAGCTAAATGTTTCGATCTCTGTGTGCCCCTCGTGTCTGCAGCTGGACCTCTGGTACGTCATCCTGAACGGGGCCGTGGAGATCAGCCACCCGGAGGCCAGAGTGGAGACTCTCTGCATGGGCAACAGCTTCGGCATCTCGCCCTCTCTGGACAAACAGTACATGCACGGAGAAGTCCGCACCAAGGGGGACGACTGCCAGGTAAAGAGCTCTCCTGGAGACGTGATTAAATCATGTACGTGTTGATGTTTACGTTACATTATTCATGAATTTGTGAATGGGAAGATTGTGTTAACTCTATTTTTTCTTCATGTCTTTATTTGACTACAAGTGTAGAAGTTTGCAGCCAGAACTAAATAATCTGCACATCTGAATTAAAAGTCATAATCTCGGTGTGTTTCTCAGACGCGTTCACAAATAGCCGTGCAGGTTTCCTCACACTCCATATAGAGCTGCTTGTGAAGCTACAGAGGTTAAAGAAGCGTGTACTTGTGGTATCCACACTGCCTAGTTCCCCTCCACTGTCGCGCATCACTTCCTGTCTTCAGACACACAGGAAGGGGCAGAGGTATCGGGCTCAGCGGAGGCGAATGCAGAACCTGATGGTTTAGTCGCTGTAGAGAAGTGAGGAGTCATGTCTCGTGTGTGATATAACGCTTCAGTGTCGAGGTGAAGTGAAGTGAAGGATGCTACTGAGAAGATTTCTGAGCCTGATTTGATTCAGTTTAGTCAGAGAGAGAAGTGGAGTTGTGGGACCTTCCCGTCCCTCCCCATGCCGCTGTCCGCCCGCCACCGTGCCTCCGCTCTGCTGCTGTTCGAGTACCCGACGGTGGTGCCGAGCAGCGTCTTTCTCTACTACAAGTTCACCCGCTTACCCCATGTCGTCCTCGACCAGTTCGTCTGCGTCGCCCAGGAGGACTACTGGCGCATCCTCAACCACGTGGAGAAGAACACGCACAAGGTGGAGGAGGAGGGCGAGATCGTGATGGTGAAGGAGCACCGCGAGCTCGACCGCAGCGGCACCAGGAAGGGTCACATCGTCATCAAGGTGAGAGGGTTTTTTTTTTAAGGTGTTTGACCCGAAGTTCTTCTAGTCCCAGAGGGTCTCTGCTCTGTATCTGTAGAAAAATGCAAATCCATTGCAGCTCTCGGGGTTCAAACGTCAGGTCAAGTTCTGGAGCTCAATGCCAAGTTGTATGTGAGAGGGCTGCAGCTTTGCTGATTTTTTTTTAATTCAAGATGAATTTATAGCTCAAATCAACCCGATCACGTGCCCACGAAGCATGAATGCAAACTCTAGACGCGCCTTACTGTTGTGAAATCTTGTGGTTCTCGTTACACTGCCTTAATGTTAGCTTCTAGCTAACTGTGGTACAGCTGAGCAGCTGAGCACTGTCCCCGTCAAGATCCTAAATAAGATGAGACGGGGACGGACACCGCATGTTTAATCTCACCCTAAACTTTGTCTCTAAATGTCTAACCTCTCCAAACAGGAAGTTGTCCTCCTTCAGTTTTCATTATTATGTACTAAATACTCTGAAAGGCCTCTGATTGATTAGAGTACCGCCTCATGCCTCGCCAAGCAAACATCAATGCAGCTGCTCGGTGTTCTTAGCCGCTCGTCTCGAGGCTCCGTTAGCACTATTAGTGTTTGTCGGAGCGTTTTTTTTCCCCTGTGCGCTACGTTGCGGAGCGCTCCAAGGCCTTTTGATCCTCTTCCCCCCCCGAAGCCTCCAGAGGCAGCGAGGTATCGATCAGATAATGGGCCTGAATGATTCTCCTGGCCGAGCGCTCCGAGGAAGGCTGTCGGCTCCAAAACACATCCAGTGGAGATGAGTCAATTCACGATGGGTTGCCTTTCTGTTTTTGGCTCTTCTTCTTTTTTTTTTTAGGACAAAAGTGGATGCCTTTCTAGTTTCTGTTCCCTGTGAGATGAATCATTTCCCCCCCCAGAAA
Organism: Leptoclinus maculatus; assembly: GCA_032191485.1. Lineage (NCBI taxonomy): Eukaryota > Metazoa > Chordata > Actinopteri > Perciformes > Stichaeidae > Leptoclinus > Leptoclinus maculatus. Next base: position 19,545,717 of record JAVDOI010000001.1, on the reverse strand, counting down.
CCTCTGCTCTGATGACATCGACAAAACTCTCTGAAACCACAAGAGGAGAGTTTGAGTGTCTCTGCTGCTAATTAATAACAATGAGAAGATCGAGACAAAGAAATGAAAGCGAGTAAAAAGCCACGTTATATTATTACCTTTGATAAGTCTTTAATAACCGCGGATGAATAAAACACTTCATATAGAGGAGAGAGTTGAGTCCTGACAGTTATCCTTTTTAGATTTGCTTTTATACAAATCCAGAAAAGATGTGATACCTCAGTAACAAATGCTCAAGGGCGTTAAAGAGCTGCTGTGTGTGTGTGTGTGTGTGTGTGTGTGTGTGTGTCTTTGTTTTATTGACGGCTGACTGACAGCTCAGTTCAATAGCTGCATCTTTACAGTTTGTCCTTGTCACTTTTATGATTTATCGCAACATAATTTATTCAAATTGGTGAGTACACGACCTCCTGTGTGTGTGTGTGTGTGTGTGTGTGTGTGTGTGTGTGTGTACAGTCTATGTGTGTCCTTGTGTCATCCTTGTGCGTGTCTACATTGTGCTCCATGTATTCTTTCACCCTAGGGAACCCCGGAGCGCCTGATCATGCACCTGGTGGAGGAGCCGTCGGTGGTGGACCCGACCTACATCGAGGACTTCCTGCTCACCTACAGGACCTTCCTGTCCAATCCCATGGAGGTCGGCAAGAAGCTGCTGGAGTGGTTCCACGTGGACAGCCTCCGGGACACGGTGAGTCGGAGGGCTGGCGGCTGGTTTTGGGCCGTTTCCTCGGGTGTGTTTGTGCAGTGTGTGTGTGTGTGTGTGTGTGTGTGTGTGTGTGTGTGCACAGGTGATTAATAAAGCAAGAAACTTTCAAAGTTTGTGTGTTGGAGCAAGAGTGCACGTGATAGGTCAAGTCGGCTGGGAGTGTTGAGGTGTTTCTGTGCACGTACATGTTGCAGCGTAGCGGATGCATACCAAGCAAAAACTGCATCTATCTGCACTCCTGTGTGTGTGTGTGTGTGTGTGTGTGTGTGTGTGTGTGTGTGTGTGTGTGTGTGTGTGTGTGCACTTTCTGATGACGGTGCTATCAGCACCCCTAATGTTTTGTATTCATGCATGTCGATGGACATTTGTTGTGCCGCTCACATGCCGGTCGATACGAGTTCAGCCAGCTCAGCTGTCCTTGAGCAGCGGCTTGTTCACAGCCGACACTCCCCTTTGTCCACCGCCGCTTTAACCTGAGATTAGTCTGGTACCGTCAATAGTCTTCATGCGGTCGTCATTCAGGCTTATGATCTTCAGCCCCGTTACACAGAACGAGGAGGGAGAGAGTACCAGAATGTGGAGGGGAGGGTCCTGAGCATTGATTGATTGATGGATTGGTCGGCGCTCTGACCTTTTGCAAAGGTTAGAAGCATGTTACCAGCGCTGTAAATTAGCAGACGTAATAGCTTCTGAATGCCCTTTGCTTTAGGTTTTCCTTCTAATTACTGTGGGACCAAATGAAGCAGTCAACCGGTCGTTAAACATGTTCTCTGCACACGGTCATTGTTTACCCTCTCTGCTGACTCCCGTGTTTTACAGTTCTTATTTCAGAAACAATACATTGGACTGAATAAAAAGTCAAACTTGACCATTTCGCACGAGCCCCACAGCGCCGCGGTTATACTTACCGATCGTGAGCTGATGTTTATTAGTGTTGAAGAAACTTTTGGATCTTTAATCCTCTTCCTCTTCGCGGTGGACCGAACATTCACAAACACAGGTTTTGACAGCACGGTTACACCGTGAGTGAAGATGACTGCACTTAAAGCACTCATGTCGCCACGCATTAAGCCTCCTAACTACCTCATGTTATGAAGGTAACATGAGGTAGCCTCGACCAGCGAGAGAACTGAGAGAGTGAAACTGACCCCGGACAGGAACTGTGTGCAGAAGAAGTGTATGTTTTGTGGCTCCGCTAAATTGAAGCTCCCATTGTGTCTCACAGGTAACGAGAATAGTGCTGCTGTGGGTCAACAACCACTTCAATGACTTTGAGGGCGACCCGGCCATGACGCACTTCCTGGAGGACTTTGAGAAACATCTAGAGACCGCGGTGAGATCAAACCCCAGTTTAAACTTAGTGTTTTATTTAGTAACCTTTGTATTCAGCGCGGTTGGTTCATTTTACACTGTCTGAATAGTCGCTCAGATCAAACGATATCATTTATGTTCTCATGTGAAAAGTACGCTGCTCACCTTAAGGAAAACAGAAGCTCATCGCGTCTTCCTCCCTGTCAGAAAATGAAGGGCCACTTGCGGCTGCTGAACATCGCGTGTGCGGCCAAGGCGAAGTGGAGGCAGATCACCCTGCAGAAGGCATCCAGGGAGTCGCCGCTCTACTTCAGCGTGCAGGGCGGCAGCGAGAGAGGCTTCGGCATCTTCGTCGAGTCGGTGGAAGTGGGGAGCAAGGCTGCAGAGGCCGGACTCAAACGTGGAGATCAGGTGAGGGGGGGGGCATAACATACAGAGTGGTGCTATAAGATATGATACACTGCAGCATGTGCTGAATGCAGAATGACCGGGGAGAAGAGGAAAAGGAACTTTCATTTTGTGTTGATTCTGGCGGTCCCTGTGGACTGAAGTGGTAGTGTTTCAGAGCACCAGAGTCCCTTTAGAAAACATCTCATTTTACTGAAGCCGGCGTCCGACAGTCTGTTCCGCTCAGTCCTGGTTCTGGTTCTCCCGTTGCCTCCCTTCCCTCCAGCGGGTCCAGCAATACGTCCTGGGTCTCCAGCAGCGTGGTGTCGGTGTTGGCTCCCAGAGCGGGAGCTGAGCTCTCCTCCTCCCTCCGGAGCTCCGACTGCAGGTGAAGCCGGATCTGGGTCTGTCCACGGTGGACCTGATCTCTGCTGGAGGATCTGGGTCTGTCCACGGTGGACCTGGTCTCTGCTGGAGGCCCCGCTGGAGTCTGAGCTGAAGGAGTTTCTGGTGAACCTGCATGATTTCATCTGAGTTCACCAGAAACCGACCCGGTGGCTCCGATGACGAGCTTTAAGAATAACTCTATAGAAACAGACCATCTTCTCTCTGATGGTCTCTTTACTGATGGAGGTCTGATAGAGGATCAGGACTACACTGAGACTGGTTCAGAACCAGTTAAAAGTTCCTCACAGGGACTTTAATGTGATTATAGGTCAGTGTGGTGGACCTAGCGAGCAGCATTTGTGTGCAACCCTGGAAGTGAATTAGTCCTGAATTAGATGGTTTGGATGAAATCATCGGGGCTCTGCATCCGTTTACTCCCCAGGTGAACGTTGCATAAAATGACTTAATTAAATGTCGTATGGGATGAAATATGATATTGAGGTAGAATTGACGTGAAACATCGAATATGGACACGTTTCAACTGAATCACGGGACGCAGGCCAAAGAAAAACCTGTAAATTCGACCCCGAACTGGTGAAAAGTCACAGTATGTAATGCAGTAAACGGCAGCAGGGGGAAGCTTCTAGAGCGATGCATGCTGGGTGTTAGGAGGCAGCTTCCCAGCAGGAGAGCACATTATTTTGACCACTTCTAAACAATTTGATTTGGCTGCAAAATATTTGCAAAACTACAGACTCATCTATTCTTAGGGTGACATGGAACGTGTTTAAATCTACCCGGCATGCACACTTCCCTTTTCTTTAAATGTCACTGAGAGAGGACTGGAGCCACACTGCTCACTCTTTGTGTTCACTGAACTGTTCAAAACACAACGCAACTAATGTGTTTCAGATTTCAGGTTTGTTTTCTTGTTGTTCCTGCTGTAATGTAGTCCTCTCCTTTTCAGATCATGGAGATCAATGGTCAGAACTTTGAGAACATCTCCTTCTCCAAAGCCGTTGACATCCTGAGAAACAACACACACCTCGCTCTCACAGCGAAGACCAACATATTTGGTGAGCGAAGCCCCGAGCATTGTGTCCTCTCACTCTGTTCCACGTTGGTTTTCTTTAATTCACGTCATTTGTAATCATTTCCGTCCGTCTAGTGTTCAAGGAGCTCCTCAGCAGGATCCTGCACGAGAAGAAGAACGGTGGGCCTCACATTCCCAAGATCCAGGAGAAGAAGGGAAACCGCTTCTCCATCGCCGACCTCCCCGGAGACATGGAGTTCCCCTCGGACCACAAGAGCACCAGGAAAATGAAGGCCAACACCGTGTCAGGAGGACGGAACAAGATCCGGAAGATGCTGGAGAAGACGCGCTTCAGCATCCTGCCGCCCAAACCGTTCAGGTGAGAGGATCTATGCAAACACGCTGCTGTCTGTGGTCGCAGGGGAAATACATACGGATTAAAACCAGGTTCTGAAGAATGAAGCCAATGCTTTTAAAGCTGCATTCTCTCTAGTGTCCACCAGGGGGCGACTCCTCTGGTTGTATAGAAGTCTATGAGAAGATGACTCTACTTCTCTCTTGATTTATTACCTCAGTAAACATTGTAAACATGAGTTTATGGTCTCAATCTCTAGTTTCAAGTCTTCTTCAATACAGCATGATGTTCATTTAGTAGATGATGGTCCATTTAGAGTCAAACAGACCATAAAGCAGGGCATGCTTTATACAATAGTTGGTCCTTTTATAGTAAAAGTGCTGCAACTGTTGCAAACGTCATCGTACATGTCGTCTCTCGACTCCAGTCTCGCATCTCGAGTTGCTAATCAAACTATAAACAACGAGTGCACACATGGATTTGGCTTCCAGCTGTCCCACAATCCTCTCTGACTGGATCGCTCTTCTGTCTCTGCATCGGTATCGAGGCGAGCTGTGACCGTCTGAAGACGGGATATGTTGGAACCCTGAGCAGAATGTTAAGCCTCGAGCTTTGCCAATGAACTGAACCCACTTACTGCACCTCATGAAGAGACGGAGAACAGCACAATCCAGCCTCCAATGAAGAAGGAAATGGAGTTAATCTTTAACTGAAATGCTCTCCTTTTTGGAAAGTGGTGGTACGCAGCACAACGCATCCCCATTCCAGGCACTTTGCTCTGAAGAGTTCTTGCACACTGTTTGTCTGTGATGCAATACTCTTTCTCCTATTTCCCTCCACCTTCAGCCGCTGTAACGTCGAATGGTTCCAGACTCGTCACGTAAAACGTACCATCATCATCACCATCCTCATCATATAGGCGTCGTCGTCGTACTCAGCATCTGGAGCAATTGAAAGCAATTGCGCAGGCGGAGGCTCGGATTCAATATTCGGGCCGTAACGTGCGGATACAGGGCTGCGTTTCATTTCATCATCTCATCGTTCCGTGCCTCTCCAGGCCTCGTTAAGCTCCACACACACTGAGAAGACGCTGCTCTGGCCCCGTTAATTACAGAGCGGAAACGTCTGCGCGGCCCCGACGAGCTGTAAACACACAAACACTCTCACACAGACGAGACGAGTCTCTCACTTTCCTCCCTCACTTCAAACCGCTCTTTGGTTCAAAGGGGATGGGTGGCTGATTAAAGGGACGGGAGATGAAGACGGGTGCTTTGGGTCAATTTGGGACGCATCGGAGGCCTGTTGGAGGATGGACATGTGACGGGAGGCAGCGTTGTAGAGTTGTCTACCGGATGCATGTGGACCAAAGGGACAGGCTGCGGTAAAGACACACACACCGGACTCACTGCCATTGTGCAGTCTCTCCCTCATAAAAGCTACATTTTTAATGCTTTTGCTCGAAAAAAAACCCTTCAGAATATGGAGAGGAACGATGCAGATGTCCCATGCAGATGCTCTTACGTACATAAAGCGTCTCGCTGCTGCAGCCCCGTTCTGCTCTTGGCTGACTTTGTGCTCCACTTCAGACGAGCGTTTTATATGACAAGGACACGCTGGCAATAAACAAGTCGTTTTTCTGCCAAATGAAGTTGTGCGTGCTCCTTTTACACACATCCCATATTGACCAGAGAGGATGATTTACATCCTGCAGATTGGAAAGCAATAGAGAGAGGTTTTAGCCTTTAGTCCGTTACGTCTCAGAGGTCTCTGTGATTTAGTGAGATGACGATGAAGAAGTAACCCCGTGAGGCCATTTTCATCCTCTCTACTTCTTTCTGCTACAGCGACATGCACTAAATAACAATGCCATCGCTGTAACTATTGTGTTAGTACGCGTTTCCACATTTTACTGCCGCCGCTGCTCCACCTGCAGAGAGAGAGAGCGGTTCAGTTAAAGAGCTCTCTGTTACACTGACTGGAGAGCAGTAAGAAGGATGGAGGATGATCATTTCACCGTTGTTTTTTGTCCACGCAGTGATGCCTCAACTCAACAATTACCATGCTAAATATGTCAATCTCACACAAATGTCTAAAAGAAGTGAGGACATTTTTAGACAAACATGGATATAAACTGGCAGACAACCACGCAACGTCAAAAGCGTGAAGAGGTTTCTGCTGTCGGACTCTCACAAAGTGTCACAGTTGTAGAAAACTGACGAAATCCGGACCCGTGAGCTGAAATGTTACCGTTGCTGGAGAGAGGAGGAGGTGATTACGTGCCTCCATCTACTCGCTCACAGAGTGTTTTATTATTCCGTGAACGAGGTCAAACAGCCGAGTTGGATTTCCTCACAAATCCTGCAATTTCCCGTCATGTGTGCCGTCTTTGACTCTCCGCTGCTTCTTTATTTCAGCAAACCTGTCCACACACTTTGACTGTTGTATCTTCTGTCAGCCGACATGTCTGTGTGTTTAAGTGTGTGTGTGTGTGTGTGTGTGTGAGAGAAAAGAGAGGCCTCGTCACTCTGCTTCTGGTCTACTTCTGTTGCTTCCTTTTTTCTTTTACACGCTTTTTCAATGTGGTCTCTCTCCCGTTTGTCTCCGCTGCTTCAGGGGCCTGTTTGGGTAAGACCTCCTGCGTAACTCCCCGTCCTCCAACCATCTCATTCAGTTGTTCCATCTGCACACACACACACACACACACACACACCAGCATCACTGACCTTCAGCTACATTACAAGCAGACTGCATTTGTAGATTTCATGCTAATTCCTCCGACTCATGAATCTTTTTTCCCACCGCAAAGTCAAGGTGTTCCTTCTCTGTGTTTCCTTCTCATCCAACCAAATGGACTGCAGTCTGCAGGGATGTTGGAGAACACATTCAGGAGGTTTAATGGCAGCGCTGAATAGTAGAGAGGCTGCAGATGTTTTTTGCTTTCTTTATGTCTGACTCTTGTCAGCACACCTGCAGTCTGAGGTGAATCAGAGAGAAATCTGTAAACATGAAAGCTTCTAGCTGTTTCTACGCTGGACGTCTCGTCCGTGTCCTTTTTTTAATGGACTAAACCTTCAAGACTCATCCTGTCACAGTGTGAATGTTATCAGTGAGACGGTCCAGATACAACAACGTCATTCTAGTCTGATTTGAGCTCCGTTATTTCCTAATCCGTCACCATCATCCTCCTCCTACATCTCCTTTGTTCACCGACCTCCACGTTATTTAATCCACCAACTTTTCTCCTCCTCCCGTTCTCCTCCACTCGTTCTCCTCCACTCGTTCTCCTCCACTCGTTCTCCTCCACTCGTTCTCCTCCACTCGTTCTCCTCCACTCTTTCTCCTCCACTCGTTCTCCTCCCGTATCTGTTTCTACGATCCCTCCATGACGTCTGTGCGTCACTTCGACCGCTGACTGGATGATTAGCGAGGCTTTGCTGCAGCAGCTCTGGGCCGTGTTAGTGGAAGCCCTGCATTACTGCAGCGTGTTCAGTACACTCTGTTCACACACACACACACACACACACACACACACCTGGAGGGAGATTAGTATGCAGGCAGCATGGGATGAACTCTGACGCTCAATTACAGACTGAGAGTCAAACTCAAAGCGACCACATGTTGAAATATGTGCGATATGCATTGAACAGAAAAGTGTAAAAAAGAAAAGTGACAATTTCCGACCAAATTTTCTTCCATTTTCTTTTTTACATGTTTCCAGTTCCTCAGTCTGAACTGTTATAAATGTACTTTAAAACCAATCAGCCCTCTCAACAGTTTAAGAAAGTGTTATTTAACCTCCAGTTTGAGGCGGGGCTGTTCAATATCATATCGTACAACATGTCCGTTGATGGTGTTTGTCGCCATTTCCGTCACGTGTGTGCAGATCCAGTCTAGCGAGTTCATCCGTGTAAAGGTTGATGTTTGCATATCCCCCCCGAGACCGGCTGTGGAGCCAGGAAGGCGCCCCGTGAACAGGGAGCTAAATGCTAACACCAACCTGTGTGGAGGAGGAGAGCGGGGACACAAAGTATAAGAAAAACAGCTGCAAAGTCACATCTGGATGAGCTTTAATCCTCTTTACTTCTCATTTATTCTCATATGTGCTGTTTGCGATGCTTGTTTGTGTCTCTGTTAGTGTGTGTGTGTGTGTGTGTGTGTGTGGTGAACTCGTCCGTCTCTCCGTGAATGCTCCTTATCAGTTCCTGCCGACCATGAAACCGCCTCGTTGGATGAGCTTCAGCTGTGTGTCCACTGCTGCTTATTAAAAGTCAAAATACAGAGATATTGATATTCTGCAAGAGTAGACATTTTGATTACGTCTCCTGATATGCGTCTCCACGGTGTTATGATATGCTCTGGAGATGAAGGCACTCGTTCTGATATTTGTGCTTAAAGAACTCATAAAACGAGACAGAGAAACGTCTACTGCTGCAAAATAAGAGCCTCGAATCAATTTTAGAGAGTGATGTTAGTTTTTGATGGAGCAGATCTAATGTTCCTGTCTCTCTCTCTCTCTCTCTCTCTCTCTCTCTCCTCTCTGTCCCTCTGTAGTGATGGCGGCGTGGGTCAGTCTCAGGACGACAGCATCGTGGGTACCAAGCAGTGTCGGCACAGCGTGGCCATCATGCCCATCCCCGGCAACCTGTCGTCCAGCAGCCCCGACCTGCTGCACCCGGCCTCCAGCGTCCTCGACTTCTCCAACCCCGCAGGTGAGGAGAAGCGCTGACTCGGTGAAAGTGAGGGGTTTCCCTGTGGACACTGAATGGTCCTTTGTTACCGGTTGTCCCAGAGGGACAGCGTGTTGACAGCGTGTTTCTGTCTCTGCGGTTTGAAAAGCTTGATTTTTTATTATATAATCGTGAAGAAACCACCAATAATAGCAAGAAGCTGTGCAAACAGACATTACCGTCAGGTTTCCAACTTTCCCACGGTCTTTTAACGCATCATGAACGCTTTAGTCAGGAAAAGCAAACAAAGCGAAGCCTATTTTGAATTTTGAAATTTCACCAAAAACACTTTACTCTACACGTCTCATTTGAGATTTCACCCCAAATAAACATAGTAAGCACGAGTTTATGGTCTCAATCTCTGTCTGAAGCAGTCTGTCACACTTGACTGGAGGCCTCACTGGACGGTGACTCCTGATCACTGGTCAGTCAGACGCTGTTCCAGAACAACCCGGCATCACACGGAGCTTCTCACACACACAACACAAGTTACTGGAGCTTTCTAGCACATGTTTACACACCTATTCTCTCTCTCACACACACACACACACACACACACACACACACACACACACACACACACACACACACACACACACACACACACACACACACACACTCACTCACCCTGGGGTCTTTGTTTTTTAAGGTGCCACAGAGCTGTTTCCAGAATCGTTTCCGTCTGAAAATGATTAACCTCCTGGACTATAAGGAGCCCTGTGTGTGTGTGTGTGTGTGTGTGTGTGTGTGTGTGTGTGTGTGTGTGTGTGTGTGTGTGTGTGTGTGTGTGTGTGTGTGTGTGTGTGTGTGTGTGTGTGTGTGTGTGTGTGTCTGAATGAAATATTGAGAGAGGGGAGAACATGAAAGAGAAAGTGGAGAGATGAAATAGAGCGGGAGAGTGAATATAGTCCTGATTTATTCCACAGGCAATTTGTCAATGAGCTACACACACACACACACACACGCCTGCATCATGTGTGTGTGTGTGTGTTGTAGTGGAACACAAACACACACACACAAACACACTGTGCCTCATGAATCATCTGCCATTAGATCAAGTTTCCTTCAGTCCTCTGGCTTCTCATTAGATTGAATAGTGGAGGGGAGAACAAGCCGCTCAAACTAAACAACTCTGTTCCAGATGCTCAACAGAGCGTCTTGTACCTTTAAGTACCTGTGATGACATCATCATTACATCAGCATGCTGAGTAAACTTGGTAGTTTTAGAAAACTCTCTGGATGTTTTCATTGTTTCTAATGTTTTCTGGTCGTCCGTCCGTCTCTACCAATCATTCTAATAAATAAAAAGTTAATATCACAGATTTAATGATGCTGCATTTACATCTGCTCAGATCGTCGTTGTGTTCAGAGGTGAAGGTTTACTCTCTTTCTGTCCGCTCTCTGTTGTTCTTCCTCCCCCTCTCTTTCCTCTCTGTCTCCCCCTCTTGCGTCTCTCTTGTTGTGATTTTAAACAGATGTTGAAGTGTAGAAGCGATGAGTCAGCCTCTCTGGTTTCCCATGAGCAGATTAAAGCAGCAGTAGAACCTCTGGTCTTCCCTCATGATGTCCCCCCCCCCCCCCACCACTCTCTCTGTTTCTCATACTCACTGTGTTTTCTCTTCCTCCTCTCTGCTGGCAAAGCCCTGGGACTCTACTGTAAGTATACAAAGCCACACTTTCTTTATCCTTTAATCCACACTCTGCATCCTTCAGGCTCCGGCTGCTCAGCTGCAGCACATTTAAACGGCGAGCTAATGTACCCCGTAACTATCGGCCACCGCCAGCGGTACCGGCGCCGAGCGCTGCAGGCTGCTGTCAATCAAACAAGGACAGAATGAGAGCGAGGCTCCTAATGAGGTCGTGTGGATCTTTACTCACACAGAGTGGAGCTTGAGAAGTGTCAGGCTCTGGCTGCAGGGACGAAAAACCTGTTCGTAGGAGAGATTCCTTCTTCGTTTTAGTCTCTTAATAATTAAAACGTAAAGTAACAGCAGCCGTATCCTTTAAGGCGAGACACTACAGGCAGAAACAGTGTTCTTCATTTTCATTTAGGAGTTTATCTCACTACTTTGTCTGCAGAATTCCCCTAAATTCACCAAACGTTACCATTAGATAATGCCTCATTTGCATATCTAAACATAACGAATGGTCCTAATGTTTAACCTCAGCTGCTCTACAGCTTACTCTCCTCTCCTTCCTCCCGGCCCTCCTCTGCTTCTGCATGCTTTCACGTGTGATTTATGCCGTCCGACTGTATGATGGAGCGACCGGGAAAAGGCAAACAGTAGAGAGGAGGAGGAGGAGGAGGAGGAGGAGGAGGAGGAGGAGGAGGATTGTGGGAAGCATGTTGCCTCTCTTGTGCTGCGTTTGCAAAAAACCCAAGAAGACTGTGTATAACTCCTGTTTGTCTTCAGGCCGTGAGTAAAGTCTCCGGTGTTGACGGCGATGAATGACACCGTATTAATGATGATAATTGATTGGACGAGCAGCGATCGTCTCCTCCCTCGTGTGCCGCTCAGGTCGCAGCTCGTCCAGAGGATTAAACATGATTAAGCCCCTCCCCCCCCCCCCCCCCCCCCGGATACGATTGGCCACTCTGCATCACAAATCACAGCTAATGAGACTCTGAGCGTTTAGCCTCATAAACACAGTGAGCTCTGCTGCAGCAGCTCAGACCACGAGGAGGGACACACACACAGTTATTACTCTGATCAATCTTTGTGCTTCTGGTTCTAGGGATCAGCTGTCGGGGCTCTCATCTCCTCCTTCAGTCACATATACAGCTCGTATGTCACGTGATTGTGATCAATGAGCTCACCGTACAGAGGGGCCGTTCATAACCACGACTGGCCTCTCAATGCGATAATTCATCTTCTTTCAATGCAATCGTATCCTCGAAAGATCACAACACGCGATTAATCAGGACAACGAGCACACACTAACTGAGAGTTCTCAGAAAGTCTGATTATTTTGCACTAAACATGTCAACACATGAACACCTCCAGAGTGTCTGATATTAGATCCTGTTCACACACAGTTCTCTTTAAACATGCAGAGGTTGATTATGAGCCTCCACTCAGACGTTCATGGTGCTCCAGCTGTTGTCATCTGCACACTCAGAGATCCCCACAGAGCTCTGTGTTCATGAAGGTGATGCCTCTTCACCCTTTCCTCTTGGTAAACAGGAGGGAGCAGCAGGAGTGTGTGACTCTGCAACATGATGAGCAAACTCATCAGTCAAACCTTTGATATTGTGTTTTCCGAGTAGCCCTCCCTCCGTCTCCAGTTAATGTTATTGAGCTAAACCTCACATAACGGGCGGTGTGACGGCTTCATCGGGTCTGTCGGACTCGCCTCTCCTCTCATGACTCATTGTTTTAAAGCGCTCTGGCTGCCGGCGGCTAATGGGCCGTAGCCTCTTCTTACTCAAACACGGGGATCTTTAATGCAGCGGGGGGGGGTCCATTATCTAACACTCGTGTGCAGCTGCTCCAGCGTCGCCACCAACATTCAGGCTTTTATTTTGGCCGGCGTGTCGTCTAACAGAGTCGCTGTGAGAGACGCTGCAGTTTGATTGTTTCTTAATGAATTATTCAATTGTTTTTGCATTCACTGCTTTTAAGTGGTGCATTACATAACGTGCTTTGGTTAATGTTACATTTATTAATTATTGAATGAAGAATGTTTTATATCTGCAGGTCTTCTTAACGAAGCTGTGTTTTTTTTTGGCTTAATAACATATAATTACTATAATTCTATGTGGAACAGGTGACGGGATTAGATTTGAACTCAAATGTAATTATTATATAGCACTAAAAACTACAGTATTACTGATGTGTGGACAGCCAGCTGATCGTCTCGAGGTCCCACACGTCCTCTCTGTCATAGACCAATACGTGCTCCAGTAATAAACACCACAACATGAAGAGATGTTGCAGTTGGAAGATAAATCATAAGAAGATGTACTTGACTTGGAGACTGTGAAGGTGTAACAGGGTGTTGTGGTTTGGCTGAACAGTGGGATCGTCTAACAAAGCCAGCGGTAAATGATCAGCGTTGTGTCTTTGACTCTTTGCCCGGTTCTGTTCACACCAAAGACGTGTTGGCAGGAGAGTAGCAAGCTCAGCAGATCTGCTCAGAGGACGTATGTCTTTGTCACCTGATAATATAATAAACATAAAATATGGAAACCAGAACCTGATAGCGTTCCTTTTAATTACTGGCACAGCCCACGGCCACATTATTGGTGCATTACTCAAACAAAGATGGATGCCAAAACCTACAAAACTGCTCTTAGATTACCGTTTCATTGTGTCGTTGGCTTCATTACATTTCGTTTTATCGCGTTTATTGGCATTAGTGACCGTTTGCGTTGGCCTCCGCTTCTCCGTAACCATCGACTCACCCCTCCGCTCCTCTTTCAGACATCCCAGACCAGGTGATCCGGGTGTTCAAGGCCGACCAGCAGAGCTGCTACATCATCATCAGCAAGGACACCACCGCCAAGGACGTGGTCGCCCACGCCGTCAATGAGTTCGGCCTCCTCGCGGCGCCCGAGACCTACTCCCTGTGCGAGGTGTCCGTGAGCCCGGAGGAAGTCATAAAACAGAGGCGTCTGCCAGACCAGCTCTCCAAGCTGGCTGATCGCATTCAGCTCAACGGCAGGTAGGAAACACGAGAATCACACTTCTCTAAGAAGGGCTTCTTCAACAAAGGGTTTGTTTTAAAGTTAACGGACTGGATTTTAAGATGCTTTCGCCTTAGATGGTGGTTGTGAGTTTCTGTCTTTGCAACAGTACACAAGGCAACCAACCAGAATGCTTTGATCAACCAGAACGCAACGATGTGTGTCACGGTTAAGGAAGCACATTCGTCGTGCAAAGAGGCGTGTAGAGGCGTGTAGTTACTGCAGATCCACTGTGGAAATGTTGGACAAAGAGCAGCTGGAAGCGAAACAGACCATATAAGAGAGTTTGTGCAGACCTCTGTCGTGTCGAAGTTTCCCCGAACGGCTCAACCAAAGACATCGCCCGCTGTGCTCGGACTCAAAGCCCAGAATACAGAGACGTGGGGAGAAGTTCTCTTCTTCTGGTGTCGGTTCAAACTAGGCGAGGCCGCACAGTTCTCACTACTTTGTACTAGTGTGACTTTTACTCTGTACAAGAAATACAGCACATCTTTCCCAAACAGTTTGTGCAATACATGTATATATATATACATGTATATATGTATATACATGTATTGAAACTTTCACTTTCTTACACTTTGTTGCCCCATTGCCAGTATGTTTGGTGTCTCCCAGTCTGACACATCACTGTGCCGTCTTGCTGCCAGACACATTCCCTTTAAAGACCAAAGTTAGTGGAACATGGAGGATAATTGAAAAAGTAAAAGTCTGCTTTTAAAACGGCCTCTCCCCCCCCCCTCCCCCCCTCTCCTCGTCTCCTGTGGTCCCTCATCAGTCCTCTCCCAACTAGGTTAGCATGAATATTTCATCCTCTGTCAGGGGGCGGAGGTCTCGGCACGTTCTGGAATTATTCATCCACACACAGTGAAATACACACACGTACTCTATTCACACGCATAGACTCACAGAAACAAGAAGCACACACACACACACTCACTCACCCAGAGGACTCTCGTGGTAACACCGTCCCTGTGTTTTTGATGGATGGCTGAGCTGCAGCGAAACAAATTGCCGCACTATGATATTGGTCTGAAAAAGGATGGTTTAAGAGGCGGAGGAATGAACAAGCAGCGCCTATAGATATCTGCTCTGTCTCATACTTCACTGTCCTCTTATCTTACTGACGTGTTTGTCAGTATTTGTACATGATAACATGTCCAGTACGTGGTGCAGTGTCAGCAGGATGTCTGTGTGTGTGTTCACCACCATTTATCAGGAGCGTGCATTCTCTCTACTGACCAGCAGGTTGTATAGAAGTCTATGGGAAGATGACTCTACTTCTCTCTTGATTTATTACCTCAGTAAACATTGTAAACATGAGTTTATGGTCTCAATCTCTAGTTTCAAGTCTTCTTAAACACAGCATGATGTATATATAACATCTTTTAGATAGTGTCATAGGAAACTATAAATGTAGTTTCTTAACGCCTTCATTGTATAAAACATTAACAAACCAGGAACAGTGTTTTTTTACTTAATAATGCTCTGAATCCTACACCCCCTCCCCCTCCTCCTCCAGGTACTACCTGAAGAACAACATGGAGACGGAGACGTTGTGTTCGGACGAGGACGCTCAGGATCTCCTCAGAGAGAGTCAGATCTCTCTGCTGCAGCTCAGCACCATGGAGGTCGCTGCCCAGCTCTCCATGAGAGACTTTGAGCTCTTCAGGAACATCGAGTCCACAGAGTACGTTTCACATTTTAATGGGCCGACGACCCGTAAATACTCTTATTATGTTGCTGTAAAATCATCCTTTTTGGTTTCTCATATATATACAGTATATATATATATATTCTAACTTCCTTGTCGTGGTTCCCAGATACGTGGACGACTTGTTCAAGCTGGACTCGTCGGTGGGAAGTGGAAACCTGAAGCAGTTCGAGGTGGTGATAAACCAGGAGACCTTCTGGGTCGCCACGGAGATCCTGAAGGAGCCCAGCGCCCTGAAGAGGATGAAGACCATCAAGCACTTCATCAAGATCGCCCTGCACTGCAGAGAGTGCAAGAACTTCAACTCCATGTTCGCTATCATCAGGTGTGTGTGTGTGTGTGTGTGTGTGTGTGTGTGTGTGTGTGTGTGTGTGTGTGTGTGTGTGTGTGTGTGTGTGTGTGTGTGTGTGTGTGTGTGTGTGTGTGTGTGTGTGTGTGTGTGTGTAAGAAAGATAACATGCAGGGTTTCCTGTAGAGTTTTGTAGCACACACACACACAACTGAAGACGATTAGCTAGAAGACTGTGTGCATTGAACATGCACACTAAAACTAACCTCCTTTTCCTCCCTCTGCCTCCTCATCCCTACCTCTACCCTCCCCCCCCCCCCCCCCTTCCCTTCTTCCCGCCACACCCCTCTCTCTCTCCTCTCGTAGCGGCCTGAACTTGGCGCCGGTGGCTCGGCTGCGCTGCTCGTGGGAGAAACTGCCCAGCAAGTACGAGAAGCTGTTCGTGGACCTGCAGGACGTGTTCGACCCGTCCAGGAACATGGCCAAGTACCGCAACGTCCTGAGCAGCCAGAGCATGCAGCCGCCCATCATCCCGCTGTTCCCCGTGGTCAAGAAGGACCTCACCTTCCTACACGAAGGTAGACGGACAACCCTCGGCTACATTTCCTTTAAGACCATTGAGACCGTGTCATTCTGCTCAGTTTAAGGTCCCCTTACTTCCTCCTTCCTAAGGTCAACTTCAGTCTCACTCAGGAGGTTTACTTCTGCTAAAGGCTTCCCCATCTAGTCAGGTCACAACTACCCGATCGGACTTCTCCTTAAAGGTGTAGGACGTCTGTGTGCTGTGTGGCCGTGTGAGGAATGGAAAAGGAAGGTTTCCCTAATTGTGCAAGTTGCCAAAAAAATGTCCCAGCGTGAGTGAATATGAAAGACCGCTTTGATCCTCCAGACAAGAAGGAGACCAGAACAAAGAGATGTTTTACTTTGAGGATTCGACGCGGAAATATCTTCGCAAATGTCCCCAAAGAACAACGGTTTGTCCTCCTCTGCAGCGTTGGCGTCTGACTCCTCTCCCTCTCTCCCTCTCTCCCTCTCTCTCTCTCTCTCTCTCTCTCGTCCTCTCAGGCAACGACTCCAGCATCGACGGCCTCGTGAACTTCGAGAAGCTGAGGATGATCGCCAAGGAGATCAGACACGTGGTGCGGCTGACCTCGGCCAACATGGACCCGGCCCTCATGTTCAGACAGAGGTCGGTCGTTGTTCGTTCACTGATGTGTGCTTTGACTCGATGCTGTCGCTTTAAGTCTATTCCTTCTCAGGGTCCCCCTTCATGTGGAGGCTTTAAAGGGACGGTTCACCCCAAAACCAACCTATAACCGTCGCGCTTTTATCAATCGAGACTGTTTTGGTGTGAGTTGCCTCCTCTTCAATATAATGAGACTATTGGGAACTCTGCTTGTGCTGCTCAAAGCGCCCAAAAAGAAATACTGAATAACTCATCGGCAGTGTCTCTTTCCACAAACTGGTGACTGAAGATAAGCCACAGACCTTTGTTGTGAGCAGCTTCATGTAGGAACAAACCATCGTGATCATTAAACCATCGTTCAATGATCACAGTAAGGTCTCGAGTAACCAGGTCATGATTTCTGGAATGAGACACTAATGTTGTTGTAGGCAGACATCTCTACGGCAGATATCTTCAATACTCTTCAACTCACACCACAACAATCTAGAATGATGAGAAGCACTACAGGTCAGAGGGTGAGCTGTTCCCTTTAACATATCAACCAAGTATCTCATCTAAATATGCTAATTAAGCCAAGAAGACGGAGAACTTTAGAGGCTAATGAGGAAAATGTATTGTGAGGATCCACTGAACGGTTACTGGGACAGTCCAATCATTTAGGTTTAGTACGTCAACTCCCTTTAAATAATGTGTATCTTTGAAACTGACTCCTGTTTCCCATCAGACAGACAAAGAGGCATGAGTCCAGTAGAGCAGAGTAGATTTAGAAAAGACAAACAGGAGGGGAGGGGGGGGCACTACACCACCACCACTACCTCCACCAGCCCACCTGGATCCTTCACCCACAGGATCACAGGCTCACTCACTTCCTGGGTGTCACTGCTGCGGAGCATGGCTGCCCCCTGCAGACACTCCCCCGGTACTACAGGCTCAGGATGATCTCACGGGACGTTATCCTCGTGTCACACGTGATAACGAGGCCACGTCACACACTCTCTCTTCAGGTTGATATGGGGAGATACGTCATACGTCTGGTGTCCTCCCATCTCCGATCATTTCCTGTTTGTTTGTGGTGGCATGACCTCGACATAGTCTTGTCCCCCCCCCCCCCCCCCCCCCCCTCCCCTCTCAACCCCCCCTGAACTTGTCTTTAAGTCACGCTTCAATCTTCACACCTCTTGCTTGCAGGAAGAAGAGGTGGAAGAGTTTAGGGTAAGTTTGTCCTGGAACTCGTTTCCTCCTGTTTCGGCCTGGACCAGCAGAGATGTCAGTCCACCCTGCATCCCCCCCCCCCCACCCACCCACCAACACTATAAACTCTGCATGCCCCCCCCCCCCCGCCTGTGCTTGTGTGTGTGATTAACCCTTCCATTTGCAGTGCCCATTCACCTGAACCCCAAACCGAAGTCCACCATTGACCCGTTCATTGTTTGCCCTGTTCATCGGTGTGTTTGAGTCACATAGTAGCTTGAAATAATATCCCGTGTTTGTGTTTACGGACACATTCACGTACTGATGATGTGGGGGGGAAGGAAAGAAGATTATCTCAAGTTTACAGTTTCTCACGATTTCGTTATTCGTCCACAAAGTCCCAGAGAGGCTGCGTGTGATCATGACATCACGACATTTAACAAACAGTCTATTTAAAGTCTATTTCATCACTTACCCAGCCGTCCAATCACAGTAGAGGAGAGGCGGGACACAAACACGAGTATATTGTGGACTTATTGTGTCACGTGGCGTCCTCGTGTCCTGGACTAATAAAGTTGATCTGAATCTGACCGATGGGACTCGCCGAGATGTTTCCTAACACTAACCTACAACGACCCATGAGATCTATTTACAGATACTATTTGACTCCGTTCATATATCTGCATCCCGGCATTAATATTCCCCATATCGAATCTTGTGCATCTTTTTGTCCCCTAACCCTTTTTTTGCCTCCATCTGACAGAATGTTGCTGCCGCTCTGTACTGTGACAGCATGGCACGCCAGCGAGAGCTGCATGGTTTATGAAACGCTCTGCTCGCAGCACAAAGACAGATTTGACAGTAGAGGAGGTGTTTGATAGAAAGTGCCTGTTTTATTGTTTACCGTTCCTTTCCCTCTGTTCTTTGTGCGTTATCTTCTGCGTTCATCTCTTCTCTTCCTCTCTCTTTATCTTCCATCTGCTCATCCATCAACACTTTACTCTCCCCTCGTCCTCTCGTCTCCTCATCGTCCTCCCCTCTTCTCCTCCCCCCCCCCCCCCCCCCCCTCGTTAGGTCTCTGAGCCAGGGCAGCACCAACTCCAACATGCTGGACGTGCAGGGCGGCGCCCACAAGAAGCGAGTGCGCCGCAGCTCGCTGCTCAACGCCAAGAAGCTGTACGAAGACGCCCAGATGGCCCGGAAGGTGAAGCAGTACCTGTCCAACCTGACGGTGGAGATCGACGAGGAGAAGCACCAGATCATGTCGCTGCAGTGTGAGCCGGCGTACAGCACCTGTGAGTTCATCAGAGCCTCGACTGTCTATGTATACACAACGTTTAACTGGAGGACATGTAACGCTGGATAAGCTGTATAATTGGCATACACTGCCACCTAGTGTGTTTACAAATGTACTGCATGTATACATCATCTGAACGTGTTAAACACAGAAGGGTTGACGTGGTTCTGCGTCGTTGATCTTGTTGTTTTCTTCCTTCCGTGGTCACAGTGTCTAAGAACTTGAATGAGAGACGATCCACCAAGTCGGACATGTCTCCGGTGTCTCTGCGCTCGGCTCTGCCCTCGGGGAGAACGCAGAACAGGGTCTCTCAAGTCCTTCAGGTCCAGGTCCCTCTGATGCCTCTGCGAAAGAAGAGCACAGCCAAGGACATCGGCCCTCCTAGTTAGTACTCCTGCACACCACCATCATCATCATCATCATCATCAGACCCGCTTCATGGGGATTTCTTTTTCTCCAGGGCTCCCAGGTTGACTGACTTTTCTTTTCTCTCTCTTCTCCTCCCCAGCCTCCAACTCTCCCCAGGTGGTGAAGAAACCTCCCGTGATCTCGTCGGAGGAGTGGAGCTCCAAGAGGCCGTCTGACGACAGCGTGTCCATGGTCTCCTCCCTTCACTCCAGCCCCACGGTGTCTCCTCAGGGCTCCCCACGCAAAGGTCAGTGACTGTTATCTGAGAGTAGAAGAAACCAGGTTACCCTGTGGAGTAGAACAACTATCTATCCGTCTGAGAATAACTCAATAATGTTGATGAATAATGTGGGATTCCTTATTGTTAAGTGGAATAAAAAGCTGACGTTCACCTCTCACCTCAGTGTCCCTCCCCCTTTCTTCAGTGGGAGGCGTGGTCAAGTCCCAGAACTGCAGCCAGATGAACCTGTCGGGATCTTCGTCGTCTCTGACCAGCGACGCCAGCACGAAGGCCGGCACCGTCAGCCTGCGGAGCTACGGCATAGGTGGGGCTCTCCTCCACAAGAGGATCCTGATGATGACCGGGCAGCACAGCAGAGAGAGCAGCAGGGAGAGGAAGAGTCAGGCAGAGGAAGAGGAGGAGGAGGAGGAGAAAAGTAGTGAAGGGGCAAAGGAGAAAGAGAAAGAGGAGGAGACGGAGGCAGTTGAGAGAGGCTTGTTTCCGTCAGAGCAAAGCAGAGGGAGACCCGGGCGGCAGAACAACCAGGGAGCTCAGGCAGATGTGATGAATGTAAGAGCAGGAAGACCCAGACCCCCAGAGTCCACCATCAGGACCAGGCTGATGTCCCCGTTCAGGGTGCTGAGGGAGAGGAGTCAGTCCAGGGAGAGGCAGGGAGCCGTCGGAAGGAATCTGAGCGGAGAGGAGGAAGCAGGAGAGGCTGAGTCCTCCTCCTCCTCCTCCTCCTCCCCTCAGGATCAGAGACAGAGACAGGCAGAGCAGAGAGCCCAGAGGTCGCTCAGCCCGAACCCTTTCCTTTGGCTCTGCAGGGACAGAAGCAGCAGCAGAGAGACCGTCTGACAGACGGAGCAGGATCGATGAGTCGAGTCAGAACCCCCGACAGCCAAAAACAAAATCAAGCTTATCGTATGTCAGAGGGAGTCGCTGTGAGTCGCTGAGAGGAGAGTCTGTTAAAGAGAATAAAAGAGTCTCACGTCCTCCGTCAATCACTGACGAGTGACGTGAGGGAGACGTTTCTTTGTTTGTTCTGAGTTCTCCCAACGTTTCTTAGTTCATCTTCTGTTCACTTTCACCAAACAGACAGTAGCTCAATATTCACCTTCTAACCGCAAAGGGACATTCATTTTATTGTAATATTCATTTATCATCCATCTTTGTTGGATGCAGTATTTGATCAGCATGTTGGTTAGTTAGCTGTGATGTGTAGCGTTGATAATAAGTAAGAACTGTACGTGACGCAGAGACGATGGAGTTCTGAGTGGATCCAGTGTTCTTCTGAAGTGTTTGCTATTAAAACAGAACCGTCACATTGTCTCCCACTTGATTGTCCAACATTCCCTTCAAAGAAACGCTAGAGAGATGACTTTGAGTTAAATGAAGTATCTTTATTCTACTGGAAGGTGCTGTAGGTAAAAAGGCTCAACACAAACATCTCTCTGTATTTCTTTATCGTTTTCTCTCTTTCTGTCTTTAGATAACGCCCCCTTTTTCTCCGTCCTTATAACCTGCGTCCTCTCTCCTCTCTCCTCTCTCCTCTCTCCTCTCTCCTCTCTCCTCTCTCCTCTGTCCAGGTTACGCTCTCCTCCCGCCCGGCAAAGCAGACAACCTGTCTGACTCGAGTCACAGCGAGATCTCGTCCCGCTCCAGCATCTGTTCGGTGGACTCGGTGCCGGCTCCCGGCTCCGACGACCGCTGCACCAGCAGCAGGATCTCTGCCGCTACTGCTGCGACGACTACTTATACGACTCCTGCACCGGCTGTCGAGAGCACGGCAGCAACGCATGCACACTTACAGTCTGACAACCAGCCCAGCACAAGGTAATTCATCTCATCTGTTGCGTCAAAACTTATAGTTATTCTTGAATTCTCGACCAGGAAAGAGGCCGAAAAAAACCATGCAGAGAACAAAGTACCTAATAATACACGACCATAAATCACAGAGATGCAGACGGACACGTTGTGATTACTACAAGTCACCACAGGTCCTCAGGTAAACATGCAAAGCGTCCATCTGGACTCAGAGGACCTGAAGCGGTCTAGTTGGGTCTGTATTTATGAGAGACGCAACACTCCGGGTGTTCAGATTTTAATAGAGAAATAAATCTAGTCCGAATGCTGCCAAACTAGTGTAGGACATATAATGAGGCTTTAGGCCACATGGCCCAAATAATTGCACAAAAGAAATCGTTTCCGAGACTCTTGAGCAAAAAACTCACACACACACTCTCTCTCACACACACACACACACACACACACACACACACACACACTCACACACACACACACACACACACGCCTGTGCCGCTCTTCCAGCTGGATCCCAGTCATGTGCGTCCCTCATTAAAGCCCAGAGAACAGGAAGTCATAAAACGCGGCAGGTTTTTCATTAGCCCACGTTTACTGCCCTCCTCGCTCCGCCTCCTTCTCCGTTAACAACTTATCGGTTTCCACGCAGGCTTTTTTTAATCTGCCCGAGTAAACGGCACACCTCTTTCTCTCTCTTTACTGTCTGCCGTGTGCTTATTGTTCCTCCGTGATCAGGCCGCTCTGTCTCTTAAAGAGGGAGAGACGATAAAACACATCTCCACGGACGCAACGACCCGTCTGCCTCTCCGGTGTTATATGAAGCTCAGCCGGCCCGGTTCATGAAACATGGCCGAGTTTCATTGAGAGGCTTGTTTGTCCGGTGAAACCGTGTCCGTGAATCAAACAGCTGGTTTATGAAGGGCGACCTGAGGAGGAAGACTTCCTTTAAGAGCCAGACGGTGATCCGTCACATGTTTGCTTTGTGGTTTAGTGAAGAGTTTGTGTGCAGAGGTGTGAGTTCTTCATGCACTGATGAGATTTTGGGATATTTTGCTTCCATGACACGTCTTCTTTCAGACTAGTGGAACGAAAACATCCAAAACACACATTTAACAGTTCAAAAGTTACCATTACATAATGCCTCATTTGCATATTTAACGTTTGCAGAAAACATGTATTGCAAAAGCTTTTCATACTTATTGAAGCTCTTCTCTCTCTTGACCTTTACTTCTGAAGTTCTTTCTATTGATTCATGTCTTCACTCTCTGCAGTAGCTCCTCGTCGTTGGCTCGAGGGTTCGTCTCGCGCGGCTCCACCTTCACCTCCTCCATCTCCACGGAGGAGCTGACCCCGGACCACACCTCCCTGGACTCCGTGGCCGACAGCGGCCGCGGCAGCTGGACGTCCTGCTCCTCCAACTCCCACGAATCCTTCCAGAGCCTCCCCGCCTCCTCCTGCCGGCCCTGGGACCACGGCATCCACGGGCACCCGCTCTCGCTGCCGCACACGCACCTGGGCGGCTTCAAGCACGCGCAGCAGCCTCCGATAGCGGAGGTCGAGGGCGCGGGTCACGCGCGGGCCAGCGAGCACGCCGCCGCCGCCGCCGCCGCCGCCTCCTCCAGGCACCACTCCAGGGGCTCCGGCTCGGACCTGTCCAATCAGTCGAGGCAGAGCTGGGCGTCGTCCGGCTCGCTGTCGGACACCTACGAGGGGAGTTACGGGACGATAAAGCGGCGAAACACCTCGGAGCACCCCTCCTCGCCCACCGAGGAGGAAGGAGGGCAAAGCACAGACCCCGTCTACAAAACGGTGACGTCGAGCACAGAGAAAGGCCTGATAGGTGAGGGGGCAGGTTGCGAGTTTGATTCCCTGTAAACGCGGCGTGAGCCGGCGGTCAACTGGAGGAGTAGATAGTTACCGTCTCCTTGTTTCGTCAGGCTAAAGAGCGGCCGTCAGACGTAAGAACAGTAAATTAAATCAGCTGCTGATAGTTTTATGATAACAACACATTGTATCACAGTTTTGTGCTTTAGGGTCGTAGTGGAGGAGTTAAGACAGTAAATCTATGCGTCACACAGACGATCAATACTTATCTAAACCTCTCTGTTGGCTCAGACAAAGCGAGTGATTCAACGGTAACCGGTGGATTAATCTGGTGAATGATTGGTTATTGAGCGATGAAAGTGATCAATAGTGTGTATCCGCTGCAGCATCCATCTCATCGGCTCTTTGTTCTCCTTTTGATTTCACACATTTTGGAGCATGCGTAGTTGTGTATTGCGTTGGAGAAACATCACTTTGATTTAATTTTTCCCGTTACTTTTCTTTTTGTTCCACACAACTCCCTCCACTCCTCCTTTTCAACCTTTCTTTTGCGACTTCCTCGCCTCCCTCCCTTCACCCCTTCACCTCCTCCTTTTGCTCCATCCCTCCTTTCTTTTGATCTGCACCTCCATCCAGTGTATTGTGTCACATCCCCCGCCAAGGATGAGCGTTACCGAGCTCCCCCTCCCACCCCTCCAGGCTACCAGGGTCTGGCTCTGGGGGACCTGGGCCTCACAGACGGAGTAGTCCCCCTCCCCAGGCCTCCTCACCTCAGACCTCCGGACTACAGCGTGGCCCTGCAGAGGAGCAAGCTCCTGCAGAGCCCCGGAGCGGCCGGCGGTCTGGCTGAGGCTCGGAGGCTGGCCGGTAACCATCACCTCCACCACCCCCACCAGGAGGCCCGGACAGCCGGGTCCACGCACTCCAGACCGCCCAGCATCTGCCTCCCGACGCAGGAGCTGGCCGACAGCGAGGACGGTACGAATGTTTGATTCAAGCAGAAGTGTTGCAACTAATCCCTGATAACTATATGAGTATTAATATTACTAATATTAATATATATATTTATCATCATGCTTTCAGACTTCAATGATCGTGAATCAGATATTAAATTACATTCAAAGAGGTGAAGCCTTCAGAAACCCTGATACCTGTATTAGATGTAGCGCTAACGAGCCTGTAGACCCGTAATTTACTTTATTTGTTATTTATTAATTAATTGATCAACTATTTCCTGTCAAAGCTAAAAACAACCTGCCAAACATCGTCTTCTCTCCTCTTTTACAGATGAGCAAGTGTCAGCGGTGTAAAGACGGAGATCTCTCTCACACACACACACACACACACACAGACACACACAGACACACACACACACACAGACACACACACACGGACCAAGTGGTGTTGATCAGGCTTTGGACTAAACTAGCAGCCTGCCGTCACCACGCATCAGAGCACAGCCTCCAAACACACACACACACACACACACACACACACAGCCCTGTGTGATGTCACCGCGGACCACAATGCACCTCTCGACGGGTCATGTGACCTCTCCTCTCCTCTCTTCTCCAGACTTTTACAATCATCTCTTTTTAAAACGTGTTTCACAAAACAAAAGAAGAAAAGAAACTTTTTAATAAACCTCGACGGACGTCAACAACAACAACAACAACAACAACAACAGAAGGGCAACTAAAGGAAGGACATCATTTTGACAAGAGAAGAAGAAGTCGAGCTCCATGTTGCTCTTTCTTGGAGGTGTTTCACATGTTTTTACAGTTTCACGATGTTGTACAGTGATTCTTTTTCTTATCTTCATTTTAATTTCTGAGGTTTTGCAACGTTTTTATGTGAGAATAGTGAGGAAGAGGAGGAGGAGGAAGAGGAGGAGACAAAAGGGATAGAAAGCGACGAATATCAGCTCGTTTTTTAGTTTTAGTTTTAATTTGTTTTGGCTCAAAAGAACATGAATGTAGAAGCGTAAGAGACGAGAAACAAACTCATGTAGATTATTATATTTTGGGGTCTTTATGGGCCGCTATCAACCTCTGGCACCGATGATGTATATTTACATGAATACTATCAGCTCCCACACAAACGAACCAAATAGAACTGCTGACTCAGCAGAGAGCTGTTTGTGTTTACTTCCTGTCCTCTTCGTTGTCTAGACAACAGAGCGCCTCTCTCAGGCTGCTGTGTGTCTTCACGTCTCCGCCTCTCTCTCTCTCTCTGACTGCTCGTCCAGCGGCTCGCTGCCTCCTGGACGTCCCATAGAAACTCTTATTATTACTGTTTGATGAGCTGAAGAACAGAACGCCTCGCTGCTTCCCGTAGAGTAGAAACAAGTAAAGTCGTGGTTTTATCGCAGCAGCTGTAATGAAACGATGAATTAGCACTGTGTGGTCGCACACACACACACACACACACACACACACACACAGGATCATGTGCATAAAGACAAAGTGTTTACACCGTTTGTTTACAGTCTTTATTTGACTCGTCGTGTGTTTTTGAATTAACGAGCTGAAATGTTAAACAGTAGAACGCTTTAGGTTCGTTTGAACTTGTACATTTGTTCATAAAGCAGCAGGAATATGAGATGCAGCATAGACGTTGACTCTGGGCCCCCGGGGGCCCTCAAGCATCGGTGTGTGTGTGTGGTGTTTGGCTTCTTATTTAAAAGTCATCAGGTGAACGTATTCTAACGCCTGGCTCCATTCCATGTTCATAGTACATTTTGTAGAATATTTAAAGGATTTGCTTGAATTGTCTCTTTGTATTGAAAGCAGAAACTAACGTGTACATTCTGAGTGATGTTTGTTTTGATCGTGTTTCTCTGCAGCGGGGGGGGGGGGGGGGGGGTTACTGGAATCTAGTTCTGCTTCTGTCTCATGTGATGCTTCTGTTGCTACACGAAGACTTGAAAGGATTACTGCTAATATATTACATGACATATATATATATATGACTTTATACATATATATATATTCTTGTTTTCTCCGTGAACTAGCGTCATGTATAGATGAGAGAAGAGAGTTCCTCTAGAAAGGTTATTTTTTTGAATATTTTGTTATAAGAAATAATCCAGTTTTGTTAGTTTCCTGCTCGTGACTTGTTTTCACCCTCGCGCTCTGTTGTTGGTGCTGCTCCATCTACAAGAGTAATCGCTGCTGTGTGTGTGTGTGTGTGTGTGTGTGTGTGTGTGTTGTGGAATTATATTTGCTAGGTTGGAAACTTTTTTTTGTGTGTGTGTTAAATCCCGTTTGTGAGTCTGTCTGGGCGTCCAGCACATGAGGAAAGGCTCAGGAGTCATTTTCAAAGCCCTGCTTAGTTTGCAGCCTTGATTGCTCCGCCTGCAGAAAAGCTGCCGCCGGGTTTCACGGCACGAGGATTTTCAGTTTTTTCCTCTTAATGCTGTTTTATCCCCCGTCTGCTTGAATGGAACCAACGCTTCCCTCTCAGCTCTGTCAGCCTCTTTCATAACTTCCTCCTCCGCTGCTTTAGGGTTCCTCTGTGAACCACGAGGACTCACTGTGACCCTCTCACCCTCTTTATTAAACACAGACTGAGAGTCAGAAAACTGACCGTTCTCCTTTTCATTTGCACAACTGTATTCCTCCGATTGTTCACCATTAATCAGTGTTAATGTTCTGCATGGATGGCCCAGATGTTGCTTCCTGATGTTGCTTTGAGAGCTAAACATTAAGCAACCGTTCACCCTTTCTTTTGTTCCTCTCTTGTGCTCTATTAGCACAACACAATCTTTATATAACGACCCAAACCTGGAGAGGATGAACTCTCTCTCTCTCTCATGCCCCCCCCCCGCTCCCTGGAATGCAATAAGAGAGATGTGAATGTGTGTTTTTTTTGGCATTACAGCAGAGATGCACAACAATAAGCTTCATTGTGGTGAGTGTGCTGCACACTGTGCACAGAGAGGATTAGCTCGTCTGTGGCTCGACGTCTCACTTCTTCTTCTTCTCATCGCTGTCGTAACTTATGTCTTTTAGAAAGACAACATGATTTTGCTCGTACGCTTTTTATGTATTTTTTACGAGTGATTGTAAATAGTTGTTATATTTTTGTTTAAGAGAATGTTTAAAAAAGGAAAAAAAAACACCTTTTATTTCTCCAAGTCTACTGATATGAATTTGGACGATGAATAAAATGTTAAGCAGAAACGTGTTTGTGTCGTTATTCACCGTTGATACTTTGTTACTGTTCTCTAAACCAAACCTGTGAGGAACCTTTAACTGGTCCTGAACCAGTCTCAGTGTAGTCCTGATCCTCTATCAGACCTCCATCAGTAAAGAGACCATAGGAGCCAACACCGACACCACGCTGCCGGAGACCCAGGACGTATTACTGGACCCGCTGGAGGGAAGTCAACTTTTAAGTAACTCAACTTCAGCATCTGACTTTGACTCTATCTGAATCTGAGATAAAGTTAGAAAGATGTGTGATGGAGTCGGATCAGGGGGGTGATGGGGTGAGGGGGGATGGGGGGGCGGGCGGCATGTTAACCAGCACGTTTTCAAAGAGCTGGTCTCTCCACTTCAGAGAGAATATTCCGGAAGGATGAGAGAAGTGGAAGTTGAGCTCCGAGTGGAAACGAGTCGGTGAAATTACACACAGCTTCAATTATACATCACAAAGGGCCAAAGAGCCCCACTGGATGGCAGGGAGGAAGTACGGGAAACTGCAACGCTCGGGTCTCGTAATATACCAGTGTGTGTGTGTGTGTGTGTGTGTGTGTATGACACACACACACACACACACACACACACACACACACACACACACTTTTGACTTTGAAGTTGTGACTTTGTCAGGAGCAGAAGCTGAGAGCAGGAGGGTGGGAGAAGGGAAACTTCACCACCTGAGGCGTGTGCACACACACACACACACAGTGGGGGGGGGGGTCGTTTTTATTTTACCATATTCCTGTCTAAATGAAAATTTGTGAAGCAAAACAGTTTGGGAAAATATTCTGTCACCTGTACAGTCTCAGTGCTGCCCTTGAGCGCATACGTATACCGTGTGTGTGTGCGTGTGCTCTCACATGAAATGTTGGGTTTTCTTTGTGCGACGTGTCTCGTTTTCTGCACGATCACATTAATACGTTCTTTGTCCTGAAGTGTTTCTCTAACTCTCTTCGTTGTTTTTCTACTGAATGAATGAAGTGAAAGTAGATACTCCAGAGATTTAGTATTGCACTTCTAGTCCTGGTGTCTCTCCTGTCACCTCCATCCAATCACGTCCTACCAAGAACACACTGGATCCTACACTTCCCACAATGCAACTCTTGCGTTAGACCCTCCCTGCGTTACCTGGAGAACAGTTTGTACGATGTGTTGTCACAGAAGGCTAAAGGTTTTAGGTTCTGTGACTGGAGGACAACGTGTCTCTCTGTCCAGGTCATAGTTCAGTCAGTGGTCAACGAGTCTGTAAGAGGACAGGTGAGTCGTTATTACACTTCGGCTTGACTAACGACTCACAGGACTACGGAGTGACTAACGAGTCGCAGGAGTCAAGTAACCAATGACACTAGCGACTTACGTGACAAACGACTCACATGACTTTGATGTGACAAACGAGTCACAGGAGTCACTTAACCAATGACACTATCGACTCACGACTCACATGAATACGGAGTGTCTAATGTGTCTAATGTGTCACGTGAGTCATGTAACTAATGACAGTAGCGACTCACGTGACAAAGGACTCGCATGATCATGTGAGTCACGTAACTAACAACTCTGATGACCATCAAGTGACAAACACACTAGCGACTCAAATGTCTAGTAAATCACATGATTAACGACACATGACTACGGAGTGACAAACGAGTCACTTAAGTCATGTAACTAGTGACTCATGTGACTACGGAGTCACAAACAACTTGTAGGAGTCACGTAAATAAGGACAGAAGCGACTCACGTGACTATAAACTCACGTGACTTCGGATTGACAAACGAGTCACAGGAGTCATGTAATTTATGACATTAACGACTCATGTGACTACGGAGTCACAAAGCGAGTACCGTGAGTCATGTGACAGCGGTCTCCTGGATGAAAGTCCTGTGTGGACTATCTCACTATTTATACTTGGTCAGTTGCTCTGAGCGTCTGTTGCTCAAGGGCACTGACCAAGCGTTGGTATTTAAAGAGAGTGAGAGCGAGTTTCAAATCTTCCTACTCACGTGTTTTCATTCCAGTTCTCTTTAAAAAAAAGCTGGAGAAGAGGTGGAGGTCAGCGTCCGTGCATCTCAACGCACTCAACAATGTCAGCAGTGCAGCACAGATACATGACCTGACAAATGTTTAAAAAAGGTTTTTTTCTTATTAATTTTCTCCTTTTTCTTGACATTTAGGTGTCAACGTGACTCTCTTGAATCTCACTTTACTTTTGGATTAATGTAGTTTAATGTGCTGGGATTGTCACTCACAGCAGGTTTCACACTAATGAGAGCGTCTGTTAATTATTCCATGACTGTCATTGTGTCTCGTTCACGTGTTTTAAAGCACTCTGCTCCTCTTATTTCTGTCTTTAATTAAGGTTTGGTTTTGGCTTTGTATTGACCAAGTCTGAAGCATCAGAGCTGCTGTTCAACAGATGACCATGGGGGGGCAGTGTTGCATTGTGGGAGACGCTGCCCGTGGAAACGCTCAACTTCTGCATCTCTCCACCAACAAGCAAGATTTGTGAAAGAAAGAAAGGCTGTTCAGGGAGCACATGTCCCCCCGGAGATTGCCCATCCTATTAAGGTGCAAATTACCAACATGTTGTCCGTGTTGCAGCAACGCAGTCCTGGCTTTGTGGAGGTAATGATTATATCTGTCTCAATTGTCTTTGCCTTGTGTGCAAAAGCATCTCATCCCTTAACAAGTAAAGGTGGGGGGGGGACGGGGGGACGGCTGCCACTCCTCCACACTGAGACTTAATTGTTGCTTTTAATGGGTGGTTGCCTCCCTTTGTGTGCGTTATTTAATTGACTTGGTGGGCGTGCAGAGTGTGTGCAACTTTGTGTCTCTGTGTGTGTCTCTGTGTGTCTCTCTGTGTGTGTGCGTGAATCAGTGTCACTTTCAATGAAAGTCGTGCCTTTAAAGTATGATTTTGTTTTGTATTATGTGCATTATATGTGTGTGAGGGAGAGGAAGAGAAATCACTGGGGAGTGTAATCTATCCTCCCTAACTGTAGAAGAAGCAGTTGCACATAAGAGCCTCATCATGATGATGATGATGATGATGATAATGATCACCATCACCATCATCTGTATATCATTACCTTAACCAGCAGAGTGTGATGCCCGGGAGGAAGCAGACCCTTTGATTGAGTAAATAAAAGTCTATCTACCTACCCATCTATCTACCTACCTCTATCTATCTATCTACCTACCTCTATCTACCTACCTCTATCGACCCATCTATCTACCTACCTCTATCTATCTATCTACCTACCTACCTCTATCTATCTATCTATCTATCTATCTATCTATCTATCTATCTATCTATCTATCTATCTATCTATCTATCTATCTATCTATCTATCTATCTATCTATCTATCTATCTATCTATCTATCTATCTATCTATCTATCTATCTACCTACCTACCTACCTACCTACCTACCTACCTCTATCTATCTACCTCTATCTATCTACCTACCTATCTACCTCTATCTATCTATCCATCTACCCATCCATCCATCCATCCAGCAGTTCACATCCTATCTTGTCCTTCTTAAGCAAGGTTGGCAAAGGATCACCCTCAAAAAATAAATAAATATGTGTGTGTGAGAGAATACGCA
The DNA here is from genome assembly GCA_032191485.1 of Leptoclinus maculatus. Lineage (NCBI taxonomy): Eukaryota > Metazoa > Chordata > Actinopteri > Perciformes > Stichaeidae > Leptoclinus > Leptoclinus maculatus. Next base: position 19,514,322 of record JAVDOI010000001.1, on the reverse strand, counting down.
AGTGTGTGTATATCTTTACCGACGGTAAGCCTGACTGACTGCAGAATGTGTGAGCTCTCGAGTTTAACTCTTGCGGCGCGAGCATCTCCAATAATATGTGAGGGTTCAGGGGGGGGGGGGGGGGGGCGAAGGTCAAGAGTGTGAACAGAGCGATCGATCTGAAACACCTTTTGCCTCCATCCACACACACACACACACACGTACACTCACATGTGGGAGGACACGCTTGACTCTTTCGGCCTCTTTAGAAGCAGCAAGTGGAGAGTAGCGAGGGGTGAAGGGAAATAGAGAGGGGCTAGCGGGGGAAACGCTGAAGGAATCGGGAGGAGTTACGAGTTAATTTGTGCTGGAAGGGGGGTGGAGGGGGAGAGGTGGGAGGAGGGCTTTGCCCTGGAGCAGACCTGGAAGAAGACGGGAAGGCATTCGATCATTGTGCTTTGTTGTGCGTTTTACATTGTTGGTCTCTGAAAGTTACAGAAATGTAACTTATGTCGGAAAGTTGTGGGGAGAGGAGAAGCATCTTTTGCTTTCCATTTTGGCTTTTTGTACTGACTAGGTGGGTGTTTTGGACCCAAAAACACGTGCAAGAAGTGCCACCAGCTATACTGACATTTATACTGTAAGCACAGAGGAAGTTGGAGGAGACAAAAGGTTGTCTAGATAGATCAAACTGAAAAATCCACATTCCCATAAAAACACCCACAGAAAGGATTCTTCTTCATGCACCTCTTTTATTACCACATATACTGTATTTATGTGTTTGTATTAGTGTACCAGGATAAATGTCTTGATAGAAAAATCAAAAGGCGTTGCAGAGGGGAGACCGAGACCAGACTGAATAAAAATGCGATCAAGACCAAGAGCTGATCTCCAGTTCTACGACTCTGGCACGTGGGCGCACATTCAACCACTTTAAGGTTTTTTGAGTTTAACATTTACATGTTTTTGCTTTTTTGTTTCCTCCTGTTGGGAGTTGGATCAAACAAGTTGAGCTTGACGTGCAGGTCGCCCCCCCCCCCCCCCGACACATCGGGTGAGATTTGGGTGCATCAGCTCTTCTGCTCCTCTACGACCTACGAATCACTGCGTGTAAAAATAGAGTAACATGAAAAAGTTAAAACCACGTAAACTCTTACCCTTAAAACCCTGTTCTGCGTTTGACGGTGAAGACTCTTTCATGTATTTTTGCAGTTCAAGTCGAAGAAGGGAGAGAGTCGGATAGAAGTAGCAACAGGGAGAGAAAGTGAGAATGTGAGAGAGAGTCAGAGGGAAAATCTAAATACCCCCCACTGAGGAAACTGCTGCAGAGCAATGGATGAGAGGGAGGTGATGGGGGGTACTTAGTGGGAGGCCCCTCCTTTGAACTAGATGTCAGGAGAGAGAAAGAGGGAGGGAGGGAGGTGGGAATCTCAGAACAGATCAGAATGTAGCAGAGGAGATTAAAGACGGCGAGATCACAACAGAGTTAAGGGTGATGAGCGAGATAAAGTAGAGAGTCATGGTGATTAAAAAAAGGAGAGGAGAGGAGAGGAGAGGAGAGGAGAGGAGAGGAGAGGATGCTGAAGGTCTAACCTCCTCCGGAGCCTCTGAGCGGAGCCAGGCCTTTGATCCTGCACTTCATTTAGCTCCACAGTCGGAGACCCTGCCAGTCTGATGCACAGGATTAAAGGCCCATTCCACAGTTTATTTGACATTTGAATTATTACTCACACAGAGTCACGAGGAGTTTGAGTTGAAATTAACTTGTGTTACATTTTGCAACTTTTACTTTACTTGTGGCACGTTGAATTCAGAATGCAGCAGGACGTGCTGGTAGCTGGGGTAGTTTTTCCGATTGTTCCTAATTATGTAAATTATTATTATTAATGTTTGGCTTACAGCCCCTTGAAAACACAGTATCAGTGTTATGAAGCCTACATATGTTTTATTAAGTGTGGAAAAGGAAAAAAAAGAAGCGTGTTGTCGTTACATTAAGATGTTGGCACAGCAACAACGTGATACTAAAGTTGTGATACATGAGGATCTATAGGAACACACAGTCAGCCAGCTGGACTGTTCTCGGATCTGCAGCAGATGGTAGGTCTGTAGCTGTTACTACGCATAATATGCGTCGTGGAAATATGGCATTACTGTTATCGTTCATGGTTAACAAAGGTCACAATGGTGCAGAAACGGTTCTTCACAGCTTACCTGGATCTGGAGAAACATGCAAGATTCAATTTTGTTGTTGTTGTTGTTGCTGAGTTTGGCCATTTCTTTGAAGTCAGCGAATTGATTCTCGGGCTGCCATGTCGAAGCTAACCTCAGCTTTAAAGCAGAATCTACTCTCATGAATCGGTCCATCCTCTGCATCCTATCGCCGCTCCTCTCTGGCTCTCATTCACATCAGTGAACTCTGTGGTTCTGCTGAACTCTTCTGCAGTATTACCCTCCGTGTTCTCTATAGATCTTTGGATGAAGTATGTAAATTCAAAAAAAATACCATAGACTGTATATAAGAAGTGGACGTTGCCATCTTGGATCACGACCGTCGCCATGTTGGTTTTTCCGCAGTGACCTGTCAATCACCGTGTAGCCCCGCCCCTAAAGCATCCCCTGCTTTATGGTCTATTTGACTCTAAATGGACCATAATGTACTAAATGAACATCATGCTGTGTTGAAGAAGACTTGAAACTAGAGATTGAGACCATAAACTCATGTTTACAATGTTTACTGAGGTAATAAATCAAGAGAGAAGTAGAGTCATTTTCCCATAGACTTCTATACAATCAGAGGAGTCGCCCCCTGGTGGACACTACAGAGAATGCAGGTTTAAAACACTTCACTCTTCAGAACCGGAGGTTGCCGCCTGGAAAATACCAACAAAATGTGCAGAATGTGTCTACAAGCTGGCTCAGACATACGACGTTGGGTTGTTCCTTGAAGGCCCACTTGTGTTTGATAGCCTCTTCTGTATTAAAGGGCTCTTGAGTTACACATTATTCTTGTATTTTAATATCTGTATGACTCAGGGCTAGAAGGTAATGCATGCTCTCTAATGTACAAAGACACCTTTGCGCTACACAGTATTAGACTCTGATCGTTTCTGAAGTGAGCAGATTTTTTTTATTGTTGTCTTTCTTTGAGTTACAGCATTGTTAATAACCGGACACCAAAAGCTTTGTTTTTATAGGATTAACCTCGACACCGAGGTCCTTGATGAATTCACGAATAATAAGATATAAAAGTTATCTCTGCCTCTTGGCTCTCTGAGAAATTCTTCAGATTTTTCAAAGTGCTCTGCGTCTGATCCCATTAATTCATATTCCTCATAGAGCTCGTGTGCCAGGTGCTGCCAGACTCCAACAAAGTAAAATAAAAAGAGATTTTATAAAGAGTAATAACTAACAAGTCTTTTAACATCAAATGATCTGACGTTGTTATAATTATATGTTTGACCAGTTTCAAAAAAACGAAGGAAGAATCAGTTCATTGTTGTATTTGCTGAAGCACACAGTGAGAACTAAATGTCTTGGCAGGGCACAGTGACTTCCTGTGAGTATTGTTTCAGGCTGGCGATATCTATTTTCTACTGTCTAAGGTCTATTTGACCTTTCTGGACAGTTGACCACTGCTTGAATTGACAGTTGGGACGAAAAACTCATTACTTGTGTTTCTTAGTTTCCAGACCTGTCCAATAACACATTGGCCTCATATCATGAAAGATATTCTCTTGGCAAAAATATCCGCATGCAAATGCAGCTACTAGGTTTGTAACAAAAAGTCTCATAAACGTTATCATAGTTACTGGCAGCAACATTAGCATTGTAGCTAAGGTGGCATAGAGGCACAGAGGATTAAGATAAAGGCCTGTCAGACTTGTGGATGCATAGTCTGACAGGCCTACAGGCAATACTGGTGAAAAGGCAATTCATTCCTGGTTTGTGTCTTTTCATATGATTTATTGAGAAGAAAACAACACCATATATACACACGGTAATGTACACTATCAGTGTTATTATGAGAGAACACACAATGGAACCATGGCGTTCTAGAACTCGTACGTGTCATAGAAGCCGTGATGTCACGGATCAAAGCACAGAAGAGCATACATGAACACTGATGAACATTGATCAACACAATTTTGTTAGGAGACAAACTACTAGTACTATTATTATTATTTGTGGCATAAATTACAGACCAGTAATCAAAAATGGACGGAAGAGGAGACGGACCTCACAACATGATTGGTAAGTACTTGTTTTATCAACTTAAAGACCTCTCTGTAAATGTACAATCTTTAACAACAGCTTTAAAGATCCTTAAATGAAGTTATTATCTCCTCATGCTCTGCTAGCCTGTTAATGCAGGTGAGCCTCCCTTTGTGTGTGGCAAGCAGGAGAACAAACCGTTGAAAGGCTAATGCCCACAAATATTGATTAAAGTAGAATATTGTGTGAGTAAAACAATATGTTGTGAATTTTGGAAATTATTTCATCTAGAATTTCAGACTCCACCTTTAAGGAAGACTGATTTTTTTTAGTTTAATGCAATAAATGGTAAATTGATAATGATATTGATCCAATGCTTCTTTACCTTGCAGTCGTAAACGTACCCACACCTGGACATGCAGGAGGGGATCGACCTCAAGGTGCAATCTTTGCCTTTTTGGAGATTGCCCACAATCAAGGATGGCTGGCCGCCGTAGCTTTGTTTCGAGAGCTGTTGGACGTTAATGACGAAGGTGCAGATGACGGTGGCATTGATGGAAACCTGAACATTCAATGAAATCGAGGACAACAACGAAGACCAGGAGGACAACCACGGAAACATCCAAGAAAACACACACACACACACACACACACATGACCTCTATTGCACTTCTGTCCATCCTGGGAGAGGGGTCCCTCCTCTGTTGCTCTCCCACAGGTCTCTCCCTCTTTTCTCCCCGTTAAAGGGTTTTTTTTGGGGGAGTTTTTCCTGTTCCGATGTGAGGGTTCCAGGACAGAGGATGTCACATGTGTACAGACTGTAAAGGCCTCTGAGGCTAATTTGTGATTTGGGCAATACTGTATCTCTCTCTCTCTCTTTCTGTCTGTCTCTCTCTCCTCTCTCTCTCCCCCCATTTCAAAATAAAAGCCCTACAGAATGAAATCTAACTGGAATGCTTGTGATGAAGCCTGTCATTTAATAACCTCTGTGTTTGTGTGTCAAACATTATGAATATGTCTCCTCTCACCCACCCAGTTTACAACATTTATTATTTTCCAGGATAAAAAAATGTGGTTGAATAGAAAAAAATAGTATTATTAATATTATTAATTAATATTTAGTATTAATATTTTAAAGCAGCACTTGCAGTATATTGTTGGCAAACAAAGGTGAGGGTGGAAGAGGCCACAGCAGGCAGTCAACACATCCAATAAACTCAGCTCCATTGTGTAATAATACGCAAGTCTGAGTGTTATTGTAGGCATGATGACCTCAGATAATGTTTTCACACGTTTAAACAGCTTTCACAATTGTGGGCCATTATAATTCATCCCATTGTGAATAAAAGCAGAACCTTCATTGTGAACCGGCTCCAGAGCGAATACTTGACCTGTTTTTTCATAAGCGTGATTGCAGTTCATGTTCACTCACTTCATCGCAAAACCCCTCGCTCTGCATTTAAAAGCTAGTGGCATGAGATCAGTATTCTGAGGAACGCAACTTTTAAAATACATAGAGACTAATATGAGGAGCAGCAGTAGCATATATGGCTGGGAACAGCAAGAAAGAGGAGATCAACACAAGACGGAGAGAGAGGGCTCCAACCGGCCTCTGTGTGTTGACCACTTTAGATAACTTTAGACAGTACTTCTCCAGCGCTGTGGGCAGTTCCTATAGATCAGTCAGTCTACTAGTGTACTCGATTCAAACGTCTTGAGAAGCTTAATTAAAGTGATTATGTGATGATTGTAAGATCTCATTCACCACGACTCGCAATATATGTAAAAACGATTAGATCGGTGTGTAATCAATGATTGCTTCGAAAGTAATTATGGGAGGAGGAATAACATTTCATGTTGTCCACACCTCAGGAGTGTGAATTAATATGCAGACAGAATGGGGATGAGCCTCAGGCTGTTCTTCACCTATTTCTCTCCAATAACAAGCAGAAACGGTGACTTCGACAGCTGAGGGCAGTTTGCTGTCATGTCATTTTTTAAACATACGTTGGAAATATGTTTTTATCCTTTTTAAATGACATCTGGTGACCAATGCCACTCCCGGACAAAGACAACATCAAATAGGAATGATCTGCAAAGCCGGTCCAGTTGAAGTGCAACAAACCATTCAGAGTTTTATATTTAAAGTGCAAAATGATGTCCACAGAAGACGAGGACTAATCTAGCCTCCAAACCCTTCATTGGTGTAGTTCCCCTCGTGTCTTTGCTGTTAGACACGAGGGGAAGGAATGATCTGCTGCATAGCTACAGCGTATTTCATTGATCCTGTTCGAGATGATATTTTATCTCACTTGCTGCAGTGGTTTTGGGTGAGACCACATGTGGTGTGTTGGAGCCCTCTCACAGTGGACTCCCTGATAACTGGAGTCCTGCTCTGTATGCTGAGGTTTTTGGCTGGTAGTCTGTGTTTATTAAGGTCACTCCTCAGCCCCCCCCCCCCCCCCCCCCCCCCCCATGCTGTGTCGAGGCTGCTGTTAGAGCTGGCGGGGAGTGACGAGGTCAGATCTGTCTGCAATATATTCCACATAACACTGAAGAAGTCTTGTCACATTGCTGCCATGCATACTGCTTAAAAATCTCTCTCCGTGATTATGATTCACCAAAAATACTTTCTCTCTTTCTTTTGAATGGAAGAGTGGCTGCTCTCATTTCTCTCTTTCAGCACACGTAGCTCCTTCCTTCATGTTTAACAGGAGCTGTAATAATGTGTTGAGGTGAAAACCTCTGAAACCACCGCCTCTGAAAGCTTCGCAGCTTTAATTGCAGAGTAGAATCTCTTTTCACCGTGAACCAATTAAGGGGATGTAACACATACTTATACAAGTTCACAGTCAAAGGCTCAGTGTTTTGCATAAAATTGACGTACTGTAGGAGATGATGGTGCCACCAGCAATTACTACATTAAGACTTCTTACATGGAGACGTTCAGTGGTCTGACATCCGTCTCTCAAACGCTTCCCCGTCTGTTCCCCTCTCTGTCCCTTTAAGTTGTAATGAATGTTGTGATGTGATTGCCATTTTTTTAATTTCTTTATAAATGATGGATGATGACAAGTGCCCGGAGTTAACTTTTTCAACTTACAAGCCTGTCTGCCGATTTTCAGAACCAAAGCTTTCATATCATTTAGAAGACGAAGCACGCACGCACACTTCAACCTTGGTTGTATCGTACGTTTTCACCACCACTCTGCTCTGACTGGACCTCCCAGAGATACGCACTGACATTTAGGATGGGTATGCAATGTGTGCAGGGCATTTGAAATGTGTGTGTGTGTGTGTGTGTGTGTGTGTGTATCTAACTTAATTTGACTCAAACGCGCTCCCCTCGCCGGGAACGAATTATGTTTTCAGCCAAACCGGGGCCTGTGTTGTTAAGATGCACAGTGCCTCTCTGCTGTTCCTTAGTGTTGCAGAGGAGGGAATAATATGTTGAATCTCATTAGTGGGGAGACCGTGACATCTTCAGTGTGCTGCTTATAGCTTAACCACCTCTGTGTGTGTGTGTGTGTGTGTGTGTGTGTGTGTGTGTGTGTGTGTGTGTGTGTGTGTGTGTGTGTGTGTGTGTGTGTGTGAGAGACGGATGATGTGGATGTTTTTATTTATGCATGCGTTTGTACCAGGCGGCAAACTCCGGTTCTGCCGAGTGAAGCCGATGCGAGAGTGTCTTAAACTTGCATTCTCTCTAATGTCCACCAGGGGGCGACTCCTCTGGTTGTATAGAAGTCTATGAGAAAATGACTCTACTTCTCTCTTGATTTATTACCTCAGTAAACATTGTAAACATGAGTTTATGGTCTCAATCTCTAGTTTCAAGTCTTCAATACAGCATGATGTTCATTTAGTAACTTATGGTCCATTTAGAGTCAAACAGACCATAAAGCAGGGGATGCTTTAGGGGCGGGGCTTACTGTGATTGACAGGTCGCTATCAGAGCCGTATATACGGCGTCTCTACGTCACTCAACATTTCCAAATATGGTAACTTCCATTCATCAGGTGCCAAAAAAACAATATGATGACTAAGATGGCGACTTTCACTGACTTTTCACTTTCACCGAAAGCTTTGAGGAGGAAATGTTAAAAACCTTTAATATGTCCCAGAGAGAGAAGAGACGCATCGATGTTGGGCTCCGGTGGCTGAGAGCTTAACTTTGATTGCCTCTCCTTTCAGTTCTGAATCCATAAGTCCAGCCAGGACAACTAATTAAAACAACTTATTAAGTGTTCTTTTTTTTAAGAAAAAAAAGAGTATGAAGCAGAAAACGCCAACGATTTCCTGCCTCGGGTGTAGAGAACTTATGTTTATTCATATATATTTATTTACATTTTGTAAACAAAACAAATCATTATTTGACTGAATGATCGACAGATTAGTTTCAGTTGGAGCACATTGCTCACGTCTAACATCTGGTCTCTGTGTTGAACTTTGATCCCAAAGAAAAGAAAGTTCTACTTCTGCACTTAAAGGAAGCGTTATCCCTCACTGTTATCTGACACCGGTGACGGTGCTGTTTTAATTCATTCAATAGAGACACCGTGCCGACTGTAAACTGTGATCAGATCCTGTGATGACAGCACGACACAAGGACACACACACAATGGCTTTATGACGTCATGAGCGCCTCTTCTTCTTTCATCCTTCCTTGTTGTGTGTGTGTGTGTGTGTGTGTGTGTGTGTGTGTGTGAGACCTAAGAAGGGCAAGTGGAGGTGAATGATCACCTCATCCTGCTCTGTTTAATCGGATGGAGACTGTGTACGCCTCTGGCTAAGGCAGCTCTCTCCACCATCACACACACACACACACACACACACACACACACACACACACACACACACACACACACACACACACACCTAGCCCATCAATGACCCGTGTATAGCACTCAGCCATTAGGAGTCATTTCAATGCAACAGTCATTTTCTTTCAGGCGGACAGAGGCTGTTGATCTGCTCAAGGGCACGTGTGCAATTTTCTCAAAGTCTCAAGCTCCACTTCTGATTGATGGACTTGGTGATCCGACTTTCTTTCTCTTTTCCTACTCTTTCAGCTTCCTTCTTACTCTTTTAGTACCAACAACTTCCCTCTGTGTCCTTTTCTCTCGCTTTGTCTCCCCTTAAGATTGTGGAGGGAATATTTCTGAAGCAGGTGTGAGATCATTTACACCCTCCGCGGTGTCGAGGAACCAGGTGTAAAGGAGAGCGTACACGAAGTCATTACAGCGTAGATGTTACGGGTAATGAAGGGGTCTAATATATGCGGATAAAAAGTTACAGCGTCAAAGTGATCTCTTGTGAAAAGTTACTCCTCAGATTTTGTGCGTTTCACCACGAAACCCAATCGTCGATGCTGTATGAGCAGTTTTTGTAATTGGTAGTTGATAGGCTGGGCATGCTTTGTTTAGTTTGAAAAATAAAAAGTTGTAGCCTAAAAAGAAAACTAATTAAAATGCAAACTCACTGCTTGTTGGGGCATGACAAATTGCAGCAGGTGTAAGATACCACAGAGGTGTGCATATAGGTTTAGGGAAACCTGAATGGTGGTAATGTGTGTGTGTGTGTGTGTGTGTGTGTGTGTTACTTCCACAGACAGATACGAGACGTCGGAGTGCTCATTACCTGCTAAATTACCCAGGATCCTGTGGGAGGCCTGCTCTGTCTGTGCTGCTACAGTAACTCGGTGGGAGACGGAGGACGAGCGCAGACTGCAGACTCTGAAGTGCTTCACAACACTTGGTCGACTGGCTTCGACTCTGCGTCCGGCTCTCTGGCTCCACTGTGAGGATTTAATGTATTCTATGTCATCTCGTGTTTTGAAATGAAACCAAATTGGCCTTTTCAGCCACTGATCTGCTACTCAGCCATTTTTAATCTGTTTATTCGGGGGAACGTCTGGCTGAGAACAACCCCCCCCCTGCGTTAGAATATAACTTCCTGTTGATCACTGAGCAACTCGAGGATTGACTTTGCTCAAGGAAACTCTCGCTGCAGTTGCTGCACGATACCATAACGACACGTGTTCCCCGACCCCATTAGGAGGACGGTCTGTTTTCCAACCTTTAGATCTCGCTGCTCCCATCAGTCCTCGTTTGGCTCAAGCCTCCTTCGCTCTCTTATTGTAATATTTCATAGATCTGCGCTGACGTTTGTGAACTGTGGGATCAAACGCTAGACCCTACTACGCTTCTACACGTCTGAAGTGCTTGAGAGGACCTGACCCTGACCCCCATGAGTTCTTAGGGGCTCAACTTCTACTTCAAATGACCGACAGATTAATAACCACAACTTTAGTTCCTAGAGCCGGGCTCAGTATAATAGAAGTCTATGAGGAAATGACTCTACTTCTCTCTTGATTTATTACCTCAGTAAACATTGTAAACATGAGTTTATGGTCTCAATCTCTAGTTTCAAGTCTTCTTCAATACAGCATGATGTTCATTTAGTAACTTATGGTCCATTTAGAGTCAAATAGACCTTAAAGCAGGGGATGCTTTAGGGGCGGGGCTTCATGGCTCAGATGTCTAGCTCTCGTAATAAAGTCTGTGGTTGAATGTTTTTACTGAACGTTTATTCTTTTCTTTCATTGGGATGTAGAAATATTGTGGCTGTTCTGTGGCTCATAAAACATCACAACTTTAAAGCACCTTCTCTGCACTTCACTGGCTCTATCCTCTTACTGATGTAAGTTCTTATGTGACATTTCTAGGCAATCAATATTTTATTTGTGTGTGACATTTCATTTGCAGCCACTTCATAATTCGGTGTGGCTGCAGGTTTTAATGGTTTTGACCGGAGTCGTACCAGAGAGAAGGTTGAACCAGTGATCCAGACTGTGGACATCTTCAAATGACAACGTGCTGATTACACACCGCACATAGATGTGTTTCTCCTAAGAAGTCTCTGCGGCCTTTCAAGACGGAGCCATGTAGCAAATACCAGAATGCTCATGGGGCCGTGGAAAAAGGAAATTAATCCGTGACCTTGAGTTTGGAGAGGTGGAGGTATTGGCAGGCTTGTGGCGCGTTGCAGGGACCTGACAGTCTTGTTATGAACGAAACACACAGAGTTATTTACCGGTACACAGGATCTGATATAAGCAATCCTCCTCCAACACCAGGAAGAGGTCGTTATTAGAAACCCGAAGTGGATGTTCGAGGGGGAATGCTGATTATATGACGTGGCCACGTGTTCTCAACGCCGCCATGCCTACAGGACTGCTCTAAAGACATCCAAACCCCCCAAAATGGGGGAACCTCAAGTCGACCTCAAGCTATTTCTACGTTCTTACCTCTCCCATGCTTTGGCTCTTGCCAACGATATTCTTGTGGATGTGTCACCGCACAGGAGCTGTTATTGTCACGAGGAAGGTAATCAAAATGTTTTGAATAATTTAAACGAATTATGTCTTCCTGAGACGTATCCGTATAACTAGTTTACGGGGATCTCCGGGCTTAATTTGATTGCCGGTGCACTTCCTTGAATGGAGAAAGCACACCGCAGTGTTTCAACGTTCCCCTAATCACATCTTAAACAGGCGGGTTATGATGAGTCGTGCCAGACAGTCGGGACTTCCGTGAATCCAGACTCCGAGCGAGGAGGGTCTGTTGGAGCCATTTTCGTATTGTGCTCATCCTCAATTCCCCTTTTGGCGCAGTAGGTGAATCGGTAACCACAGAGGCACACGGCTTGTGACACGTGTGGTCGTCGGGTGTATCATAAGCTGTTTGTTTGTTTGCAAGTTATTGCACTGTAGATGGACTTGAGTTACAAATAGATTGTACCGTGTTTAACGTCGGGGTATTGCGATGCTTTTCTAGTATCTGTGTATACCGTGCAACACTAATGTGTTCAGAGTAAAAAGCACGTTTTGTGTATCCCCACATCTCACCCTCGTACTCCTCGACCTTCATGGGAAAATATCAATTCACATCACAGTTTCGATTGTCGGAGGCACTGTCAGCCGGTGCACTGTTGCTTTGATTAATGAGTCCACGTTGTGTGTGTGTGTGTGTGTGTGTGTGTGTGTGTGTGTGTGTGTGTGAGAGTGCACTCGTGGCTTACAGGTGATCAGGTGATCAGGTCGGACGGGCTGCTCAGGGTTGCAGCACCTTCGCCAATTAGGAGAAAGTGGGTGAGAGGATGTGGAAGGTTTAAAAAAAGAAATGGAAGGAAAGAGGAGAACGGGGAAAAGGGGGGGCCAGTAACCTCTGGGAAGCTCTGGTGAATGCAGGAGAGGAGGAGGAGGAGGAGGAGGAGCAGCTGAAGGGTAATAAGTCAACACAATCAGGAGCGGGTGAGGAGCATCATGGGTGAACAGAAATTGCAGTTTATCGACCCCTTTGCCTTAAGACAACAACAGAGGGGCCCTCGCTCATTCCTCAGAAACTGAAGCTGTAACTGCTGTGACACACACACACACACACACACACACACACACACACACACACACACACACACACACACACACACACACACACAGTTCACCACCCCCCTGTGAGGTCTACATTATTGAAATGTGCCTGTCACCTGTCTAAGTAGGGGGGCCAGGCCCAGATCAAACAGCAGTCGGCGCGATAGAGACCGAGGGAGGTCCTGCTGAGCTACAAAGACCCGGTTCACAGCGGGGCGGTGGAAAGGACTTTTTGGAGACACTTAGGAAAGACTTGGATTTGTTCTTACTGCGCCTGTTAAAGGAACAGTTGAACCAAAAAACGTTTTTGAGTCAAAAACATCGTGGATAGGAGACACAGAGGGACTGGCTTTAAATGTTTCAGCACCACGGAGAGGGACCGCGTTCGTCTCATCCTCTTGTATATTGTGTGTACAGGATATCTGGACGTGTATTTATTACTGTGTCTTCTGTGTAACAGGGGAACTTAAACAAACATTGAAACGATGCGAGAAGAAGGTCGACCTCAATGGTGCCAAAACTGTCTCTTTGTGTTTCGGCCTGGCGGGTGAAGCACGAGCTGTTATCGCACACACAGGTGGAGGAGGAGTGGCAAGCCATTGAGAAGGAACGAGAGAGGCGGAGACGTGACATTTTAGGGATGAAAAGGGACGAAGCGGGCAGAGAACTAAAGAGGCATTTACTCACTGAACCCCTAAACCTGCCGGCGGGATTGAAAAGCACGAAACAAGAAGCTTTAAAAACGGTCATTATTGTTTCTGACGGTCTGTCTGAAATGGTGATATCTTATCAAAAACATGTTATTCTTCATGTCTCATTTAAAATCTTGACCCCAATAAGCCGTTTAAATGAACTAGATTCTGTAAAAAGCATTAAATTCTGCACTCCTCAGCACAAATAGGAAGCCATGACAGTCTGCAGTCACGTGACAAACATTCTGTGAAACTTCGACTGAACTGCAGGTACAGAGCAGAGAGAGGAGAGAGAGGAGAGGATAGAGGATGGTTGTACTGTTTCCACAGAGGTGCAGGACTTTCATACTGCAGTGAACATCAAGGCCACAGACAGAGAAATGTGACGGGAGCAAAAATAATTAATAAAAGACACTCAGTTGTACAAGATTCATCTAATTTGCATTTTTATCTCGTCAAAGGTTTGTGTGAAAATTCAGTTGCCAAATTTGTCTCTCACCACCTCTGTCTTTCTTCTGTTCATCCACTCATGCTCTTTTATTTCACATCTCTTCTCCCTCACACACACACACACACACACACACACTCTCCAGTTCTTCGACCCTGCCTTTTGTCTCGATGGCATTTCACACACCGACCCCGGGGCCACGAGACACACTCGGGACCTCGGCTCTGTCGTTACGCTCGTGCTTCTCCTCAGTGGGGCGCCAATTCTTTGTTAGTGTGTGTGCGCTATACCAGAGGTCATCAACAGGGGGTCCGCGACCCCTAGGGGGTCCGCGGAGGTACTGCAGGGGGGTCGTGACATTTTTGGTTGATTAGAATAAAAAAATGTTTCCCCACAAATTTAAATGTCTTTAAATACACATTAACATAAATCCAACATATTGTAATAAATAATATTCAGTATATAGTATATACATTTAAAATGGATCGTCCCCATTGTTACCAATCCAGGTATTGTAGTCAGTATCGGCTCCATATCTGTATTTGTATCAGAGAATCCCTAAACAAAGAGACAGACAGTGTTCTACCGAACTCTTCACCTTTAAAGCCGCATGCCGCCATGTGGATTTTTTTACTTGAGCATTTATAAAACTACAGGAGCTCAGGGAAGCGGTGGCCGTTCTTTACCCTAATTACACAAGTTCAAATGAAAAACCATTTTTTATCTTAAACATCGTCCTAAACCACGAGTTCAAATTAATTGATGAAATCAATTCAGCGCCCGGCTCTATAGCCACAACCCACTCGTTGATAAATCAAGCCGTAAATGACTCAGTAGAGGGCCATGTAGTGCATCTCATTGGCCGTCTACAGCACGTAAAGATGGTAAGTGTGTGGGGAAATCTCACTGTAAGCAGAATTAACCGCATTCACTTGATAAATGCGAGCACCTAGTTTTAGGCTACTGTCCAAGCGTCTTGATTCATGCCACCTGCTTTACTTCTATAATGTCCTTAAGGAGCACTATCACAGCCCTAATGCTTCTTGTAAAAGCACAGATTCATCAACTCACTTTATTTCAGTCCATGTTTCAGCGAGATTACATCAAATGTGACATCATTATAGCTTCTTTGATTTTTACAAGGCCAGTAATGCAAATCATCTCCTTCCCCTCTTGGTTTCCAGAGTGGCAAGATGTTTTAGTCTCATGCCTAAGTTTAGTAATCCCTTGAAACTGCCATTAGCAGAGAGTTGCTATTTAGCTATCGCTTACCAACGGACAGGGTTTGATGTTGCACCCCAGCTAATTTCAAGCATTACATTTGATACAACAAAACCAGAGTTATTGTCCTTTCCCCCCCCCCCCACACATTCTTCTTCCTTGTCAAAACCAGGTGCCGACAGTTCAGTTAGATATTCGAGTGTGTTATGCTAGTAGCGGCGAATGTAGCGGCTAATGTAGCGGCTAATGTAGCAGCTAATGTAGCCTTGAGCCCCCTGGCCTCGAGCAGAGACGAGCAGTGGGCTACAGAGGTCCAATGAGCTCGCTTCTTTCTCACTCCACACCGACCATTTAGTTCATTTTCAAGGAAGCGAGTGTCAGACTTCACAAAGCCCCCCCCCCCCCTTGTAGAGGCAAAAAAGGTTTCATACAACTTGTCTCTCAAACGGACTCCCTGAGACCAGTGAACGGACTTTAGAGCCATGGCTGTTATAAATGACGGTAGGTAGACTTTTGGGTGTGCTGCAGTCAAAAAAGTGTTTTTCTAATGAATGAATTCAGTTATTTTTGAATAAGACAGTGATCTGGACCACTGACATGGACCCTGAGCTGAAGTCTGATTGGATCCTTAAACTTAAATCTCTCGTCCTCACTGCTATCAAGTGGAAACGTCCATGTTTCAGTGCAGAGCATCCCGACTATTATTCTTCTTCCCTGAGCAACTTCCTGGCTGAGCTCACTCACTCACCGGCCACCCTTTTTTTTTTCAAGATAGTGGATATTGAGTTCTATTCACGTTCGTATAATTGGAACCTTTACTGGCTGTTTTCTGGATGTGGAGTTTCAGTTTTCACAAAGATATTGCTGGTTCACACACCGCCTCCACTGCCATGGTTCACCCCTCAAACCTGCTGAGGTATAATGAGCTGATCTTTTAAAAGTGTGTTAATCCGATGATTACAATTATTACTTTAATTAGAATTTGCGATGTCTTCTGCATAAATGTCGGGGCTTTTTAACTGATGCAATGGAGCTTGTAGTTGTAGCTCCCTGCGGTGCTCTGAGGAAAAGCCGGGCTGAGGAGCTGAGACTGTTTTTCTCCATTAACTGTGCATCAATAGCACTTCCAATGCATGCCAGGGCTAATAAGTGACCAGCTGGTGCTTAGAAGCCGAACGCCTGAAGCCTTGTCAGGAAGCCCGCAGTCACAGTCGAGTCCACGCCACAAAACAAATTCCGGGTGACAGCGTGACATGCGCTTAAAACAGAGAGGACCGCCTGCACTCCTTTCCTACCCTCGCTTTTAATTAGCAGCATGTGCGTCAGTGCCACGCATGCAAAGACCTGTGGGCACCTGCACCGTATTCGTTTCTTAATGGAAGTAAAGAGAAGTGTCAAGTATCCCTCCAAACATTTCTGCTGTTGCGCAATGCAACATCTATGAGGTCAGAGCAAAAGGCGACACCTCACTTCTTTACCCAGTTAAAAGAAAATACTCTTTAAATGGCTCCCTGCCAAAACATTAGAGCCAGCTGATATCGATATAGAAAATCACTCGGCTAAATGGTTATCGATGTACCCTTTATAGCTCGTTACCAAGGAACATACACAGCGGTGAAGCTGCAGCAGCTATGAGCGCGGGGCAACATTCAGCATGTTTCTAGATCCTGTGGATGGAAATATAAGTTTGTTAAAATACTACTGAGGAAAACTGCTCTTCAAAAGGAGCTGGTCAACAAGTAGCCCAGCTCTGATGGCTCAAATGTGGGTCAATAGTGATGAACAAGTTGGAACTAAAGATGGAAAAACCACAAATCCCAAAATCATCATCCATCAGAAAACGCAAATCTGCCACTTTTCAGCTTTTGAAAAGGCAACACAATCTAAATATGTCAGTCAACGGTTGCTTTGAGTGTCCTCTGCTGACCAAATGAATGCTCCCAGAATGCATTGCATCACTGCAGGTCAGATACACGGCGTGTTCACGTTGTGTTGTGTGGAACGCGACCCTTCATGTAATCCAGGGAACCTTTCAGCAGCCTGAGCCTCCCTGACCCTCACTCCTCTGACCTGCAGATGAGATTGTAGAAAGTGCTGCTGGAAGTATTTTGGCTTTTTACTCCCCCCCCCCCCCCCAAAAAAAACCTACCAGCTTCTGAATCCCACACTAATGAAAGTCCTGTCTTATCTGAACTCATGAATTTTAATACAGACACACACAGATTACATTTCTGTAGATACAGCAAAGCCGGAGGAAAGAAATTGCCAAGATTCCGATTGTATGCATGTGGAAGAACACTTATTGTTTTCTATGAATATATCAGCCCAGGGATGGATGAAGCTAAATTAAATTGTCCCTCTAAAAGGGATGAGTGAAAATGGTCAATCTCAAAATACATCTTTATGCCAAGATTCAAAGTATATTATGAATCTACTTTCAAACTTTGATCTTTTTGATTCCAGGATGATAAATAGTCTGATACTGAGATCGGGGTATTTGTTGTGTCTGCTGTCGTACTGCAGTATTTTCTCATTGCTGCTTCCACTCCGAGTGAGGATGATGGTAATCTTCGGAGCATAATGAAGACAAGTGATTATTATAACTAAATGTTTACTGTCATTCCTAATAACCTATACGTTTGCATTGTCTCAGACAACTATCGCTCTTTTCAAACTTTACTTTTGCTTCTTTTCAAGGCGTAAGTTGACCAACGTGTCCTTCAAGTGCAAGGTTCCCCATATTCTCACTCCACATCAAACACTTCTCTTTGTTGCTATATGCTGATGGGAGGAGGCCTATTTACCCCCCCCCCCCCCCCCCCACTGTTTTTTGGTGTCATTGGCGAAGGGTCACCTTGTCCTTGACGATGAAAACAAGTTGCACTTAGCCGCCGTAGCTGCGGTAGCGCGTGTCAGGAGATGCTTTGCTCTACATTTGGAAACCAGCTCAGGGACCAGAGAGAGCATCTCTACTAACACAACCATATATGACAAGGGAAATTACTGCCACTGAACAGCCGGCACATGTACACACACACACACACACACACACACACTTGTTTTGTGTTTGGTGCAAACAATGAAGGACATAAAGCCACCTTCTGGCCCTCTCATCTGTTCCCCGTTGGCTTTCTCCCTGTTCATATATATATAAAACCAAGAAAATAAAGCTGTTGTGTGACTTTGCTTCCACATCGTGTCAATTTCTACAATTTTCCCGACGCTCAACGACTGACCCCTGAGAGGAAGGGACAGAAAATTGCAAAGAGAGGCAGTGACCCCCCATCTCAGTGGAGGTTCAACTCATTTTCGATATTTCCTCCCTCTTTGGAGCGATGGCGTCCTCTGGAAAGGCCCATATGCCACAATGGGGGTGTGATGGTACGATTTACCATGAGCGTGTGTGTGTGTGTGTGTGTGTGTGTGTGTGTGTGCCACCTCTGTCGCTCAGAACACCATTTAGATTACTTTCACCTCATCAGCCCACACACACTTGGCGGCCATTGGGACAAATTCTCCTGAGGATAGATGTTTTCATTGCACCGCAAGCAGTATGTTCCTCAGTGTGTGTGTGTGTGTGTGTGTGTGTGTGACATCCACAGCGCTTGTCTGTCACTGTTGCCACCATTTTCTCTTGCAGAGAAAAAGGAAACTGCCTTTTAGATCCCAAACAAATATACATAATGCATACATAGATAAACTGCAGCTTTCAAACAGCCAAACTGTAGCAAGCGAATCACACTTTTCTTTAAAAGATAACAGCGAGAGAAACCAAAGAAAAGATTTTCAGGAAAAAAAAAGATGGTGTAAACCACTACGACTCTCCCCTCCAACTATTTTTGTGTTTTGGTGACAGAAGCCACCTTGATTTTTCACTGTTTTCTGACGTTTTCTGTACAAATCATTTGTGAATTAACAGAACAACATCATCAGCATACAATGTAATATTTCTCTACATGTTACACAATGAATCACTAAAATGCACGTGCTCATTCATTCATATAAACTACAATTTAAGGGTGATTCAAAGCTATTCTTTGCTGTTTGTTTTGTACTCATGAAGGTGAGAAACAAATTAGAATTGAACTCATTTATTCAAACACAGACTTCAGGGGCTCTATAAAGAGATTGTAATGATTTGTACAATTTCTCATTTACCCCATTTCCCAACAACACAAGATAGAAACTATCATATCAGGTCATTCTACGTCATACATTCTCTACATTTAGTGCATGTGAATATATTACATACTTAGTCAGTTAAAAATACAAAGCAGAGCCAAACAAGGAGCATCACGGTGAGACTTTGACTGCAGGGCCTCAGTTTCACACCTAAACATAAATGCTAACTTCAGTCTGAGCACCAGTCCTCCAAGGTCGCCGGCAAAGCAATTTGAGGCTGTCAATCACATCGCAACCATTGAATAAAAGTAATATTTTCTGTGGTTTGGCTCACGCTGCTCTCACCTCTAAATGACACTGAGCCCCTTCGGTGGCGATCCGCAGGAAGCACGGGAGGAGATGGCTGGCTATTAAATGAATTAAGACATTTTGGGCGTTTTTATGCCTCATTATGTGTACTGTCTAGATGTCCTCTCGATTTAGCTGGGGGGGGTGTGAGGTGGGTGGACACAGGTCGACATGCTGACCCACAGTCAGTCCGGCGGGGACAGTTTGTGCTCAAGCGTCTTCTTCCAGCGAGCATTTTGATGGGTGGTAATGAGCAGGGGATCCGTAATGACATTCCCCTGTTTACTATGTACTTAGCAGCTGCATTATCATAATATATAGATACATCAATGCGTACGGAGATGAAAGGTTTCGCTGAGCATTTACCATTTGTCTGGTCGATTTTGTGGAGGATCAAAGAAAAATGGATTGGGCTCGTTATCACAACTCATTAAATCCACTCTCCTCATGAGCAATTGATTTTTGACGAATAATCTAAATGGGAACAGATATTGACCTTCTTGCCAGCCTCGTTGTTCAGCGTGAACCAGTGAACCGCTCGGTGTTTAGTCTGCTGTTTAGAAGAAGAAGTGTAGATGGAGTGTGTTTTTACTGCATTCAATTGAGAAGATCTTTATTTGCAAAGTATAATAAATGCACAAGATTCTGTCGCCGCTGGTGCAGAGGTGTCACACACACACACACACACACAATAGCATGACTTTTGTTGCATGGGAATGTTGACAACCGAGCAGAGCTGGGGGGGATTGTGCAGCACATATCACTCTGAAGATACATTCACCGTGTATGTAGGTATACTCCGTGACAATGGCACATGAGGCTGTGCACATGCTTTTATGGCAAGCACTAAGCCAAGAGCAAACAATCTCTGCGAGGAATATTGACGGTGTAAATGAAGGCGACACATCCGATGTAATGACATATTGAATAATTTCGCATCGCTGGCAAAGGCAAACAGCCAAAGTCTGAAATGCGATTTTCCAACCTTGAGATGTTGCACCATCTTTCCTTATGCAAACAGAGGTTCGCACACACACAATGTCCTTCAAAAAGTTGTTGCTTCTTGCATTTCTATTACATTGCATGTTTACATTTCTCTGTATTGGTACCCCAGGTATCCTCTTCCTGTCTATATGCTCTCACAACCAGATGACAGCAGAGACCAGACACACTGGCTGAGTTGTTCCTTGCGGATGATTTTTCTCACCATCTCTCCAACGTTTGAGTCAGTCACAGCCTATTTGTTTGGGCCTCGGACCAGAAGCTGATGTTCCCCCGATCCTCCCCCCCCCCCCCCCCCCCCCCCCCCTTCATGCTCGCATCCCTTTCATCCGTCCGTCCCTTTTTTTTCGCCAGCCCACGGGGATCTACGGCCACAGCACAACCTCATTAAACTTACAACCATCAAGATAAGACTCAATTACTGCGAGCCTCTGCGTTGGCGTCCAAGATCAATATTGAAGTAAAAAAAAAAAAAAGGGGGGGGGGGGGGGGGGGCTGTCTTAACAGTCTGATGTGCTTGCAGCTGACACAGGAGAAGGAGTGAAGATGAGTAAAAGGAACAAAGCAGAACATTCAGTCTGCTTTCTCATCCTAGGTAATTGCTCGATTGCATGCATGTCCACTTTGTTCAGCTTTCCTTACAGATTCGAAGTTGAAGTTGCCTCTGCGTTTGATCATGCAATACGAAATATCTGCTACAGAGCACAAGATAGTAAAGTATGAAGAGTACACAGAGAGCTTTATTCACTCCCACACCGGTCATATAAAGTCTTTTAGTTGGTACATCATAGATAAATAATAGATCACGCAATCCGTCCTGTGTGTGAGTAGGCGTGCACCTCTGTGTCTGTCCACGGCCGATTGTGGGTTGTTGTTTGTTCAATTTCTGTTTCTTTGGTTTCTTCCTTTGACATTTTCGGTACCATGCAATTCAAAGCTGACTCAACCGTGATCAGGATGATTTTAAATTTTTTTAATACTTATCAAGCATCAGACGTTTATATGCACCGCCGCACCAACAGTTGTAATCAAGGATAATGATTCACTTGGTATTTATCAATAATGCTGTATGGACGCACGTCCATGTGACTAAAGCAACACATGCATGGCTTCAGCGTGTTAATTGCCTTCAACCGAGATGCATAATTGCCGAGCTAATGTTCACTCCCCACCAATACACACACTAGAACAGGGGTGGCCAACCAGTCAGAGACTAAGAGCCACATTTTTTACTGTGTTACCGCAAAGAGCCACATCATACACATGGGCACACATGAACATCACCCCATCCCTTCCTCACACACACACACACACACACACACACACACACACACACACACACACACACACACACACACACACACACACACACACACACACACACACACACACACACACACACACAGACCTCTGCTCAGCCAGATTTATTGTAAATGTCACACACCAACATGATAATGACAGAAATTGACTCCTACAGTACTAAGACCACAGGCCAGTCATTTTCAACAATGAACATTGTGTGCACTGTCTCACACACACAAACTCTCAGTTCAACCAAGTCCACAAACAAAAATATAATAATTTACAATAGAATTTTTCTTTTACTATGCATGTTGCTTAGTGGGACTTCCTTGCCTTGAACAATCTTCTTCAAATCTGGCTTGTATTCCGTTGTTGCCACTCGAAGCAATTCTTTCACATGGGTGTCAGTCAGAACAGATCGATGCTTTGATTTCACGTGTTTCAGGGTAGAACAGGGGCGGACTGGCCATCGGGGATACCGGGAAAATCCATCACCTCCATCACCAACCGGCCCTCCCTCTGACATCGCCGGCCACGACTATATTCTATGCTTCACAGAACACGTTAAATTTACTCTAATACCTAAATACCCAAAGTCAATAATCACTGACTTACATTTATACTACTCCTCACAATCTGTATTCACACTCATGGTTTCCATCTTTACTCATCTAATCTCTTCCGTCAGTCTAACTTTGTTTTAGGTGTTATTAAATGTCAATCCAAAACACCAGCAGTGTTGTTGTCTCAAACATACTTTTAAGGCCACCCACCGTCATTTACAATCTCCAGCAGCTGATCTTCCTCTTCCTCTGTCGTCACATATTATGCAGAGTGGGTTTGGCGCGTCAGAATTACTCCTGATATTTAATTAGACTCCTGATATTGTCTGTTAAATTAAGCTTTCTTTTTCTTGGAAGTTGTAGGCTCTTCTTCTGTCTCCTTAGTGGGCTTTTCCCCTTTGCAAAGAAGCTCTCCAAAAGTGTTTTACTCATTTTCGCTAACTTGTGGGCTTAATTAACATATCACGTGACCGAGACAAGCGTCTTGACATGTGTCAAGAGCCACAGGCGGATGAAATTGGGAGAGAATCCGGTAATTTTTCAAAATAAAACATCTATCAGGAGGTTGGGGACCACTGCTCTAGCCTACTCAACACGTGCGAAAAAAACACATCGACCAATGCGTTGTAAATCACGTCACGTGATGCAGTTTAGCCAATCAAATAAGGGTATTCTGATTTCACCAGTGCGATGTACCCACACCGTGACACAGGGGGGAGAGACAAGGAAAGACATCACAGAGCAGAGCTCTTGTAATTTCAGATGTGAAAGTTAAATATCTTTATGATGTCTTCAAATAATCAAAATGCTATAAAGACCACAGTCCTTAACCTATACACTAAAAACACTGTGATACAAATGTCTGCTCCATGTATTAACGCGCGATAAATATGCATTAATGCGAGAGAAAAAATACCGAGTGGGCCGGTCTGACACAGTAACTCCCGGGACACTTTATTACCCCAGTCCGCCCCTTGCGCGTTTGACGAAAATACCGTATTGAACTCAAGCGAAGCGAACACGCACATTAAAAAAAACCACAAACACAAACTTCGATATGAACGTAAGAGCCGCATGAAACTAGGCAAAGAGCCGCATGCGGCTCGGGAGCCGCGGGTTGGCCAGGCCTGCACTAGAAGATACATTTGGTGGTCTCCCATTATAGTCTGCTGGCATATTAACATGTTCGCTAATCATAAAAGTTTTGAATCGGGCTTGATCTTTTCATTTATCCTCTCAACCTGCCAAACAAGCCTCGCTAATTACAAATGTTATTTATGTAATCAAATGTGTATTTACGTAGGTTGGCTGAGCATACATGCAGTTTCACAGTTAAATTAAGTTCACGAAGTAACAAGGATGGAAATAAACATTCATTGAACAGGAATCAGTACAGTATATAATGAGCCTTAGGCTGTAACTGGAATTGAATTGTGTAATTGTACCGCTTACTAAATAGCATTTTCACCAGTGATGACTGTCTCTTCAGGATGTGATGAAGTAAGTACAGCCTCATTGATTATTAATATGTTTTCACCAGGGAAATATTTATCTGTTAAACTATTGAAATCCAGATCAAAGTGCTTCCAGTTTACTTTGCGACTATCTGGATGCTGCTCAAGTTACGGCTTCATTTTGGTTTATTAATGATGGTATTTCTGTTGCAATGAAATCTCGGTTAAATAATGTATCTTTTGCACACACACAATGCATCTCACATCATCACAACACACACACACACAATGCATCTCACATCATCACAACACACACACACACACACACAATGCATCTCACATCATCACAACACACACACACACACAATGCATCTCACGTCATCACAACACACACACACACACACACAATGCATCTCACATCATCACAACACACACACACACACAATGCATCTCACGTCATCACAACACACACACACACACACACAATGCATCTCACATCATCACAACACACACACACACACAATGCATCTCACGTCATCACAACACACACACACACACACACAATGCATCTCACATCATCACAACACACACACACACAATGCATCTCACATCATCACAACACACACACAATGCATCTCACATCATCACAACACACACACACACACAATGCATCTCACATCATCACAACACACACACACACACGTCCCTGCTCCCTCGCTGTCATCATCTCTCTCTCTCTCTCTCTCTCTCTCTCTCTCTCTCTCTCTCTCTCTCTCTCTCTCTCTCTCTCTCTCTCTCTCTCTCTCTCTCTCTCTCTCTCTCTCTCTCTCTCTCTCTCTCCCCGTATCCCTGCTGCTGGAGCAATATTCAAATTGGTCCGTGCTCAGGGGAGCATGGAAGATGTATAACTCTGGTCTCCTAAATTCCTGCCCGTCCATTAGCTTTTGTCCTGCTCTCGCCGCATTAAACCCGCGCTGCCTTGACGTCTACATCATCAGGTCGGCTCAACTGAGGGAGGGGGGGAGGGGGGGGGGGGGGGTTATTGAAAATCATCAGAGTAGAACGAAATAACGTCACGGTGGAGATCCTGCTCTGCTTCTGCACGTTGAAACAGTGTCTAGGGCTCCCAAAAGGTTTAACAATTTGAAAAAAAGCAGGTCTACTAATGCTGTGTGGTGTTGTTCTTAGCCAATATGTATCGAATTTTGGCATTTAAACAATGTTTATGACTAAAAGTATATGCTAATGAGCTAGAACAAGAGGGCCATCTAGTTCATCAGCTAAAGGAGATCATCTGATTTAGCTCCTGGAATGTCGTCATTAGTTTTGGTGTTACTTCTTTTATGTTTTATTTTTTTTATGTTCTGTAGCAGAAATAATTAAATCTCCTGGTGGCATAGCAGGTTTCCAGGAATGCCTGTGGGTTGACGGAAGAACAGGTGCGCCGACGGAAGTGAGAGTTTGAGAAAGTTCAGCGTGAGGTTGCGCAAGGTCACAAGCAGCCTGTGAAGAAGCTTTGGCCGTGGGGCGGATCCAGGCAAAGGAACGGTACTCACACAGCACCTGTCCTCATTCCACTTTTATTTCATTATGATTTTCAAAGAGGCAGAAGGGAAGAAAAGAAATGTGCAGATGTTTTCAGCGTCAGTCTTCCTCTTTGTGTGTTGGCTCATGGGATGGATACAGAAGGTCTTTTATATCACGAACCCGTATACCTGCAAAGCTTCACGAGCAACGTGTGGGGGTCTCAAGGTGTCTCTCACAGGGTTTTAGCAGCGGCTTGACTCCCCCGACCGGGTCTCCTCCACACACACACACACACACACACACACACACACACACACACACACACACACACACAGGGTCCTTTAGGGACCACAAGGTGAAAGCAGCAGCGCTGCTGGCTCATCAGAAAGATGTGGAGGGAGGCATCGATGAAACGGGACCCTGTGATTATTTAGGTTCACAAGCTGTTAGCGTGATGGCTTTTTAATCGTTGCTAATGGAGTTCCCACTAGCGTGAGCACCCAGTGGGAGTTTGTGGAGCGTGTTAGGCCCCCCCACCCCCCCCCCCCCATTCTCTCAATATCTCTAGCACGTTGTGATATCAAGCCTCGTGTCCTTCTTTTTAAAATTTTTACTTTTCCCCTCCTCTGTCAGCAATTATGTGCTGGAAAAGGAGCGGCTGTTTTCTCCCCCGTAGCACCAGCTCTTGGCTTTTTAAAAAGCAAACACAATATTGCACTCAGCAGCAGCCGGCCTCACCCCGAGGGAAACGTATTAGCTGCTGAAGTGGCTGTTTAGAGTGAAAGTAAATGGCTCAAGGGATGACAGCTGAGCTGAACATTTTGAGTTTGCATCAACACAGGACATCCCACCGTCCCATGCCGCTTTCTCATTCTTGTTTTCAAAAAATAGTATCTAACAGAAAAGACAGACGGTGGGGGGTTATTTTTTCCACCATAATCTGTCTTTCCCTGCATCCATCTCTTCCTCTCACTTTTCCCCGAGTCTGCCATAGTGAAGGGCGTCCTACTGTGGCTGTGCCCCCCCCCCCCCACACCATCTCCGTCTCCCCACCTTTCCGTCTGCTTGGCGCTGACTGTTGGTAGAAGCTGTATGAGATTTAAAAAGGCCTGCGCGTTGGAAAAAGGCGTCTTGCATTGTGAGCAGCGCCCCGACACCCGAACCTCCCCTGCTGTGCTCCAGGTTTAGCCGTCAGACAGGCGGTACTTGGATGAAACCAGGAGGGGAGCGGTGAAGGCGCGCTGTCAGCAAAACTATGAAAGCGTCAATGTAAAATGTCAGTGGAAGGAGGAAAAGCAGTCGACACGTGTATCAAAACGTGCAGCCTAACTTACAAAAAAACTAGTATAATGCAGCATCTGATCTCTGCTGTGGACTAGAAGTAGTTCAAATTAGATTCATGGCATTGTAACTGTGTTATTCTGCACAAAAGACATTTTTTGAGTTCTCTCTACTACTTCTAGCCACGATTGTTCCGTTTCAATAGAGGTACAGGACTTTTGTACTGCAGTGAAAATCAAAGCCACAGAGAGAGAAATGTGAGCTGCTCGGGGTTCAGAGGGTTAACTCAACTGCTTTGAGCGCACAGGGTGGCTTTATACTTCAAATGCTCTCCATCTAATCTCCACAGGCCAAACGTATAGCCCTAGTGCTTTGCTGCCGACTCAGCATACCTAAGCATTTCCCTTTCATATGCATTAGTGGTGCACCCCCCCCCCCCCCCATGGTGCCGTGAGCAGTGCTGCAGAATTATTGGCACGTTCCTCAAATCCACCATCATGCCTCCGTTTCCCAATCAATACACTATCCTTTTCTTTCTGATGGCTTTCTGAGTGTTTAGATGAGCAGCGACCGGGCCGGCTGGTCAGTGTGGCAAACGCATTCAGCAGCACTCAGGATTTTTGATAAACACAGTCCAGCATCTTTTCATCCCTTTTTATTCCATCTTTTATTCCTGTAGTGGGGATTTGCTGGAATTTAGCTCCTGGTAGAGTCCCCCAATTCAAATTGGTCCCATGCGGGGGGGGGACCGGACTAAGAGGGACTCGAGGACCATTACGGGGTAGATCCATCTGAATCCCCCTCCTGGAGCCGAGCCTGGTTGGGCTCAGCCAGGCCTCCACAGTGTGGGCCCACCACCTGCAGGCAGTGTACGGGCCCAGTTTATTTACAAGGAAAAGAATCCTTCACTTTAGGGCACTGGTCTCGGATTTTGTAATGGAGCCGGGTCTTTATTTGCTGTTGCAGTCTCATACGGAGCTATTCTGTGTAATGAGGTAGTAGAGTAGATACTCTGAGCTTCACTCTTAAGCAGACTCTCTTGCCCCTCTCCTTTCTGGTTTCACATCATGCTGTTCAAAGGTAAACACGGGGCTGAACTTCATCACTGCGCTCTGGATTTCGAGAGGTCCGAAGGCTACTATTTGGCAGTTTGGGGAAATGATGTGTCATTTCATTACGTGTTATTTGTTGGTTACAGCATCTCTGTTTTTCTCATATTTCAGGGGTTCTTAACTTTTGTAATTTAAGGCTCACTTCTGTTGAAGAAATGTCCGAGGACCACCACCTCCCAAATAAATGAGAAAAAAAAAGCATAACATGACAAAAAACTGGGCAATAATTGTAATTTAACCTTTTGGCAGTACCTCCACGGCCCACTGGGAGGCGCTTTGCGGCCCACTAGTGAGCCCTGGACCAGTGGTTGAGGCAGTTCAAATGCTAAACAAAGGACTTCTAGCCAGTGCTTGTATTTACGCTGTGATATTACTTTCTGGTGTGTAACTCATGCCCCATCTGTGTTCTGAGTAAGCTATTTTCTATCTTTATGACTTTGGGCTCAACTCAACTGGGGATGCAAAATGGCAGCAGTGGGAACATGCCATTGAACAGGAGCAATACTGTATTCGTATTTCATTCTTCTTTCCAATGGTCACCAATGGACGCCATCCTATCCCTAATTACCCCCAGCAGTACTTTTGATATTTCACAGTGTAATTCAAAGGTATATGAGGTTATCTATTTTAATAGTCTGATCAAATGTCTCTTGGCAGCCATATTGAATATCCTTAAGGAATCTATTTGATAAGTGCTCAGAGTCCATATCTGTTACATCATCTTGACTGGTGTAGCGGGATATTAGAAATCCATACACTCAAAATATGATGTATGACTCGGCCGCCGTGGAATCGACTGGGGCTTTGGTGTGTTGCGGCACATTTTCTTTTCTGGGGAAAGAGGAAAAAGGACGGAGGAGAAAAAAAATTCACAGGTTAGAAAATCAAGAATAATTTGCATTGTGGAAAAGGTCAGACCCGTAAGGCAGCTCAAGATTGAGGCTATTAGTCTTGATTAGGACAGATAACATGTATTCGTGGGCCACATGTGGCAGTTAGGCGGCTCAGGTGGCTGTGATATGGCAGGGCTGAAGGCAATTTGGCCAAATTGTTCACCGTGTATGTGTCATCAACCTCTCACAGTTGGAGGGAATTTCTGACACGTCTCATTTAAGTAAATTACCCAGATAAGAACACACAGCCGATGGGGGCCACGGTTACAAAGTGGGTGACATTTAAAGACTGTATTTCAACTTATTCTGCTGTGCCATTGGTTGTTTGGCTATTTTCTTCAGCCCTAACTAGTCTCTGGTCCCATCTCTTAACAGGAGAATGTTATTTCACAGATGAATTATCAACCTGGTTGAGAAGGAATTGTAAGTAATGATAGATGCAGATTGAAATAGAGAAATATGGAACAAAAGGAGTGACGCCAATAAAAGGAGGAGCGACGGAATGACTTTTCTTTTAGCCGTTGAGACCATAGAATAATCCAGACTTTTGTATTTCAAGACAGGATTTATTGTTTTTTCAAGTGTTTCTTGACCACCATTCTGTGGGAAACACTAGTACATGATAGAGGGAAGGATAACTCTTTCTTCAGTTAATATGAGTGAGTGAGATCGAAATGTATACTATAGAGCAGCAGCAGAAAGCAGATGCTCACTGTCGACACTAGTGCGAGGGGCTGACAGGTATTTACGTTCAAGTTGGGCCCGGGTCGGGAAAATGGGATTTTGTTGCTTCTCCAGTATCCCATTGGGCTCTCAGTCCCGGCAATCGGGGACTCTGAGATATATCCTCGTATAAAACTAGAGCAAAGTCACACTGGTATCATGTTCTGGTGTATTTTCTTTTTTTTAACACAAGCCGTCAAACCCAAGCTTACTCACTGGGCTAACGTCAGAAGTCCAAATGTTCGTGGTAAAGGTTATGTCGCTAATGTCGGTATCTATCAAACTATGAATGTGTGTCACTGCCACCTCATGCAGGCCAGGTAGGGATATGTCTGCAAAGTAGTGGCGACTTCGGCGAGTATACCGGGGTCCCGAATGCGCCATTAGATGGCGAAGTCCTTGGCCTTCTACTACGGAAAAAAGTTCGTCATCAAGTGCCATACCTTTTGTCATTAATTAAAACAATGTTATCATCTTGCTCAACTGTGAAGTAGGTGTTCCTACGCATTTTAAATATATGTTCATATCTTTGTGTCCACATCTTGGTGTGTGTGCAGTTTTGTGTAAAATGGTGATTGGGTTACTTCACCGTTTTACTGCACCATCCCGAGACAGACATTTTGCGGAGGCCGTCCAGTAACTGCTGCATATGCCATCTTAATCTGTTTCCCCTGCTGTGCCAGGTGTGCGGGCAGCATGCACTTCTGCAAGGACACCCGACCATGTGGAAAACTCTGCACTCGAGGCAAAGCTGGGGGGCCAGCGGTGGCGTAAATCCTCCCGTAATTACGTTGTAAACAAAGATGGAACAATAAAGCTTCAGTTCGGTGTGTGTGTGCTGCATCGGAGTGGGAGGCTCAATCTAAGGCAAATCGCTTCCTGCTGGGCAGTTGGCGGCCTTCGCTACACACTCCTCTTGTCGATGCGCGTGGAAGTGATGGAACGCTTGTAATGTCGTTTGCCAAGTGACAGATGGGTCCACAGGAGCCTCTATCGGCGGGCCTCCCTGACTCACCATCTGGTACGAAAGACACTGTTGGGGGCCAAGGAGGTCGTTGGTTTGTTTGTCAGCAGGATTATGGAAAAACTACTGGTTTAAATACCTACCTACCTTTTTATTGAACACCGTCGGATAGCACATGGACGATTAATACTTACTAGGGATGTCCTAACTCCATTTTGGTCCCCATTCCAGAGCCCTTAAATATTGAGTATCTACCAGGGCTGTGCATTTTTGGGGCTTCGCAGCATAGTGAGGAATACGGTGGGACATTTAACAAAATAATTCATGCTGATGCAGAGTGAATAATGTGGGATTCTGGGGGTAATGTATATGAAAGAATGATTCATTTGATTACTAATTAGAACGTCGATTACAATGCCAACGATTGAAGTTCGCAGCAATCAGTTCAGCCTTTACATAATACTGGGTTTACTGGTTCTGTTGAGACTGGAAGGATTTTTGGCTGCCACTCTTATCACCACGGTCAACAATCGACTACAGGACATCCCTAATGCCAGAATTCAAAACGTGTGTTATTATCTGCTGCAGCTCTGATGGATGACCCTCAGCTCTGATCACCACTTGCACTTTTGTATTCGTCCAAGATTGTGTCTCTTTATTTTGCTGTGTTAACAGGAGAAAACACAGAGTACACTGCAGTCTTTGTTGCTGTGTTCTTTCGCTTTATCTGAAACATATGACATAATGCGTTAGTTTGATCTGGCCAAGGCTGAGTCGATGGTTTGTGTGTGTGTGTGGGCTTGTAAACACACAAATATTGCCAACAACACATGCACACAGAATACGGTTTCTCTGGCACACAATGTGACACTGATACAGCCCTTTGAATAGCTGTGTCCTTCATGCTGAACTATAGCTTCCAGTTGTATTCAGAGTCTGTGAGAAAGTCTGACTTAAAGGTAGACTCTTACACGTGGGAAGCGTAATGCATCAAACATTGAAAACATCCAAGCTATCTTTGCACTGCAAACACCGATTTAATGTATTGAAATTTGGTCAGTTTGATACCACTTTGGATTTTACCGTTTTTATTGATGAAAGATATTTCATCAATATCTCCATTTGTGGGTGATACATGGCAAAAGGTCTACTTTGTTTCTGCTAAATGGAATCTTGGGATTGCATTTTAATATTGGTATTTTCCCATTAAGAATACCCTAACTGGGTATAATTGGTATTACTGGGCGTGCGTGGAGTTTAAGAATTCATCTTGAAACAAAAATCACAATGACTGAAGTCAGTGTGCATACGAAGTTAGACTACCTTATTCCAGTTTTGTCAGTTTGATCTCAGCTTATTTAAACTGCACTATGCGTGCTGTCTGTTCCAGTATTTAGATGCAGCCTCGTAGCCCACTCTTACTGCCAATTGAGTAAATCATAGAGTAGCACCTGCAGCTGAACTCTATAGAGTGTGCATCTTGGTTGAGAAACAGTATTTTTATTGGATCAAATGTTGTGCCTTGCTGTTGTTTACAGTTCTAAAAGCCTGTACTTAATTCAATTTGCTCTCGCATTGGTGGGCACCATGTACCCACAAAGTACCACAGAGATTTGATGGACATGCCTGAGAGGCGAGGTGGACTTGACCAAAAAAGCAAAGGAAGAGAAGAAGAAGTAAGGACACACAAATGGATCAAATTGTACAGAAATTAAAGAGCATGTTTCCACGCCTCTCGCTCTGAGTGAAGGTTTAATATTTCCCCCTTTTATCTTTAATTAAAATACTTTGAAAGAAGGGAGATAGGGATTTCCTGCAGCAGCTGTTCATTAATATAATCATTCGAGGTATCAGAGACGCATCTGTGGCCTCTGTTTGTTTCTTGGGATCATATAAGAGCCAGATGCAGAATACAACACGAGATTACTGAGCAGAAGAGCTTTTCCTGTGCATTGTCAAATCCTCTCCAATCCGTCCTCTGAGATATCGCTTTAACATCACATAACTGCTTCTTCCCAAGAGCTGTCGACCTGACATCATCTGCTTCTGTGGTGGGGACTGGAAGCCCAATATTTATCTCACACTGCTCACACTCCGACAGTGCTGCTCCTCAATGCTCATATGGTATATATTGTAATACATGACATTGGCACTTTTAAATTGACAAACATCATGAAAAGAAGGGTTCATAGGGGCCACTCTCTACAACTATCCTCTGGTGTGGCAGTATATGAACAATCTATACAGGAACAGGAATTTAAAACCAGTATATCTGATGAATCTGCTCTGCATGCATGTGTGTGTGTGCATGTATTTGTGTGTATGCTGTCATTGAAAGCACCAGTGAAGCATCAATCAACAACTACCCATTACCTGGTGACTGTGAAGAGTGACTGTCCTGTGTGTGTTATCATATGTCCACCATGTGGACATGTCCTTGAGGAAAAATGCATTAGCCTAACACGTGGAATCAACCTCTTTGGATCTAAAATCTCAGTTAATACAAAACAGGGATGGGAGAAAGATGGAAATATTTGTATGGAAGAAACTAATTCCCAGTTCCTCTGCTCGTAATAAGGCGATTCAGAGCCTCTCTCCCCCTTTTTCAGTTCACTGGAGGGAAGCTAATGGGCTCCATGCAAATTAGGGTTGGCATTTGGTTCTTCTCGCTGCACCTGAGAGGTGAGGTGACGGGGTCAAGAGGAGGGACGGTCCATTATCATGACTCATACGAGGGCCACATCCATATCCATGTTCTCCACATCTGTGGCCTTGAGGGTGGGGAGAGAACTAAGAGAGCATGAAGGGATGAAGGAGTCATTGAGGGAAAGAAATTGAGAGTAACAACATAAAGGGTGAGAAAAAAAAGGAAGGAAGGCGAGAGAGAAGGGCATAAATAGGAGATAGAAAAGGGGGGGGGGGCGCGTTGCTCTGTCCTTGCTATTAGTCACTCCGTCACAGCTCCCTGGCTTTATGGAGAGTTACCCGTCATGGTGCTGCTTTTTAATTGACATTAAAATGCACTGACCAGTGTGTCAGCGCCCCCCCCAACCCACACTCATCTTTTCACTTTCTACCTCTTTAACTCTCCGTACTTGACTGACGTGGGCTGTCGTTTTGCACACAGCGCGGCGTGACAGAGGAACGGCAGCCGAACCCTCACATCTCGGCGGCAGCTGTGTGACGGCCGGCAGCTCCTTCCCGTCACAAACGCTTTTGCTTGTAAAAATATCGTCCTGTATTCTGCCAGTATCTGTGCACGCACCGGCTTCTGTGTGTCAACGTCATATTTCACGGCCTTGTCATGTGTAAGAAAAGAAAAGAAAGAAAGAAGTCCTC
Source organism: Leptoclinus maculatus (assembly GCA_032191485.1). Lineage (NCBI taxonomy): Eukaryota > Metazoa > Chordata > Actinopteri > Perciformes > Stichaeidae > Leptoclinus > Leptoclinus maculatus. Next base: position 19,480,712 of record JAVDOI010000001.1, on the reverse strand, counting down.
TTGCCAAGACGCGTTCCCACTGGAATACGAAGCCGGCTCCCACGGGTGCAGCGAAGCTCTCAGAGGTTTTAAAGGGGAGGAGATGGAGACTAATGCCTCTGAGGTCAAAAGGAATCTATGGAGCAGAAAGGGTGCACCATCAAGGCGGAGATGATGGGAACATATTGTGTGGAAATATACAGTGTTATAGCAAAAGTAGTAGCATTTCTAAAACGTTTGTTTGCATGCAATGTTGTCCTTAAAAACAAGGCTATAGTCCTTTTTTTTCATCACACATTAGTTTTCTGTGCACGGAGTACTCTCCAGGTTGGTGGCAGATACAAAAGTTCACACACTGTGTGTGTGTGTGTGTGTGTGTGTGTGTGTGTGTGTGTGTGTGCGTGCTACACCGACACGTCTCTTATTTATGAAGCGTGGCTTTCTGTAGTTCTTTGTGAAGCACGTTTAGTGGTTGGAGCAGTTGGAGCAGAGAACAACCTCACCTCAGCATTTTACCTTCCGTTCCTCCTTTCCGCTCCACTTCTTCAGATCAATGAAATGACAAACCTCTGAGAAACGTCCTGTGTAGTGGTGTGTGTGTGTGTGTGTGTGTGTGTGTGTGTGTGTGAGTCAGTTTATGGGTTCAAATGATGCGTTTGTGCGTGTAATATCACCCTTAACATGTTAATGCATGTTAATGTCCCAAAGAGTGTATGATTGCATGTGCCGTGTGTGTTTAAGGCTTTAGTGTAAGTGTGTAGATGGGTACTGTTAGGATTTTATCGATACACTTTGGATCTTCTTCTTCTCTCGTCCATGATGTGTGTCTCACGCTGTACTGAGCCGGAGTCGCTGTGTGTGTGTGTGTGTGTGTGTGTGTGTGTGTGTGTGTGTGTGTGTGTCAGAGTAAAGCACAAAGACAAAGAGACAGAGAGAGGACGTTTGAGACGAGGACATCTCACTCTTCTAAAGTACCGATAGCAGAACCGTTAACTCCGGACCTCATCAATACTCAGGGTTTACTCATTGAGAACCGCTTCCTGTTTAGAGCTGGGTTACGGACGGAGGCCATGTGTGTGTGTGTGTGTGTGTGTGTGTGCGTAGAGGTCAGTTAGTTAGTGGAGTCACTTGATGGATAGTTACCGACAGACAGAGAGAACAGGAGGAAGACGGATAGAGGGGAAGGACAGAAAGAGACAGACGGGCTATGACGCACATGGAGAGAGAGAGAGAGAGAAGGTAGACATCAGAGTGTGTGGACGTCGTATTGTGCAGCCAGCGTGTCAAAGACCATTTCAGGGATACACTCCCTGCGTTCTTCTCTTCCTCCCACAGCGGAGATGTGAAGTTCAGGAGTTCTTGTCCTCTAAGACTGCTGTCCCCTCTGTCCTCTGTGGATGACCCACCCCAAGCCATCAACGACCAGAAAGATCCGTTCATACACACATACAGTATATATATATATAAAAACATACTGAAATATTAACCAGACAAGCTTTGTTGTTGATCTTGTGTAAATGTCTGAACCCCACGTGGAAGAAGCATATTTTATTCAAACCATCACCAAAACTACACCGTTTATTGCAGCCAGAAGCTGTGAACGCCGTCATTATCGTCAGATTTGCATCTTTTTCCGACGGTCCCTGAACAACATCACGTGTGAAGAAAGCAGCCAAAACGAAGGCTGAGCCGAAGCACATTCCACTCACCGTTATCTGTTACAATAACACGGAACACGAGCCAGCCTCTCTCTCTCTCCACCGTGTTCACGAGTCCACCACAGCTCCTGGTCCCATGGTGTTCAGTGTTGGCCAGAAAACAAGAGACGGATTCTGCCAGTTAGCTCTTTATGGTGATGATGATGATGATGATGGTGGCCATGGCTGAGCATTGATTAAGAAAAAACTTGCTCGGCAGCTGTGCCCCACAACAAACATTCAAACCTTAAAACAAAGGACTCGTCCTGTGACGACGATCCTTCGACCTCTTGTGTTTTTAAGACGTCTTCCTTCTTTGCTATAGAACTTTATCAACTTTCTTGGTCTGCTTCATTTTCACAACACAACAAACTGGAACCAGAGTCCACGTGGAACTGGACCCAGCGGCAGTCAAGAACAGAGATGAAACTAAAGGAAATAGAGCCACATGAGGTCTGGGGTCCGGTTGTTCACTCCGCTCCGCATTGTCGCAATCCGATATTGCGACACTGTTGTTGGGTTGATCATCTGTGTTTAGAAGCTTCTGATCTGCCACAGGTGGAAACAGGAACTCACATCTACCCCTTCAACTCATTCTAACCCTTCACCTCTCTCTTATTGCACTTATTGTGTTATTATTCATGTTACCTTTCACTAAGAATCGTCTGTCTAGAGTCTCTAGACAGCGCTGGTTGAAACCAGATCATTTATTCCGCCGCCGCACTCCTCTGGATGAGAGTGACAGCTAAATGCCTTAAAATGTAAACACCTTATGGTTAGCGTGAGTAGTTTTCCAAGCTTCCAGATACGCCAGCTGCTATTGAAGATGGCAGATAATGATACAGGCAAGTGCTTTTTCCAGCCGCGGAGAGGAGAAAGGAGAAACCCCTGCTGCAGGTTTATCACACCCCATGGGTTCCTCTCACGAGTGAGCGTGACATTCACATCCTGAAATGCGGTTATTTTACACGTTACATCGGTATAATGTCCGCTGTCCGCTGTAGTGACGGAATGAGTCGCCGATCAATAAGAAAACGAATCAACAGAAATCTCCTTTGGGGATCTTGCGATTGGCATTTTGTTTATGACTGATATTTGATGGATTCTTGAGCAAAAGTAATCAAGTTTAATCAATCAGAAAGTCTGTTACACAAAGAACGTTCACACGCAGCTCATTCCACGTCCATGATTAGCTTGTGACCATCTCACCAGCGCTCTAATCTGTTCTCATTTATAACGTGCTGCTGATTAGTTTTCACAGCTTTTTGTTGTGTTATTCTCAATAAACTCGTTGACGTATTGCACTGAATAATGTATCGGGTCTGATGTCGGGCCTTCAGTATTTTGAGATTTGATGTTTCAGTGCAAGGAATTTGGAGATGCATATATCGTATTCGTACGATTTGCTGTAGTTTCCACTGCTTTAGCTGGACTCAGCATGTGCAGTCTTGACTGCTCCAGATTGAGTTCCCAGTCTTACCAAACATGAAGTCCGTTAATTGTCTTCAGTGCATCTTAACCGACTTTAAATGCAGGTTACATTTTAATGCAGTCTTGGTTCTCGGTCTCGGTCTCGACTCCTTCAGACCCCCGTCAGACCTTCAGCTCCAGTCGTGGAGACTTGACGTGAACTTGACCAAAGTGATCTTGACTTTGGGCTCAGTGCAGCAGAACCTGAGCTGTTCCTCTGGGGACTGGAGGCCGATTTCATAGTGCTGCACGGAGCTGTGTTTTGTTGGTGTCAGCATTAAATTGGGTTTGTGCAACAATCTGTGTCTCACACACACACACACACACACACACACACACACACACACACTGACACACATTTACTTTGACGGCTGCATTGTTTTGAGGTTTGAGCAGCCAAGCCTGTAAAAGTAATAATATACGACATTTTCACATAAAGCAATTCCTGTTCTGCTCCCTTCTGTCACCGATTGATAAAACACAGTGGTGATTGAACCTAAAGCCACATTTCACATTTGAAAATGTAAACAGCAAAGTCACACACACACACACACACACACACACACACACACACACACACACACACACACACACACACACAGTGGTTCTTCTAGGTTTCTTTCCGTACCCAGTTTTCCCATCATTTTGTTTTTTAATGAAGATAAATGAGACTCTACGATAATTAAAATAATTTAAAAACAGTGTTGTCTGGTAATTACATACAATCTTAACACTGGCAATTTTAATTATATATCATAAGCTGCTTAGAACAGATCTGCAGATCGGCATTGATGCAACAACTCTCTCTTAATTTCTCTTATATATTCTCACCCAGTTGTGTTCGATGAATCCCTCTTGATCCTAAATTGGAGGCGTATGGCTGATGGCTTCTTATTATCACCTTTATATTTGAATAAATAAAGCATTTGTTACTGTATCCTCTTCCTCTTTTGTCTCTACGATGCTCCGTATTCATCACCGTTCTGTCTCTCCCACCTTACCATTTTCCCATAATCCTCTTCTCCTCTCAACCTCGGCATACAGACACACACAGCCTGAGAAGGTGCAAGGCGGTAATGAGTCCACGCTTGCACCTTTCCTGAACATCCGTGGCTCCACATCAGCCACATGTGATTCTCACCTTTACTTTTACCTTCCGTCACCTCGCGGCCCCCTCCACCGCTCTGTTCAGTGTCTGGTGATTAAAATGACGGTGGTCTGGAGTTGTTGACGATGTCTGCAGGTTATGTCCACATGACATAGTCCACTGCCTATGAGAGCTATAATAAATTACAAACAAGAAATCCCAAACTTTACATGAAAACATGAATATTGAACTGGTCTAACTGGTCACTGAGAGAAGATGTTCTGGTATTAATTGGCCTCAGTGGACTGTTACATTGTAGAAGGATGAGCGCAGTGTGCTGGAGCTGCTTCTCTATGAGTGGATTATTGTTTACCTGGTACACACGAGGAGGCACATTCCATTGATCAACATGGTGGCAGTAACATGCAAAGATATGCTGCGATGTGGCAACGGTGGCGGACGTAGAGAAACACTCGTCCCACGCTCTACATCTTTACTTTCCGCTACGGACTTGGACACGTTTATCAAACTACAACCTTTTTTTTTAAAGGTGTCTTCTAAAAGAAAGAAAAGCCTTTTTTTGTGGTTCATGCATAATAATATTTGCATTTCAAGGCCATGGTCATCAATTCACAAAGCGCCACGAGACAGACCAGGCCATCTGATCACAGTGAAACCACACGGAGGCAATTGCTCACACGGATTTAACTGAAGGTGTGCCGCAAAAGCGATAACATCGTTATATTGTCTGTCACGTAAAGTGAAATATTCACGGCAGTAAATAGCGTCTTCGGTGGGAGGACAGAGAACATCGCCCACGCCTTCCCGTTCAAACAACATGTGACACAATCCAAAGACGTATCCATGCTGCTGAGCAGAATGTGGAGTTATTGACAATGTACCTGCAAGTTACCTGATGTTTTGATTTCAGTGCTTTGAGGATGTTTGTCACACAAGTAAAGTAAAACTGTAACATGTGAATGATTTAAAACGGAGCATGTTCACATCTCGATGTAAATGTGATGCGTTTCTGTCTCATCGAAGCCTTCAAAGGACTTCAGTGTTGATCCAGATGGTGTTTATGCTTTAATAACTGTTTAATAACCGGGGCTGGGCTTTGTTCTGTGATATGCCTTTTGACAATTCAACCAGAGAAATGTCAAAATAAACCGTAGATCCCTCGTCAATTCCTCTTGATAGTCAAAAGCGATTCCCTTTTTAAGGGATGTACAAAACAAGTTGCACACCGGCAGGAGGAATTCGTTCTCCTATAATCCTCTGATACACACCAGCCCACACACACACACACACACACACTGAGTTTGTCCTGGAGGCACACACACACACACACACACACACTCACACACACACACACACACACACACACACACTCATCACGACTTTCTAACCGAGGTAGTCCTTGCAGGTATTCCCTATCTGTAGATAAGGGTGAGCAGTTGTGTGCTGACCAAGCAGCCTGCAGCCCACAGAGAGAGAATGTTTAGTCCACTGACCTCCCATACATCACTGAGTGGCTGGTCTCTGAGTAAGCACAGACAGGAAGTTGTGTTTGTGAGAGAGAGAGAGTCGGTGTGGATGTCTGTTTGGTCACTGTAAAGGGAATGCTCACCAAGATATATTGATATTCTGCTTGTGTGAGCAGAAAAGTTTGTAATTGTGTGTCTGAACAGTGCAGTTTGTGTGCTTTAGGTAGTGTTACTGTGTGTGTGTGTGTGTGTGTGTGTGTGTGTGTGTGTGTTCTGCTATCACTGTGACATGGAGTTTTAGAAGTGAGGACGGTGTTGGGAATACGGTTTCTGGTGATGTGTCAGCGGTGGTGTACGTTTGAACAAAAATAATAGACTAATGTGAGATGATGCCACCTGCATATAGAGCCTATGAACCCTAAGTGTATGTGTCCTGTGAATACGTCTTAAAACCTGAACATGAGTCAGCTTTTACTTGTCTTTAAAAAGACTAAACTTCATCACTGGTCCGCCTCCACAGCCTCGTTTCATTTATACTTGGCTCATGGGACCGCGCAGCAATCTATTGCTCTTTACTGTATATTGTGTGTCTTAAGTGTTCAAAATGAAAACACACACACACCACTAAGTAGACTGGGTATCACCAAATGGCGGTGTGTGTGTGGTCTGGACCCAGCGACGGCTCTATCGTGCCCAATGTCAGATACATTAATGTGAATAAATAATAATCTCCACTCAGCGTTGTTTTTCACGGCGGTCGCATCTTTCAGATCGCGAGCGCAGCTAATCCGGTTAATACGCCAATAGCTCCACTCAGTTGAGCCAATCACATTGATTGTTAACCGTGCGTAAGACGGCTCGCTGGGGAAAACAACAGTGTCAGAGATGTGAGAGAGATGACAGCGTGGACCTTCCTCTCTCTCTCGTCTGAGACTAAACCCTTTTGACCATGTCTGGATCCACTATGCAGCTGTGAGTCTGCGTCCTCCACTGTGGACATAGTGGACATTAAACTACCGCCAGAGCAGCCACAGGCCCATTATCACTCTGGGAGAGGAAGTAGAAACTTTGCTTTCCTTGCGTCATCTTTTTCACTGAGACTGTTTGAGATGTTTCCACGTGAAAGTTTGATAAGGAGAACAAGTTGAACTGGGTGAGACGGACATGTTGAAAATCCACTCGTGTTTTTTTTTTAAAGATTCTTCTCGGGGTTTAAATTAATGATCAATAACTGCTTTGCTTCATAGGATGGAGATTGTGTGTTTTAATCATGAGGAACTCCAAAAGGACCATGAGGCAATGTGTCGTAACTGCTGCAGAGGGTGCATGTGTGACTTCTGTGTGTGTGTGTGTGTGTGTGTGTGTGTGTGTGTTGGAGAGTAGAAACTCACACACCAACTAGACTCGTCTTCATTTGACTCATTTGGTCAGTGTGGTGAATTGTGAACATGCTCAGAAAACTTCTAGTTATCGCGTAAAGTCAGTTCCGGAGGTACGTTTTGTTGTGCAGCGCTGGCTCCGATCACCGTTTGCATTCATCACAGCAGCACGGCCCTGTGTGGCCTCTATCGGAACACAACATCGGTTATATTACAGCCAGATACGTGTGTGTGTGTGTGTGTTACATGGACAAGACGAGATGAAGATAACGTGTCCACCTTTAAGTCAGGTATGTGGTCAAATATTTAAAGCTAGGGTGGGTAATTTATGTCTACCTCCTGGTCTACCTCTCTACTTTCCACACAGCAATGAAGCCTTGTATATTTAAAATGCTGTAAAAAGATAACGCCGTGGTATCAGATCTGTGCTCTGTGTCCTCAGATACCCTGAGTTTGTGTCTCAGAGAAGATGTAAGATTGGTGCATCCCTAACAAACACCAGAGTTAGGCTTTTATCAGGCTTTGTAAGGATTCCACGTCCACTTAAAGGCAAATAGATAAGTGCTTCTGCTTTCTCACAGCGCAGAACAACTGTCAAACCTTCCCTTTGCAGGGGTTGATAGTGTTTCTGATCGATACCAATCACTGAGCAAATACTTTCCCAAAGAATGGAACCAGAGACGAGCTGCTTTTCTAATTCCAACCGCTTTTCAGAGGGAAACATCACGTGTGGCCTTAAAATAACTACGTACAGGAAAACTGTCAAGAACCACTTCCCCTACCGCCATTAGTCGTCTTTTTGGATTTCATGAAATCACATGTGGCAACCTGAGTCAAGTGGATGTGTTTTAATTTGTGCGTCCACCACCATTAAGGCTCTTAATTGACTTTCCATTGGTAGTATTTTTCGTGCTGAGCGAAAATAACCATCGTTACAAAATCATTTCACTCGCAGGTTAATAGCAGAGCACCTCAAGGTGTCACTCAGACACTCAGACACCTTGAGCACCATTTCCTCTCAAATCTAATCTGAAATTAGACAAATTGTCTCATGAATGAGACTTTGAAGGGCTTTAATTTTGAAGTGCTACATCAGGATGTCCTGGTTCTCTCTGGGTGACACCTTGAGGTGGTCTGCTATTAACCTGAAGTGAAACGATTTTGTAACTATGCACCTGTACACGAAACCAATAGATTTTATTTCGTGCCTATTTCAAGAAATACCATCATACCGGGCTGTCCAGCAGCAGCATGATATAGATTTTCCTTCACCGTAGACGTTTCGGATCTTTCTCCCTCCCTCCTTCCTCTCTCTCTTATACCTCCACCTTTTATCTCGACTCCATCCAGACCTGCTGCTTCTCAGGTCGAGTTGGTCCTTCTGAATGTTTGCGAAGGGAAGAAAAAGGCTGGAGCGCTGCAGGGTGTGAGCAGAAGATTGCCCAATACATCATAAACCCCATCATAGGGTTGACCCACTAAATAGGCTGTTATTAGGTTTTCTGTGGGAGTGTGTTTGCAGGGGGGGGGGGGGATACCATCCGTGTTCGATAGATCATTTGTATCTATTGCGTCTGCTGACTGAGAGAATGTTTTAAAAACTGTACGCGTTAAATCAAACTTGACCCAAATCAGAACTCCTCGTATTGTATTGTTTCTTTGGGGAAGAGTCTGTGGACTTCAGCTTGTGGACGTAAAGGAGAGAAGAGATGGAAGCCAGTCGGCTCTCTAATTACACTGTAAGCCGCGCTGCAAGTCATTTGTGTTTGCGTCTGATGGATGTCACAACTCATGCCATGCGCTAGCTGTCACCTACAGCAGTAACAGCTGCAGCTAGAGGCGCTTTTGCAGCCTATAACCCAGTAATGTGTATTCTGCAGGCACAGGCTTTGGGGCGAGCTAGCCACACCGATCATATAAAACCAGTCGTAGTAGCTAGTGTTGTAGTCAAGACTACCAAGACCACCGAAACCGAAACCAAGTCATGACCAAGACCAGAGTGTCTCGAGACCCTGAGACAATACCAAGACTAAGTCAAGACTAAGACCAGACCAGTGCGAGTCCCACACTGCAAAGCACAGACTCCTCAAATGTATCTGAAAGACCCACGTTTCATTTGATCACGTATGCGTGCACCAGGAGAGATGTCTTGATAGAATAGTCAATAGGCTCTGCAGAGGTGAATCTAATCTGTGGGAATTTTCCTTTTGTTTTCTTTGAGCAATCACAGAAATGATGTCAACAAATGAATCGGGCAGCTTAGTGATTTCTCTGCAGTTGTGGTCTTGAAATATAAAATCCTCTTTTGGCTGAGACAGAGACAAGCCTGAGTAAAGATGCGGTCTATTCCGCCGACGTCTAATTGATTCAAGGGAATCTTTTGCCGATTTTCAAGCTGGCTCTGTGTCACTGCAGCTCTGCCATCAACGGAGGGAGATGTTCATCTGCATCTTACTGCCGGCCGCTGCAGTGACACAGATCTGCAAACTTTCCCTTCCATCTCTCGTTCGTCCTTCTCCTGAGCGAACAGCAGGTGTTAAAGGTGTGTGTGTGTGTGTGTGTGGAGCCGACAGCTCAAACTCTTAAGCTCCCACACTTTTTAGCGGGTCCAATCAAAATGTAAGGGGTTTTGATTTAAATCCCTCTTGAATCCGTACGCCGCTCAAATATTCTGTTTCACAGGGAAATTAAGTTATAGTTCAAAAGATGAAGACGCCGTGACTCTCGTTTCACTGGGACTGAAGCGGGCTGAGGTGGGTGGAGGTGTGTGTGGCCCCCCCCATGCGATTTAAAAAGTAGGACTTCTATAGCGGCCGCGTGCACATCTGAGCCTGAATGTGTGTAACGAAATTATGAAGCGGCAGATTGACTTCACTCCCAGAACTGCAGAGCGAAGCATCATGGTAGATTGGTTACGGATGCTTGGCTCCCCGGCCTTGGCCCCCCCCCCCCCCCCCCGTTCTCTGTCCCCTCTCTGCCTGCCCGAGAGACGCCTGAGGAGCCTCGGGTCGTCCCAAATGGAAAACAATGACAGTCACCTCGGAGGAGGACTTAGTGCCCACACTAACCGGGAGAAATGGAGCAGCAAGGGGGGAGAGAGGGAGAACACATTTTGAGAGATGGATGTTGCCACGGATGGAGGAGAAGGAAGGGAGAGGGCTCTTTTTTTCTTCTTCCTGTTTCGGTTAGTTTGTAATAACTTAAAGCGGTAAATATAGCTTGTGTACACTCTGCAGTGCCATCACAGTGTGTATTTGACTGTGTCGGCTCAGATAAGGCGCTGGTTATACTGGGATCTAACTGTATCCGCTGCCATTGATAATTGGCCGTGTGTTAATATGAATTTTTCTTTTTCTGGCTTAAAATGAGGCGGAGGAGGTTCCATCCTGATCACGAGCACACGTGCGTGCGTGTGTACTGTGGATCACCAGTTCAGTTTCCAAGGCAACAATCGCCGTTTTAAAACACCAGTGAGAGTGCTGGGATTGAGTCGGGGTTTTCGAGAGGACGAGTTTTCGTGTTTTGCCTCAAAAAATAGAGGCAGTGAGACGCAAAGTTGACCAATGCTGGGCTTGCATTGAGCTACCACTCCCAACTGCTGGTCCCAGCAATAAAGTTTGTCAGACGTTCTACGTATTTTCACCCAAAGACCAAGCGTGAATCTTCCGTCATCTGTCCCTCGTTCCATCTTTCTCCCAGAGCTCTGTCCATCTGTCTCAATTCCCCCTTCATCCTCTGGATCATGGGGTTGTGCAGCCTCATGTACGCTTCAAATAATTGGTGTCAGTGTCTCTTGATGTAATATGAATGGATGGCATTGTGTCTGGGGGATACAAAGCACCCTGAGAGCCTGCGAAACTACACACAGTAATAGAGAGGGAGAGAGAGAGAGACAGGGGGGGGGGGGAATCAAAGCACGAAAGCCAGAGAAAAAACAGGAAAAAGTAGGAAAGTAAGTCGGAGAATAAGGGGAGAGTGCTCAAGATGGAGGGAGAAAGAAAGGGAGAGCAGTAGTGGGACGCATGTGTGAGGGAGATGGGAGGGTTCGGTGGGAGAACAGTTTGAAGGACTTGGTGTGTGAGAGTGGGACGAAGATGAAGGGAGTCCCATCTTCCACTCCAGGCTTCACAGTGGCCTCTCGAGCCACTTGAGATCTCTTGATCTCTTCGAGCTCAGCGCAAGTTGGCGACTGTCGCGATTAGGCATTTCGCCTTCTGTGTTCTGTGTGTGTCTTTGTGTAGCTCCACTCCCTCCTCACTCTACCTGTCAGTCACTCCCTCAGTCTAAATTCCCTTCACCTGCCTCTGATCATTAATCAAGCACTTCCCTCTCTCATCAGCACAACTCCCCTCACCTGTTCAAACCTCTACTTAAACTCCTGACCCTCAGTCGCTCCTCGCCAGATCATTGCTTCATGTCTACCCGCCCGTTTTCCCCGTCCTGTTCCCGGTTTCCCCGTCTGCCTGACCCGTCTCGTTCCTGCTGGATTTTCCCCCTCGTCTTGTCCGTGGATCCCCTGTTGTGTCCTGTGAGTTTCCTGTATTGGTTTCATTAAATTCCACTTCACTCAACTTCTGGTCTGCGTCTGAGTCCTCCACCAATGCCCCGTGACAGCGACAGCTTAAAAAAAACCATGCCGCTCACGTATATATTCGTTCCTGACGTGGAGACGGACAATAATGGAGCCGACGCGTACCGTACCTGCCTGACAGATGTGGACGCGTCGCTCTCTACTACTGGACACGTGTGTCGCAGAGGCGAAGGCAGAACATCACCCGTATCAATCTCTGAAGATCGATATTATTTACTTTTCCCTTTAGAAAAGTCACTGTCAGCGACTGAACGAGATGACAGGTAATCGATGTTTCCCCAGAACTTTGCAGGCGTAAAGGCACTTCGACAATATTTCTCCACTGAAACACAAACACAATATTATTGTTATAACAAAAAATGTTATTAGTGCTTTTACAGACTAGTTCAAATAAACAAAGAACAAGTTGAAGTAGATGATGATCATCATAACCTTTACTTAAAAAAAGATGAACAAATCTAACAACACTGAAACATGTGACTACTTCTCACTTCATGGTGTTTTATTCAGCTGTCTGAATCATAATCGTGCGCAGAGCGTTTCTATTCATTTCTATTAAAGTTGTTGCTCTGGGTTCACACTCCTGGGTTTACAACAGGTAAACCCAGGAGTGTAGATTCTGCATAAAGGATCAGGTAACAGATGAAGTATAACTGTCACTACTGGAAGCCGCGTCCTTTTTGATCAGTCGTCAATATTTTTGTTGTTTTTAGAAGACTGTCGTATTAAATATGCACGTCCATCCATCAAATTATTTTTTTTAAATGCTTGTTAAAGCACAACAAAATGATGCAACCACAAGCACACAAGATGTTTGTAATCAGATGATTGAAGGCCTGTGTCTTAATATGACGAGCAGGAGGAGCTGTAGCCTGCAAAGAACATTTCATCTGTTCAATGAATTCATTAAAACAGACCTAAAGTCTGTTACCATGGCAAAAAAAAGTCATCTGCAATGACTAGTACCAAGTGTATTCCTCTCCGGTTCACTCTCGTAGCTGTTGCTCTGGTGTGTTCACAGCAAACACAAAGTGAATCTCCACCTGCCGTTACTCTCGCGCAAGTTTGACCGCGGGATCGTTTATGTGCGTCAGATACCAACAACGTTTCATCAACCATGGACAATAACCACCATTGCTGCTTTGCACAAACGCTGTCGTGTCCGGGTCCTTTGCGTCACGCTGATGCCGGTAGTTCCCATGGACTTTGCTACATTTTTGTCTCAATTTGTTGTCTTTTTTTCGTCGTAAAAGTGGAGCACTTATAGCATATGACCGAATACACTTATCAACATCGGAAAAGGACCCAACAACGGGAGGTCGGTGACTGTTGCTCCATCGAGGCGGACTCTGTTTGCATCAATGATGCTGGGTGCTCAAACACAGACAATGTTTCCCTCGTGTCCAATTTTAAATGTTAAGATGCCGGCCACATCATCTGCCCAAGGATTTTTACATTTCCTCTTGTTTACATTCCACCTGATGCGATTTTTAAAAAACAAACAAAACTTTTTTTGTTAGGTTTTGTTTGCCATGTTTTTCTTGTGTAGCAAATGTGCTACGACTGTATTTTATTGTGCAGCTTTGTGAAGCATAATGACAATAAATTGTCCTTGAATCCTTTAAAATAAAATGATGTTTTTACTCTTCTTCATAAACCTCTCACCTCTCTCTCTCAGCTTCCATTGATTGAATGAAAGACAGAAATAGATAAACCCTTCATGTAATCATCTCCATCACCTTGAGAATGCTTCTACTGGCTATGATAAAAAAAAACACCCAAGGCAAATCAATAGTTCTATTATGAAATGTTTATTCTTGCATGCCTGTCCGTCTCCAAGGTGCAAGAAGAGAAACAAGTTTTACCTGCAGAGGCAAAGAGGTAAGAAGGGAGGGAGGGAGGGATGGAGGGAGGGAGGGATCACAGGATGAGCAGCAGAGGGAACGGAGAGAGAGGGATTCTGAGAGAGAGAGAGAGAGAGAGAGAGAGAGGGATTCTGAGAGAGAGGGATTCTGAGAGAGAGAGAGAGGGATTCTGAGAGAGAGAGAGAGAGGGATTCTGAGAGAGGGATTCTGAGAGAGAGAGAGAGAGAGAGAGAGGGATTCTGAGAGAGAGAGAGAGAGGGATTCTGAGAGAGAGAGAGAGAGAGAGAGAGAGAGGGATTCTGAGAGAGAGAGAGAGAGGGATTCTGAGAGAGGGATTCTGAGAGAGAGAGAGAGAGAGAGAGAGAGGGATTCTGAGAGAGGGATTCTGAGAGAGAGAGAGAGAGAGAGAGAGAGAGAGAGAGAGAGAGAGAGAGGGATTCTGAGAGAGAGAGAGAGGGATTCTGAGAGAGAGAGAGGGATTCTGAGAGAGAGAGAGAGAGAGAGGGATTCTGAGAGAGAGAGAGGGATTCTGAGGGGGGGTCTCCCTGTGGACCGGCTGCTTGTTTTTACTTTGACTTCGTCTTGATCTTGAGTGTTGATCTTGAGACACATTCGCCGGCTGTGTTCTCGCTGCAGTTTGTTTGCAGCTCCTGATTTTAAGGTTAGTTTGCAGTTGTTTTTTTTCTTGCAGAGATTGACACTATTTTGTTACTGAATGCTGAATATAAGATGAATGTATAAGTAAGTGTGATGATTGCAGAACGGATTAGTAGACGTAGTCTTGAGACTGATAACACTGCTGCCTTGTTGAAGAGTTCATGAACGTCAGCAGGGTCACCTACAAAACAATCGGCCTCTTAGACTCGACTTCTCGTCCGTGTTGGACCAGGAAGCTTGTGTGATGTGATCGAAAGCTCCAGAACAAGCTACAAAATTTGGAAATTTGGACATCAATAACTGGTGAACTCCATCTGCTGGCGATGAAGATCATTTAGTGCGATCGAAAGTGTCTTCAAGATCATTTTAATCTCAACTATTAAGATAGATCTGCAGCTTGACTTGTTATTTGCTCTTGGGGACTCGTGTCTTCGCTTGCACTCGTCCCAAAAAACTTCAGGAGACTTATAAGAGCTATATATCTTATTTGTTATTGTAGTTATTGCCAGAAAACCTCAGCACAAGGGCCAGCACATTTCATCTGAAAACGGTGTTTCAACCTCATGTAGAGCAAAGAGAAGAACAAACTAGATCCTATATATATGTATATATATATATGTATATAACATCTATAAAACATCAGTAAAAAGTGAAAAATGACCTTCACAGTTTCCTGCTGACGTCATCAAATGTTGCTGATGTGTTGTCTTCTGTCCAGCCGACAGCTCAAAACCCAAAGCCACTAAGTTTATTATCTATTTAGATATAAACTTTGGGTCTCTAATGCACAGCGTAATCCTCTCCTTCTACCCATTGTTTCCTCCACCGGACAAAACAGAACTCCTAAATGACCATGTAAGTCCGTTATTAATCCAACATGACATTTTGAGGAAAAAAAAGGATTTTAGTGAGAAGCTGGATTACTTCCTTGTTCTCTAAACTGCCTCGTAGTGTTTTTTTCCTTCCATCCACTGCTGCTCCGTCTTCCTCGTATTCAGAGAACCCCCCCCCCCCCCCCCCCTGTGGACTAAACCGTGGGCTCTGGGAGGGAGCATTAACATTTATATAGAAACATGAGGCCGTTGTTTGACGGACGATAAATGGGGTATTTTCCTAACCGCGGCCCAAATGGAACAATGGGGACGGAACTCGGCAAAACATTGTCCATTGGCACACAGTAGCCCCCGCCTAAGAGCTACATGCATCAACACAATTGCCTTTAATAGTCTGCCTCTTAGAATTCATTGTTGGGTCGTTTGTATGTGTGGGTCGGCTGGAGGGGAGCGGGTGGTGGTGGTGGTTTAGAGGTTGTGGGTGTGGTGGTGATGGGGGGGGGGGGGGGGCGTGGAAGTATGTGTCAAGCCTGCTTAAGAGGCTCAAAGTCGATGGCAGCGGCAATTTCAAAGTCACACATGATAAATACAATATGAGAGGAATGTGAGTGGGGACAAACACAAAATCCCAGAGCAGAGACGATGTAATAAATCACAAGAATAAATCCGCCAGCTGACCACTAGGGAGCACTAATAATCCAAACCCAACATGCTCTCTCTCTCTCTCTCTCTCTCTCTCTCTCTCTCTCTCTCTCTCTCTCTCTCTCTCCCTCCCTCTCTCTCTCTCTCTCTCTCTCTCTCTCCCTCCCTCTCTCTCTCTCTCTCTCTCTCTCTCTCCTCTCTCTCTCTCTCTCTCTCTCTCCCTCCCTCTCTCTCTCTCTCTCTCTCTCTCTCTCTCTCTCTCTCTCTCTCTCTCCTGTCTGTTGCTATCGTTCCCTCATTCTTTCCCTCATTCTCTCCCTACTGTCTCTGTCTTCGTCCCCCACCTCGGCTCCATACTCACAAAATGTACACACACACACACACACACACACACACACACACACACACACACACACACACACACACACACACACACACACACACACACACACACACACACACACACACACATCCAGAATACTGTGCCTGTAATGAATTAATCAGAGCTGGGGCAGCTGTGTATTTGAACAATGCCACCCTGAGAAGTTGGCCTGTAGAAGCATCAGTGTGTGTGTGTGTGTGTGTGTGTGTGTGTGTGTGTGTGTGTGTGTGTGTGCAGCAGTGATATCGACTTCAGGCTTGTGTGTGTTGCTGTAGAGTTGGATGCAGCAGTAGCTTTGGTGTGTGTGTGTGTGTGTGTGTATGTGAAGCATTACGATAAATGTACCACCTTGCTTCCCACTCAGCTTCTCTTTAACACCTTCCGCCCCTCATCCGCAGACGCAAAGTTCATAATAAAAGCTTGTTTGTCCTTCACGTCACTGCTTGCTTCTTCCTTCTTTTGTCTTCATCTTTGTCTTCGTTCATTCGTACCCTCCCCTCCCCTCCCCCCCAGGTAATGTGACAAATATATATGCAAAAGAAAGAATTGTCCTATTTGTCCGTGCTATTCCTCCAAACATCCTCGTCTTCACTAACTCTCTCCTGTATTTTATAAAGGACATCAACTTTATTAGAAACGTCATAAAGATGTTACCACCAGTCACGCCAAATAGTAAGGATTCACACCAGTACAGAATAGATGGAGTGTAGGTGTAGTTGCAGCATTAAGAATGTGCAGGCATCAACTTGATGCAATGACACTCACACATTGCAGAGACACATTTGTCTCTGGAATATTAAAACAAGTGACTTCACCATTCATCTTTCACTTCCTTGTGAAAAGTCACAAAGACACACACACACGTCCAACTTCCACCTGTCAGAAAGCCAGCGCTTGGAATCGGGGTCCATCTGTCAAATACCACCGGAGCAGAGACATCTGCTCAATGTGAGCTCGACAACGTGACTGATTGTGTTTGTTCGCACACACACACACACACACACACACTCGGCGAAGGGAACTTGGTGGAAACATGCCGGCCGCTGTTTACTCTCCCGGCCGCTCTCTCCGTTGTTTGCGTTTGAACATTGCACACATCGTGTAACCGGTGTTCAGCTGGAGAATGTCACCACTGGGCGGTTCGGGAGTAAATATGTGGGGAACGCTAACTGTAGCTATGGAGGGGTGGGATCTGGGAAAAATGACACATGATCAAATACTGTATATTATCTTCCCTCTGACTCTGAACAACAGGAATAAAGAAAGTATTGTAAGTATTGTAAGTACTGCCTCTCTCTCTCTCTCTGTCCTGCTTCGACCTCAAGCCTCCTGATGCACCGAGCGGTATATCAGGCCTCCCGTATCTGATCTCCTCCCCTCGCCGGTGTTCCCTTTGTCAGCGGCTGCTGCTCGTTCCCGCATTTTATTGAACTGAACTCCAGGCAAGTGAGGAGGATTCCACCGATAAGCTATCAGGCCCCGGCATCACGCGGAGAAACCATCAAGCCGTGAAATATGTGTCTGGCTGTGAGTCAGGGTGGCAGCGCTGCACACACACACACACACACACACACACGCACACGCACACGCACACGCACACGCACACACATATGCGCTCACACACACACACACACAAATACATTTACATACGAAACAGCTCATTGTGTGCTGTTTTGTCTTTTTGTGGGTACAGATACATAAATACACACAAAAGCAATGTTTTTTTTATGAGCGTTGTGTTTCATCTCTGAACAAAAGCAGAAGTATTGATACCAAATGTGCAAATTAACATTTTGATTTACTAGCCGGAATTATTATTATTTGTGTAACTAAAAAACAACACTTTTAAGCAACAGTGGCTCTAGTTGGAGGATATGTAGGTTCACCACTTTGGTCTCAACTAACCATGGAATAGAGTCATCAGTGTTACCTTAGACCTGTGGCTTTGCACACTGCAGGCTTTTATTTACTTAGTCACTGCATCGCCCGACACGGTTGAGCTTCAGCCTGCATGCACGTTTTATTTTAGCCTAAACATTGTTGAAACCGTAGACTGTATATAAGAAGTGGACGTAGTCATCGTGACGTGATCTTGTTTTGTTTGCCACCAGTGAACGAAAGTGACGTGACGATATATACGGCTCTGGTTGTGACCTGTCAATCACAGTAAGCCCCGCCTTAAAGCATCCCCTGCTTTATGGTCTGTTTGACTCTAAATGGACCATAAACTCATGTTTACAATGTTTACTGAGGTAATAAATCAAGAGAGAAGTAGAGTCATCTTCTCATAGACTTCTATACAACAATTCAGTTTCTTTACTTTTCCTCTTCTGCTCTTATTTTAGTTTTATTTACGTCTTTTCAAGCATTTTAAACTTTTAGGTAGAATCAGGAGCAGATTCATCAACACGAAGCGTGTTTATTCTGTCAGTAACAGACATGAACTTGCACATTTGCAGCCGTTCGGTTTGTCTGCTGTTGATAGCGAATAAGTAATTCAACATCATTAATGTTAAAAATACATTTTTATGTATTATTGTTTTTCTGTTGTCAAAAGAATAATTGTTTTCACACTACTTACGAGACGTGAACCGAGCCTTGAGGAGTGTACTATTCCTCGATGAAAACATCTAATTATAACGGCAACACATATGCACATAATCATATGTATCACGTACCCATAACACATCGATAACACACAAATTATTACATTTGTTGTCGTACTCTTTAATAACTCTTCTTGGCTCACTGCCGGGCTGCAGGTCAGTCAACCAGAGAAACGCCTCTTCTGCCCGCTATAAACACCGCTACGCATCAACAACAGTGAAAGAAATATAGAGATAGTTCAGACACTTGAGAAGATTGGCTTCTGTTAATTGAAAAATTAATTGAGTTTTGTTCATATTACAGGAAAACAAGGTAGTGAGGTACTGGAAATAATCATTTTGGTTTGGTATTTAAATGCATTACCATAACTGTCATCCTACCAACATATTTAACACACAAGACCCCGAGATTACAATGATAATAACCAACCGTCATAGCGGAATGTTGTCAAACATTTGATCCATCTATTATTTTGCATCTATTGAAAGTGCATCGGCTACAACTGGGCACTTTTGACAAACTTTGAAATGTAAATTTTTTTTATTTTTAAAGCACAAATTAAAGCAGAATTAGGAACATACACACACTGCGGGGAGCCCTGTAGGATGAGGCCTAAAGGAACGCTCAATGATCGATGAACGCATTACTCAGCGGTCAGAGTTCGATGAATCAGATCTTTGGGGTTATTTGCCAAACTTTTGTAACGTATTCCTGCAAATTTGGGGTTGTGTTGTTAATGCAGAGGGATTCTCTCTGGTGGCACCGCTGTTACAACATGTTATTATTCCACCTGGACATTTTACCCTGATTTACCCCCAAACCCAGTCGTTGATTTAGAACCAAGCCTTCAACTCCTTGAATCCCATTTTGTGAGCACATTTGGTCCTGATAAGTATAGAAACACAACACACACACACACACACACACTGTGCACTCTCTTCCCCTCAGTCCTTCACCAGCTCCTCGTTTTCATCTGGCTCTCTTCTTCCCTGTTGAAGGACATGTGTGAACATGTTGAAAGCAGACCCGCCGGGCCTTTAAGATTGAGAAAAACAAATAGCATAATTCAGGAGAAAGCCCCACAACTCCAGGCTGTCGGACCTCACCAAGGTTCTTTTATTTCTGTAATTTGGATATATCTGAAAGGGCGACCACACAGAAAGAGAGAGAGACAGATGGAGAAAGAGAAAGTGAGAGAAGACAGAAGATATGCAGGCAGGAAGATGGAGGGAGTGAAGGAGAGAGGGGGGGAACAAACACAGATATTGGTATGATTGAATGAGCTTTAGCTTTGTTGTTGGACCAACAGCAGCTTCCCCTCTCTCTCTCTCTCTGTAATATATATTTCCCTTCAAGGCTCCTTATGATAAATGAAAGAAGAGCTTTTTCTCTTCCTCTCTTTCAAACTGAAGTGTGAGGCTTTATTCAGGTCAACATAAAAGAATAAATTGAAACATGACGCTGTGGGGTTTGCTGTAGCAAAGCATGCTGAATTAAGTCTTGATGTAATAGTAATCCTATCCAGCATAACATCTGCAAAGCTTTGAATCTGCAAGCACGTGGAAATTATGGTTTAGCTGCAATTTAAACTGTATATATATCCCCTTGATGTCCTTAAAGATGTACGTTTTATCGATTTCTTTCGCAGCAGCAGTGACACTTTTCTCAAGGGATTGTAAATATTCGATTATCTCTCCATTTATTGGTGCATTTTCTGTTTTGACGGGCATTTAAAAGTGTGTTGCGTCGCTTCATTGTTACCTGTTGCTTCATCTTCAACCTGACAGACACTGCAGAGTAGATGTTCTCAGTAGTTGCTGGCTAACTTAAACTAAACCGGCGAGTCTCTGACTATTTTCAATAACCACAAACGTTGTTTTTTTTGACAGCTAGCTTACTAGCCAGCTGTCCGCTAATTAGCGTGCTAATTGCACCGTGCTATGATGCTACACTGGTCACAGAAAATGGGCCGAACAGCCGCGTGATCAATGTCCGCTGTACTTGTAATCTAATTCTCTGGTCATAAGACTCTCTGTGTGTTTAACATCCAGCCCACTGATCGTTTCACTGTTTCCTGGTGTAGTCATCACGTCTTCCAGAGCTTTCTCTGTGATATTTTCTTGGTCCTATCCGGGTGATTTATAATGTTTCCAGCTATCATCTCCTGACTAAAAAAAACCCCCAAAAAACATTTCTAAGAATCGATACCAGACTAAATGACTGACGATGGACATTGTTTTTTGTGCGGTGTAGTGAACTGGCAGGTGCACTTTGTGTTTTATTTTTTATTTTTTTGAGTCATGCCTCATCAACTGCTCTTCGTCCTGACCTTATCCTACGTGCTGATTTGACATTTCCTCCTGAAAGGCCACAGATAGATCATGCGTTTGTTGACTGGGTGCAGGAGGACGCTGCTGTACAAAGAGTAATGAGCCTTGTCATACTGGGAGACAAGCTGCTGCAGATCTGTTCTGGTTCGGGAGCGAGCTGATGTTATGTGGCAGTGCTAAACATGGCTAGTGATAATCACACGGCTACGCGAGATAACAGTTAACAAAAAATGTATTCATGGTGGGGGGGGGTAAATAGAGAAGACATTACAGTGGTGTATTTATGGTATTTGTTGCATTTATTCAGACATTTGATAAAAACAGGATGTCAAAATTAGTGAATATGCAATTTTTCTGATATGCACCAACACACCTCTCATGATTCTGGAGTTTTCAGGAGATACAAACTTACGAAGCCCACAGAGACTTCATTCAATGTTCTCAGTTCCTTCAGCTCTAATCTCAGAGACTGTAATCTCAACAACAGCAAGACGGAGCTCTGTGTAAGATCAGAGCAGAGATTAACCGCGGCAGCTTTGTTGATTTATTTCTTTTTTCCATTTGGTTTTCACATCTACCATCTACAGATGAGTGACCGTGGCTCCTCATGAGGAGTGAGAGAGTTGAGTGGAGGAGTAATGAAGGAGAAGAGCCTCACTTACAAACCAAAGGTTACTGGTTTGATCCTCCGTCTTTGGAGATTTCTGTTTCTGCTTCCTGATCCGGTAGAAAACGTTGAATTAAAAAGCTGTAAAGGATTCAAGGATCATTTATTGTTAGTAGACTTGTGTTATAGAGGAATGGCTGCTAACAAAGCTTCGCTAATCTGGTGAGAAAAACATTTTAAATGAAATAAAGTCCTTTCTTATTTTGTCATCTCAAAGCTTTTGTTTTGAAGCAGCAAAATCAGGAAATGTAGATCACAGACTTGACAGATGTTGCGTCGAAGAGTGATCGGATGACAAGAATCACCACAGAGGCTCTTCCTTTGCTGTTTAGTGTTGTTTGTTACAGACATTTGTTTTTTCTATTTATTGTTACTTTGTAAATAACTTTGAGCCAGGCTCGAACAAATGGGGTTTCAATGTGGGATGTAAGTAACCCTGTTAGTAAAATGAAGTCAAGGCTTCGTGGTCAGTCGGCTCGGTTTGTTTTGTGTTGCTGCCTCCTGTGACAAATGGAAGCGATTACAAAAGGAACATTTCTTTATTACACTGTATGAACACTGAATGAACTCTTTGCCAAAAGGCAACAGGTCACAAAGGACTTTAAAACTGAAAAGCATCTCTTGTATTATAGAATAGAAAATGATTCAGCACAAAAACACAAACCACTACAGCCCTAATCTTCTAACATGAATATGGCCTAATGGCGATTTTCAAATGGCAGGAGGAGCGATACTTATTAAAGGTCAGATGTGTGTGAAAATATGTGTTTTCTTACTTTTAGACTGGTGTACTTGTCCAAGTTTAAACTTGCGTTTAAACGACAGAGAAATGAGTCGTATGGAAGTTCCCGGGTGTTTGGCTCACCTGCCAAAGAACGGTTGGGAACCACTAAAGAGACCCATGCAGAGGTCTGCACGGAGGCAGACTTGGCCCTGCGGCTCAGAGCCATTGCCAAGGCACACACACACACACACACACACACACACACACACACACACACACACACACACACACACACACACACCGAGACCCTGGCACAAAGAGAGGCATGCTGTCTGCTCGTGGGTTCAGATCAGCTCCCTCCCTTCCTTCCTCTCACCCCTCTCCAGATCTCTGCTCCCTCGGCTCTACAGCTGTGCCACCTTAAGAGAGAGAGAGTGATGGAGTGGGTGAGACAAAAACAGCATCAGAGAAAGTGGAACACTGACAACAAATATCAAAGGGAAGGTCAGAAACAAAGAGAAACTGAATGGGGGGGAAAAAATGAAAGGAAAGCGAGGATGGAGTGAGATAAAGTGACAAGTCAGCTTGCTTGGAGGGGATGAGGGATTTGGTTTTTTTTGAGGGGGGGGGGGGGAGTGAAGGGGATTTGGACACAGACCACAACTTGTCCCTAACAGTTCTCACAATCATGCTGCCGCTGACAAATTTCAACAGACGCCTTTATTTAGAAAATAAACCGACCCAGAAAATGTGCTCAGATTTGGGGGGGGGGGGGGGGGGGGGGGGGGGGGTTCGGCCTGCTCACGACGCACACTTAAAATGCAGGAAACGAGCTCTGTGTCTCACAGGCCTCGAGAGACCCCGAGAGTTTTGGATTGGTATCTAAATTTACACAGCGGAAGTTCAGTTTGTTGCAGCGGTACGCCAATTAAGGCTGAGCTTTGCGAGGATAACAATAAGGAAGACGGCTTCTTTAAACTTCCGATGTGTTAATCCTAAAGATCTGCCCTTCAGGCCTCACACAGGAAAAAATAACCCAATCAATCCTTCTGGTGTGATCCTGAAGTGCATTGTTACTTTATATCTTTGACTCACACAAAACATTATTTGCCCTGTTCAAGAAATGTGTCATTCATTCATCATAGTTATTGTTTGATGCTGATTGTTTTTAGCAGCCTTTGTCAGAGGAAAGTCTTCAGCTTTGTGACTATATGCAGCAGATGAATTCATAACACACACGTGTGTTATCGATGTGTTATGGGTACGTGATACATATGATTATGTGCATATGTGTTGCCGTTATAATTAGATGTTTTCATCGAGGAATAGTACACTCCTCAAGACTCGGTTCACGTCTCGTAAGTAGTGTGAAAACAATTATTCTTTTGACAACAGAAAATCAACAACAATAATTCTCATCTTGCTGACAAACTTTACTTTTTTTTTCTCCTGATGTTGGAAAAATTCTCTCGAGACCGATTGAACATCATTAATCACGGGACATTTATTCTTTGCAAAGAAGGAGACAGAGTTGATCCACATACAGGATGTACATCAAGGCCGCTCGGACTTCTGACTCTGAGCTTCTGATATTTATACTAAACAACATGCAATGGGCTGGCACAGGATTGGTTTACGATGAGGTCTTCGTCACAAAAGGTGACACACACACACAAAATGGCGTCCACGCCCTGTAGTCTGGGAAGAGAACTTCACTTGAGCATCTGTTCTGGCACAAAGTTCACTTTCTCATAACAGCTCTGCTTCTATCTTAACGCGTCTACAATGTCCAAAAGAAGAAGTCGTAGCATTGTGTGTTTCCTGTTGCTGTCATCACTCTTTCAGTTTTTAAGAATAGCAGCACGCTGGCTAAGAGAGTCCAGGTGAACTCTGCAGTCCCACATTTGGCGATGTTTGGACGCACTCAGTGAACTCCTTCGAGGATTACTCGGCTTTCCTTCCGTATCATTTGGCGCTGGTTGTGGTTGTTTTGGCGGCTCCGCTATGTGCTGTCAAACATTCGCTGTATTCTGGGATTCCACATCTCACTCCCGCCCCGTACGTCTGTGTGCTCTCCGTGTTCGTACAGTAGCTGTCTCTGGGTATTGTACGCGGTGTCTGTAATTGCATTTGGAGGCAAGGTGTTGTGTGTCAATGCGAGAGGATGTGCAGCTGTGCTCCCGTTCACAGATGACTGCCTGTTTGTATTCGTGCTCTGCCCATCGCTGATGACTTATTGACTGCTGTATTCAAACCCGTATAAGCTGACACATCCTCTCTCTGGAAAAGCTTCCAGGATCATAAGCCCTTGTAATTACAAGGCAGGCCCCACCACATGGATTGTCTTTGCTCTAATTAAATCACTGAGGTCAACTCTGAAGAAAAGATGCATTAAACACGGCCGACACTCCTTTGTAGTCAGTTCGATGCCTTTTGATTGGAGGGCTGCTGTTCTGTTTTCTCTCTCTGTACCATCAAGTATTTTTTGACTACCTGTCTTCCTGTCGATAAACCAATAAGAGTAATTTGGGGTTTTTCTGTTCACGTAAGCGTTCCCATTTTCTCTCTGGGCTCGGAGGAAAGTGACAGATGGGCTGATTGTTGGAAACGAGCGGGGATGGATGTAAACACTACGTAATCAGAGACACTCTGGTCAAGTTTGCAGTAACAAATGGTCTGTTTTTAAAATTGTTTTGTGTCTGCCCTGGGAGGCTGTCTCTTCCCTTTTTAGATTGTTTTCACTGCATTTACAGCAAATTAATAAAAACAATGAAATAAGATCAACGTCATTGTCCTCGAGGGGGGACAGGCGCCTCGTTTACGGTCATGAGCTTTGGGTAGTGACCTAAAGAATGAGATGAGCACACAAGAGGCTGAAATGAGAAGGGTGGAGTATGCCGCTGCTGCTTTACGCCGACGTGGTTTGGGTTTCAGAAGGCCTTCTGGACACCTCCCTTCAGAGGTTTTCCGGTCACGTCCAACGGGTAAGAGTCCCCGAGAAAAAAGACCCAGAATGCACTGGAGCGATTATATACTCGCCTGGAATACCAGCCCAGCATAATGGCAGGTCATGAAATAGTCACGAAATGCAATCTATTGGTTTCTTCTGCATGGGCACAAATTGGCAACGCGACCATGAAATGGTCAGAGGTATTGACGTAGTATTAAATATCGACAAAGACCACTTATGGTGGGAGGGAGGAGACGTGGAAGGGTCCAACAAACACATGACTCTCAACCCCCGAGATCGGTGTTGGACACCACTTGTCCCAAAGTTGTTCCGTAACGTTGTCCAGAAAAAGGAAACCCATACATTGTATTTTGTGACTATTTCCTGGTGTCACACTGTTTGGAGTACCCTGCTAAGCCTGCTGCCCCCCCTGCTGCCCGCCGAAGGGATTTTGGGCAGATACGATATTGAAAGAACCTGCAGTGTAAAAGCCAACTCAAACACAGAAGTTTACTTTATTTTAAAGTATTAAACGCCGAACACCTGTCGACCTGCGAATAGCTAAGTGTTGAAGAACAGGTCAATGTGACAACTCGGAGTCTCCCTCTGCAGCACATCTGTCAGGCAAATACACTCGAGGCTAATTGATTGCCAGCGGCACTGAATAGACACGATAAGAGTTTAATGAATTAACATCAGCCGGCAGGGATAGCCGGACAAACCTAACCTTGTGCGACAAGGAAATTAAACTGTCAATATTCTAACTGTTGCGCTTCCAATTTGGTTCCGTCATCAGCGTGCAAACATGAAATACCTGCCCATCTTCCTCGACTAATAATACACTTAGCAGCAACATAGCACAGGAAGGGTGCTACCCCTGTCAATTAGCTCCGTTTGTCAACAAACTCTTTAGCTGCTGCTTATTATTACATTTGTTTTGCATTTTAATGAGCGCAACCTGCGGTGACACACTGTGGATGTGTGGCTGAAGTTTGTACAAGGTGATAATACGATTCTCTCTGAGAAACTTTCAAGTCAAACCTGTCAGAGCTGTAAGAGGGGCAGGTGGGCTTCTCCGACTGGAGCTCTGCAGTTACCAGGATACTGTTTGTCAAAGTAATCATCACTCTCATCTATTTCTGGCCCACATACAGTGTGTGTACAGTAGTTAAAGGATTGTTAGTCTCACTTAATTGAATGAGCATGAACACACTGAGCCATCTGGCCCTCGTGGCGTCGAAGCTTCGAAGCTTATACCACAGTAAAGACAAGTGTAATTCGTCTGCTCGGTCGCTGAGAATATACATTTTATAACTCACGGATCGGTTGAGCCAGGGCTGAAAGTCATCCGCTTTCTTCTCCTCGGTGGTGTGTTTTCAAAAATAAGACAAAGCAGAAGATAACTCAAACATGTACTGAACAGAAAACACGTGGACGAGACGATCCCGGCGGGGATGTCAACCGACAAGTCAAAATTCTGCCGTAGAGATGGAACACGGTTTTTCTTTTTTGGCAGCATTGAGTGTTTTTGTTGGAGAGCGCCGGGTGCTTAAGTACCACTCCATCATCAATGTTTTAGACAGAGTTCCAGCTGCTGTGGAGAGTGTCTAGAGACGACATCATCATTTATCTACAGGGTTTTTTATGCGTCTGTGCTGACGACAGCCGTGGTCGGAGGAGTTATGTTTTCAGGTCCATATGCCGAAATACTAGAGATGCACGGATTGCAGTTATATCCGGATTGGGCGGGTCATAAACATGAATATTCTGATTATTAGCAGATGGGAAAATATTAGTTACGGTCTGTAAAATGTGAACGCTGCAGAGTTGCTGTCCACGTCTGCCTCCGCAGCAGACAGCCGATGATGGAGATCCACCAAATCCGGCCAACAAAGCGAAAGACGTTACGGAACCCCAGACGGTCCGGCTTCGCTCCGGCTTCGCTCCGGCTTCGCTCCGGCTTCGCTCCGGCTTCGCTCCGGCTTCGCTCCGGCTTCGCTCCGGCTTCGCTCCGGCTTCGCTCCGGCTTCGCTCCCGGCTTCGCTCCCGGCTTCGCTCCGGCTTCGCTCCGGCTTCGCTCCGGCTTCGCTCCGGCTTCGCTCCGGCTTCGCTCCCGGCTCCCGGC
The DNA here is from genome assembly GCA_032191485.1 of Leptoclinus maculatus. Taxonomy (NCBI): domain Eukaryota; kingdom Metazoa; phylum Chordata; class Actinopteri; order Perciformes; family Stichaeidae; genus Leptoclinus; species Leptoclinus maculatus. Next base: position 19,453,240 of record JAVDOI010000001.1, on the reverse strand, counting down.
TTCGCTCCCGGCTCCCGGCTTCGCTCCGGCTTCGCTCCGGCTTCGCTCCGGCTTCCGGCTTCGCTCCCGGCTCCCGGCTTCGCTCCGGCTTCGCTCCCGGCTTCGCTCCCGCCTTCGCTCCGGCTTCGCTCCCGGCTTCGCTCCGGCTTCGCTCCCGGCTTCGCTCCCGGCTTCGCTCCGGCTTCGCTCCCGGCTTCGCTCCGGCTTCGCTCCGGCTTCGCTCCCGGCTTCGCTCCCGCCTTCGCTCCGGCTTCGCTCCCGGCTTCGCTCCGGCTTCGCTCCCGGCTTCGCTCCGGCTTCGCTCCGGCTTCGCTCCGGCTTCGCTCCGGCTTCGCTCCCGGCTTCGCTCCGGCTTCGCTCCCGGCTTTGCCCCCGGCTTCGCCCCCGCCTTCGCTCTCTCCTGTTCTCCATGGAACATGAATCGGATCTGTCAACTTCACATACGTCAACTGATTTGATGTATCGTCAAACTCAAGAGACTCCGCGCACATTTACGACCGAGGAACAGCTGCGTCCGTGGGGCGGTCATTCTAGATCAATATAAGTCTTTGAGAACTTCTCATCTCTTAAAGAGATTAAAAGAAATGCAGGAATGTCTCATTTCACCATACGAGGTAGACATCCTCAGCATATTCCTTTGAGCATCCTGATACTGAGTGAGGAGAACAGATAGGACTGTAGAAATGAAAACAACATTCATCCACGTACTTATACCCAATTACTAACTTCTAATGACAGTTATTTTATTTCACACAGGTCATAAAATCTGGGCTACATTTCAAATTACACCTATTTGCCTTCCATGCAACTTCGTTAAATGCCTGAACTTGATCACTGATTTCCCCGATGCCGCATAAAATTGACGACCCACCTTTAAGTGGCTTTCAGATTTGTGCCTGTACAACATTTGACACTAATCTCTTTCCTTGACAACACTCTGATGACTCAAGTTTCCTAGCTTTTCAGTAGAAAGCACGAGTGGGTCAAGGTTTTCAATCGTGGCAGAGACCTCCTGAATCACCCCACTCAAGCAAACTCTTTGGGGACATCTAAGTCCTACGCCTCAGCGGGCCCAGAAACGCAATTCTGTTCACAAAATCCATTAGAGGACGCCGCTCCTCCCGGCCTCCCTCCCCCCTTTTCATCTTTCCACTCTTCTGCCGTTGGGCCTTGTTCCTCTCTCAGAACTTGGGAGATTAGATCTGAAAATGCATTTCACGATGTCTTTAACCCTCAACTGGTGGACGCTGGCGATTGAAGCCAAGCACTTGAAAGTTAATCGACAAATCTGTGCGACTAAAGAATTGCGTGGCACCGAGTAGTTCAGACACGTTTAACTTATTTCTACTTCCTCTGTTTCCATACACTTCGTACATCACATCCTCGCTGTGTTGTTCTGGTTCTCCATCTTTCCACCTTTGCTTCTACCACATCTATATATATCTGTAGTCTCAAATTACCTCTTTAATGTCTTCATTACCCACAAACACTTCAACCAATTACACAGTAGAGACTGAGCAGGTGTATAACCAAGCAGATACATCTAGTGACCTCACACAGGTCCAATAGGGAGCCCTGACGGTGTGCAGGAGCTACATACTGAAAATAACCGCAAAAAACAGACTGAAGGACTGATTTTTTATTTTTTTCTCTAACTTTATTCAGGTAGAATTAATTGCCTAAACCATAAAACCATACAATCTACTATTTATGTGCAGTTTCTTGCAGCGTCTTCATATCTCGTCCCCTTCTGTTTTCTCTGTTTTACTCATCCCACGAGGCTACGACAGGGGTGCAGCTGGGAGAATGTCATGCTGTCAGCAGCATCAGCGAAAAACATTACTTTCATTAGGCCCCATTATATCACCACAGACATCCTTGTTAAAATGTCATTCACTAATTCCTCTCAATACTCGTCTCCACCCGGCCGTCCCGGCAGGATTAACGCGTCGTTTATTGGGATGTGGGAGAAAACAAGCTCAACGTTTATTAGCAAAAGTAAACAGAGAGCGAGAGAGAGAGAGAGAGAGAGAGAGAGAGATTGGAGGAAGAGGGAGGTACAGTTTCTTCATTGATTACATCACATTTACATTACAGCCATATTCAGCTGTCAACTCAGGAGACTCTTAAACGCTGTTTGTGTTGTGTTCATAGACGAGCTTTGTGATTGTTTTAGTCACAGTTCAGCAGAAAAGTAACCGCAAAATGAATTAAAGTGGGCGATATGGAAAATATATCAATATGGTGACATTATTTTAGGGTTTCCTATTGCCATTGGTGCTTTTACTAAATATTTGATATTTTGAATAAATATTCACGAGTAATGTAGATATAATGACTAAGTTAGTAAATGCAAATAATATAACAGTTGATAGGTAATGCAGCCTTTAAAACCAGGAAAAGACAACACTTATGTCATATTTCAATATCCAAAATCAAAGACGATGTCTGGCCTCATGTCACGATAATATCAATATATTGCTCAGCCCTAGTCTGACTCACCCTAAAAAGATTATTTAAAAATAGAGTTTTATTTGTTGTTTAGGCATATTGACAAGCGAGGATAAGAGGAGCTTGTCAGAAGTATTCATCGGTCCTCCCGGTTGATAAAGGTTGTGTTCTGCTGAGATATGTGAGGTGGGTGGGTTGTGTTCGGTTCTGATAAACATGTACACCAATCGCTAGGAGCTATACGCTAATATGAGTGTTCCTGCCACCGACGTAAGAGTGTTGGAGGTGTCAGTGAAATCAAAACAACAGCAGAACACGGCATATTAAAAACGTATGATCTTCTGCTCTAAAGATAATGTCGACTTGATGTTCACATCCCACTGCAAACCCCAAAAGAACAGACTTCACCAAAGTCACGAGGATTCATCCACGGGGCACCGTGCATAGTCAACTTGACTTAGGGAGCGTTACAGGAGAACTCGTGAAGATGTTGGTTGTTTCAGCACAGACCTGTTTTGAAAAGCAGCACCCAACAAAAACCTGATAATATAATAATTTATGGAACTTAAATACGGTATATGCAGAAAACAGCAACCGCTCTAAATTCAAATCATCACCACCATGAGTTGTGTCTTTAAAACTCTACTAGCTTCGTCTATTCTTGGTTTTAGGATGCTTCTCTTGGTTTTTTTAAGTAGCTTTGTGTGTATGTATTAAAACCCAACGTGTCTGCTCTTTCCCTCCTACGAAGCACACGGTCGCCTGCTGTGTATAAAGAAGCTCCCTCTCTGGATGGCTGCCTATTGAAGTGGGATAAGCCAGAAGCCTCAGTAGTTTCAAATAGGTTTGGGCCACAGCCACAGCAAAGCACATTTCTCCGTCTGCAGGAGTCTGCTTACAGAGTATTGTTTGTTACTGCTATTTTTGAGTTTTTAGCCCCAGTCGCCCCAGCGTAGCATAATGCATTAAAAGAGTATTTGTAAACCTTAAAGTGACAGTTCATCCCAAAATCAAAAATACTGATTTTTCTTCTTACCTCTAATGCTATTTATCGATCAAGATTGTTTGGTGACTACGTTGCTCTGCTTGTGGTGCTCAAAGCTCCTAAATACATTTGAGAAACTCAACAGAAATCATGACCCGGTTTCTCAAAATATTTCGGAGAACTTGTTGTGAGCAGTTTCGTGTAATAACTACTTTCTTTCAACCATCGTTCCTGCATGAAAGTGCAACAACGACCGGATTTCGAAACCACAAACTTTTACTTTCAGTACATACTGCAGCTGTTGCATGCAGTGTGCATTCGATTGGGACCCACTAGTTCCTCATAACGTGGCACCTTCAACTCATATATCTTCAGAGGATTGTGGGTCACAATAGCCAGGAAAAGCATGCTGGCTTGCATTTTGCAAAATGCGACCAGATGTTGTACAAAATCACGGTGTTTTTGGCATTATGCATTTGACATAATATATTGAAAAACTCCTGCTTGCGTACTATATAGTGTGGTAGTTTGTGAACTGAACTGAAGCAGTGGAGCTCCTCCTACTGGTGACGGAGAACACCGTTGTCACCTCCTCCGTGATGAAGTACGTGACCTCCTTTTATTAAAGTTTATTAAAAGACTGCAAAAGCCACAGAAACAATCAGGATGTCATCACTCCGCTGCAGCTGCTGAGCTATACATCTCATAAAGAGTGCTTAAAGAAGTCTGGGTTTGTACTCAAATGAGTTATTCTGAAGTCAAGAATCAGCAAAATGTCACCGCGGTATGAGCGGTGACGCGTTCACTCACGGTTGTGCATACTGAAGAGCATTTCAACGTTGATGTGATCGCTTATTAGCATTTAAAAAAAACTATTTAAATCAGCAAAGTGAATGATAATTTCCACCTCAACACATTTCTATATCAGTTATGGTCTCAAAAAGCACCATAATGTTCACAATAACACCTCATAATGTTTCCTAACACAATGAATATTAACTTGTATAATGCATGTATAATAATGTGTGCTATAAAGCCTTACGTACACTATATCTAAATCGTCTTACTTAGATATTGTCCCGCTAGCTGTTGCCATAATGGGAAACTATTTGTGGGAGGCTGTGAGGGCATAATAGATGCAATTTAGTTTGCAATTATTGTAAATGGCTCTTGACAGGAACATTAAGTACAGCACATGCCTAAAAAGTAAATGGAATGTTTTCATCATAGCCCCACATCAGCTCTAAGTGCAGGAAATATGCAGTTTAACTGTCGGTGTTATTGTGAAACAGAATCAAGGTGCTGGATTTGACAAAACCTCTCAGCCTCCGCTGCTAAAAGGAAGATGAAAAAACATGTTGTTTTCCTGTGATTAAACAGCTTCCTCTTATCTCTGAAGACGGACTCTGAGATCAACATAACACCGCCTTCCCCCTGCTCTATACAAACCTGTGTTCTCATGTAGGGAAGAGGGATTGCGGTCTCAGTGGTTGCACAGGTTCATTGGTGCAGATTGCCTCCATATTCCCCTCAGTCGGCTCGAGGGCCCAGCGTGAGGAGGTCGGCTGCTGCTGCTGCTGAAAAGATATCTAACCGAACTCAAGTGTTGTGTGTCCTTGTATGGAGATGCACACAATGGCACAAGACAACATATCAATTATCACCGTCCAACTCTGGAGTATCCGACTCAGGAGATCAGAAAAAAAACAATAAATGTCAAAGACGGAGAAGTTTGTTTTGTGTTTTCATCTGTGTTCAATGTTGGTCTGACATTCGGTCCAACACTTTGGCCCCGACTGCAATATTTCAGCAAATAATTGATAGATTACCATGAAAAGTTGTGCAGACATTTATGGTCCCCAGACGATAAATGCTCCTAACTTTGGTGACCCCTTGCCTCTTTAGTGCCACCGCATGGTTCATATTGTATTATTATTATTGTACCAATAATCAAGGTAGATCTTTGTTTATCACATTAAATCCATAGAGTCACATTAATGCCACGCGTCTGTGCTCCAATCATTGTGGCTTTGCTTAGGGATGTTGTATATGCAGACATGGATGGTACTCTGGGTTTCCACATGTCTTTTCAAATTCATCACTTCACCGTCATGTTTAGTTTATTTTTGGTTGTTTCAATAAATGATGCACTGATGACAGCTTCCTGACGCTCTGCACTGTGAGAGGCAGCTCTAACGATGCAGAGAAGCCGGCTGTGAGTCAGACGGAATGTCTTGTCTTGTTACCGCTCCATTGTTTTTTCCCCCGGATGCTGTGAACAATACATGACAGGGTGTTCTGGTGCTGTGTTCACAAAGGTCGGTCCGCTCACTGCTTTCATCGATAGTCTGGCGACCTGTCCAGGGTGAACCCATGCCTTCGCCCAACGTCAGCTGGTTTTCACACAACGTACAAAAGGACATATTATATGTCTTTTAGTGCTCGAGTTGTTCTTTAAAAGTGTCTTTAAACACCACAGATAAAGTGGAAACACACTGTGTGTGCAGTAAGAGAGATGTTCTCCTCCCACAAACAAACTGATCTGAGTGGTTTGATTCTAGGCTAATACCCACACAATGTAAGCTCTGGGACAAAATAAGCATCTTAGAGTTTATTTAATTAACCAAAACCAAAGCCGTTCCTGATTAACTCTAATCCGGACAGTAAACCAGCTTTCACCAAAACTGTTTACTTAAACTTCTCTGAAATGTAATCGTTTCATGTGCCGAACAAGTGACGGCACATCCACTTCTCACAGTTACTTTTTATAGTTTTGCACATTATTCTTACAGTGAAATTAAAAGATTTAATATCAGTATGTTACTTTATCAACTTCTTCTTCAGATGACAGTACAAGAGAAACCCCGTTTTGTTTGCTACTAACTACAATACAGAAGGTTCTGCAGAACAGTTTCCCCAAATGTCAGTTGCTCCCCACTGTGGCCCGAGGGTACTCGGTATTTACTTAAATACTAATCATGTATTTATTCTTTCCACTAAAATGCCCATTTATTACTCCCTTGTTCCTCGTAGTCTTGCCTTCTTCCCCTTTATGTTTAATCAGCAGTGGGAACCAGTAGGTATTTTATTAGAACCTAATTTATACGATGAAATGATTCTGTTAATAGCGTACTGTATTATGAGGTATTACCACAGGTCATGACAGAGCATCCCCGTATCTTATAATACCTCTCAGCGGTGGAACTTTACTACCGTAATTACATTTACTCCAGCACTGTCATTTTAAAGGTACTTTACTTGTTCATTTCCATTTTATGCTACTTTATACTTCTACTTTTACAGTGTTTGATTCTGTAGTTTTGCTACTTTTACTCACGTGAATGATTTGAATACTACTCCATGTCTGCAAAGGTCAAACTAGCCCCGACGATGAAGACATCACAGTCGTGCTTTCACGTGGATCTCGGTCATCGGAGGCGTAAAGCAGCAAATACGCACTACAGTAAGGATGTCACATACTGCGTATTTACAGATGTTTGACAACAAGAATGATGCGACAGAGATTTGTTATGAAATTGATTAATTATCCATACTTGTTGATACCAGATTAAGAGTCAGATTTGTGGCTTCCAGAACTCACTTTTCCGTTAGATACGTTTGTTTGTGCTAACATGAACTATGACCTCTTCTGTAACAGATTCACGCTCTAGCAGCATCATGATCCCTTCTTCATGCTGAAGAGGGGAGCGATATATATTACGGAAGATTTAGTTCCAGTTACAATGTTTTGGATGGGACATGAATCGAATTAAAATGATTTAACTATTTTACTTTAATTAGTTTTCCCCTGTTAGAATGTGGCAAAAGAAACTGTGATGAAATGAAACAATAAAAGCCGAGTACAACAGATGCAGACTTTGTGCTGAGCTGAAGCTCTTTCATCAGAACATGGACAGTTTCCCAGAATACTCCCGTCTCTGTCTTGTTCCTTCTGGTCGGTACCGAGGCTCTCATGTTGTCTCTCAGTCACATGGGACCTGTGTGTAGCACAGAGCAGTTCATCTGGGAGGTTTTAGACCAGTATGGCTTTGTTTAATGACATTTTTATGGCTTTTCTGACACCTTTAATGACATACGATACTATGATATTTCGTTTAAATGATGTACTATACTAGGACTTTCTAATGACATACTGTACTATGACATTTTTATGGCATACTGTACTGTGACTTTTTAACCTAAAGTGGACGTCCAACATATCGACACCATCAGGACAAAGGCCCAGCACTTCCTGTGGCATTTTAGGAATCCTGATCCAGTTCTATACTGCAATAATCCAGTCTGTTCTGGGCCAATAAAGGGGATTTGATTTGTTGATATTACTGTTTTATGACCTGACTTTTTTGGTTTTCATGGCATACTATACTAGGTCTTTTTTATGACATAATATGCTATGACCTTTTTGACTGTTTTCATGAAATATTATGACATCATCACGACATGCTATACCATGACTTTTATGAGTTTTTATGACATTTTCTATGGCCTACTATACTATGGCTCTTTAATGACATACTATAATTGGACTTTTTATGACATTCTAAGGGCATATCCTTTTATTTTCTACAGTCTTTTCATCTTGAATTAAGTCATCATCATTGTCTCTCAGGACCTAAAGTGGACGTCTAACATCTTCATCAGGGAAAAGGCCCAGCAGAAGATGTATTTCAACCTTCCTCGGGAGCCGCTGATCCAGTTCTATACTGCAATAATCTGTTCTGGGCACATCCATCACTGTCTGATGACTTCAACAAAGAAATCAGGACTGCAGAAAACATCGTTGGTGCCAACCTGCCCTCCATTCAGGACTTTTACACTTCCACGATCAGGAAGTGGGCAGGAAAAAAAGTCATAGTATAGTATGTCGAAAAAAGTAATTGTATAGTATGTTGAAAAAAGTAATTGTACATGTCAAAAAAAGTAATTGTACATGTCAAAAACAGTAATTGTACATGTCAAAAAAAGTGAAAACGTTATAGTATGTCGAAAAAAATCATTGTATAGTATGTCAAAAGAAGTGAAAAAAGTGATAGTATAGCATGTCAAAAAATGTCATAGTATGTCGGAATTTTTTTTTAAGTCATAGTATAGTTACTATACAATTATTTTTTTAGACACACTTTACTATGACTTTTTCCGACATACTATACTGACTTTTTTCGACATGGTATAGTATACTATGACTTTTTTCCAATTTGTTTGACATACTATACTATGACTTTTTCACTTTTTTCGACATACTATAACTTTTTCATGGTATAGTATACTATGACTTTTTTCCAATTGTTTTGACATACTATAACTTTTTCACTTTTTTTGTCATACTATAACTTTTTCACTTTTTTCGACATACTATAACTTTTTCACTTTTTTCGACATACTATAACTTTTTCACTTTTTTCGACATACTATAACTTTTTCACTTTTTTCGACATACTATGACTTTTTCACTTTTTTCGTCATACTATGACTTTTTCACTTTTTTCGACATACTATGACTTTTTCACTTTTTTCGTCATACTATGACTTTTTCACTTTTTTCGTCATACTATGACTTTTTCACTTTTTTCGACATACTATAACTTTTTCCCTTTTTTCGACATACTATGACTTTTTCACTTTTTTCGACATACTATAACTTTTTCATGGTATAGTATACTATGACTTTTTTCCAATTGTTTTGACATACTATAACTTTTTCACTTTTTTCGTCATACTATGACTTTTTCACTTTTTTCGTCATACTATGACTTTTTCACTTTTTTCGACATACTATGACTTTTTCACTTTTTTCGTCATACTATAACTTTTTCACTTTTTTCAACATACTATACTATGACTTTTTTCGACATACTATAACTTTTTTACTTTTTTTGTCATACTATGACTTTCACTTTTTTCGTCATACTATGACTTTTTCACTTTTTTCGACATACTATAACTTTTTTACTTTTTTTGTCATACTATGACTTTCACTTTTTTCGACATACTATAACTCACTTTTTTCGACATACTGTGACTTTTTTCGACATACTGTACTATAACTTTTTTGTGTCCCTTTACTTGTATATCATAATGCCTTTAATGTATTTTCCATTAACTGTCTCCATTTCTTGCTGTTTGATGACCATGTAAAATAAATGGGGCCGATGTGAGTATTTCCCTCAGTTTGAGTTTTTGGATTCTGAAATAGCATTTTGAATGAACTTGTGTCAGCACAACTAACTTTTTTTTGTTTTTGGAGAAGTACATTTATTCAGTCAAGACTCATAAAATAATTGAAGTATGCTCAAAATTAAACAGGCATTTATTACTCATATTGGCATCAAATTGTGAAAAGAATCGTTGTGTTTGAAGCTGTTCAGAAGGGAATATGAGGACTTTAAGTGTGATCATGTTGTGGTCTTTCCAGAGATATGTCAGTAAGCATTGCAGACTGCTGAACGCTGGTGTCTTCTGGTCTCCACTCTGTTCTGTTCATAGGAAATTGAAGCAGACGTGAACATGATTGTTACTGTCCGTGTGATCAGGTTCTCCTCTCTCACCGATGTTTGGTTCCAGGAAGTCTTTTGTTCTGTCACACTGACACTGACGGAGAGAGTATTGACAGCGTCCCTCAGTAGAGCGAGTGATGTTCATGGATCGTTGGAGCACAGAAAGACAATAGATTACATTAACTTATACAGGAGTGAAGGCCAGCTTGATACCAGCTAATCAGTGGACTAAGACCATAAATGACAATATCTGCAAATTTTAAAGTTTTTTTCAATTATTTTTATTCTCCCTTACTTATTTGGATAGTTATTTTTGTGGCTATTTAAAGTTTGTATTGTCACGTTTGTGTTATATAACATTGTGTCTTATACTGTTAAAGACAATCTAAAAGCTTAATAATTAATATTCATTTTTTTGGGAGCTGTAAAGAATTCCAGTAGGTTTCCACCTGGTAGCGCACAATGTATGAATGTTTACTTATCGACAGTTAGTCTTCTGATGATCTTGTTTATTTACAGTTAATACAGTATATGTTACACAGTCAGCCTGTTCTTACATTTAGGTTGGATTTTGTTTCTATTAATATCTTACTCAGCTACAGTTATCTAACTTCTGATACCAGTACAAGAGGTAGTTTGTCTACTGGTGATGTTTGTAATGTTCTAGTTTGGGAATATCAATTAATCTGCCAATAATTTTCCGAAAAAAAGTGAAAAACACAATTTTTCAGGGACAATTTCCAAAAGCTCAAGTTTATGTTTTGTTTAACCAGCAGTCTGAAGCCCAAAGATATTAAATGTACTATTACATAATATACAGAATAGCACAAATTCTCACAATTTAGCAGCTTGAATTAATACATTTCTGAATGAATTGTTTCAGTTTTCGCTTCTCAAATGTGACGCTGTGCTTTTCTTTGTCTTTGCATGACGAATCAAATATTTTGGTTTCTTGGTTGATTCAAGAAAGTAATTTGTAGGCTCATCGACATCGAAAACAAACCATCAGTTGCAGTCAACACACTACATATAAATGTAAAGACACAGCAAAACGACAGATTTTTACAATATATTTAATTCGATTTTTTTCTTACAAAACAATTCCCTCATAAACCAGAACACACAAAAATGCATAAAGAAAACTGTACAGTCAGTTTTGTCATGTCTGAACGTGTTCTAAACATGAACAAATGTTATCTACAACAGTGGGTTCCTATCAATGTCTATCACATCAAGCGGTTCAGCTCTGCAGCCCCGTTACACAACGGTTCAGGGAGAGGTACGTAAATAGTCATGTGACACTGACGGTAGAGCCAAACAAACAAACATGAGCTAGTCAATAGTGTAGTTATATCAGCGAACGCTGGTGCAGTCTCTTTGTTCTCGCTCTCCTTGGCTCTAGTAGTGATGTCATACTGCTGACGGGACGCGACGACGGAAAAGTGACTTTTTCACAAGCAACTGTAAACAGTGTGTGACGGTGAGAGATCACTGAGGGGTCTATGGTGGTCACGAGGAAGGTCTATTTGTATTACATGCATGTCTCAGAGTAGTCCAATGACTCCGTTAGAGCCACTGCAGAGTGGCTTTGGATGGGAGAGTGATTTTAAGAAGCGTCAAGAGCTCAACTTTTTTTTTTTTTTAACATTTTAACTTATTTCATTGATACAGTGAGAAAACTGGGCTACCAATTTAACAACTTTCCACCCAACAAACAATGAATGTCAGTTTCGTGTACTTCTCTCCTCAGTGCAACAGTGGTCTATCATCACGTCATTGCTTTCATGCCAGAACATATTTTCATGGCAGATTAGCAGCAAATACCTAAATCACAAACGAGAACGACCGATTTGCTTCACTCCTTATGTTCACTCCTATCTTTTCTCACACAGCTTGGTTCCTACCCTACACATAGCATCTCATTGGGGGGAGTTACAGGCACAGCTACGTATTAGGAGGTGATGATTAATAATTCATTTGGGCCGCTGTTTGTTTCTGGGAGAAAAAAAACTAAAACGAACCACACGAGCAGATTTACTCCGTTCACAAGACTCCAGCTGACATGTCAGTAGAACACTTATCTCAAAGGACTCTGACTTCTTGGTCCTGAGGAGGCCTTTAGAGAGAAGTATCATTGAATCTGTTGAACACGTTTGGCGTGTCAGCGACTGCAGAATCCTAAAGGCTGTGAGTATTTGTGCAGTGATTACATATTGTGTACGAGAGAGCTTTCCAAGATCAAGAAAATGTTTCCTCTTTCCATGCAGGGACGAAGCAATAGTGATGTGTCTACAGTCCACTATTCTTTATTTGATTTCATTTAAAAGCAAGTTGACATAGTTTGAGTTTTTAGCTGATTTGTTCGAGCAACAAAAGCTCCGTTGAAATAGATTTAGATGTGCTGACTATTCATCCAATCCTAGAAGTATAATGTGTAAATATAATCTAAAACATCCATGCCAGATGGTGAAGGGTACTGAGCAAAGTATTCATGTATCGACCGCGACACTACTGTCAAGAGGCAGAGATGTTTTAAAGGATGACCATCATCTCTGATAACATTATTACATCTGCAGAAAAGCAGCGGCGGCGGCGGCGTCGTCGTCTCGCCGCTTAGTGGATCGGTCGTTATGAAGATTAATGCCAAACGCATATTACACAGAAGACGATTCGACCACAGAGAAAACATATCTGCTGTTTTGAAGGACGTAGAGTTGCTGGTGTTTATTCGGTTAACTGCCTCCACACAGATAATACTGCTGTTTTTTCCGAAATTAGGTTAAAACATTTTGATAATATTAATGATATAGAAACCTGTAAAAACTAGTTTTGAAACGGGCTGATTGGTTTTGAGATATTGTGTAAATGTGTAAATGTGTAAATGTGGTTGCTATCCAGATACAAATGACAAATTCCCAAAGAACAAGCGTTTGTTGCTAAATATCCAGAAACGGTTCCCGTCCTTTAGAAGCTCAATAACTACCACACGGTGAGGACGGTCTACCTGCCTCGGCTCTCTGGGAGGAAGAATAAATGCTCACAGCCAGTCAGATAGCGGCGCTGATGCCACTTTGGCACAGCCTCAGCATGTGGGGTCAGCGTAAACCGGAGTCATTACCCTGAGGGAATCTGCTAAGTGGCATTTTCAGGCTCCGCAGCACAGAGTTGTGCTGCAAGGTACAGAACGAATGTGAGACAGTGGGAGACAGATTATACCATTGCAAGAGACCACAAGATGGACTGTTCATTTCTGGTTAGGATTCCTCAGCAAGCGAAACATCCACCAGACGACGGCTAATGGACCGATCGAGCTCTTTGGATAGACAATGTAAATAGAGGGTATTACACATGTGCATAAAGCCAACCTCTGCCAGCACGAGGAGAATGAAAGCTTTCAGAGGGAGGAAACAGTACAATACCGTGACAGAGGCGAATAAACGGATGGGCTGGTAGCTTTTAAAAGGACTCAGAACACACACACACTAAAGGCAGACGGGACGGACGGACAGTTTGTGGTGATTATATGCAGCACTGGTGAAGACGACGAACATTGTTGAGATAAACAAAATCGGAAAAGCTTTTTACTCTAAAAAAAGTGAGCATTGTGCATAGTTCATAGTTCGTTAATAACCCCTCTTCAGGTACCTATCTGCTGTGATAACATGGAAGGAAGTGCAATAATGTACAATTCTGTATCGTTGAGTGCACGTAGATCACTGTTGCACTGAACGCCATTGACACTTTCTCCCAATAGAAATATCACAACAGGTTTTCTTAATGTTTTCTCAATGACTGTATTTTTAAGTGTAATAATAAACCCAGGCATGTCTCCCTCTTGCTCAGTCCCAGGGTTGAGTCCACACAACTTATGTTCACATGAATCTTATAATAGGTCATTTGGCCTGATCTTTCCTTTTTTTTTTTTAATACCATCTATGTATGTCCCTAACCCTACGTCTCTGGCTTTCTCTTTTTCTTTTTTACTCATACCTCTCCGACCCAGACAACTGTGTTCCCTCTCTTGATGTCTGACACCTCGCAGTGTGGCGTTCTCTGTTTGCCGTTCAGGACAAAGAGGGACTCGGCCGACGGCGTCAACAGGTACTGTCCGAACAACCCGCTGGAGACCACCACTCGGTTGGGGCCTCCCCAGGGCCAGGCTCGGGGGGCCAGGGGCTCCTTGAGGCTCCGGAGAACCTCGGTGCGGCCCGAGGACAGATCGGCGAATAGCAGGTCCGTGCCTGAGCCCGAGGTGGCGACAACCACGTGCTGGTTGGACTCCGTGAAGGACGGCTGGAAAGCCAGATCAGAGACAGCTGCGGGCTCGTCCAGTTCATGGTTCAGACCCAGCTCGCCCTGGAACGACACTGTCTGTACCATCAGCTTTGAGGTCTCCAGGTCAGGCGTCACAATGTAGCGGCCGTCCGGCGATACAAACGGCTGCCCTGTGATGTTTAGGTTTGGACCGATCACCGTGTCCGTCACGCTGTCGACGAGGAGCTGCGGCGGGGCTCGAAGGCGGCTCTTGCTCTGGCACTGGACAAAGTAGAAGCCGCTCAGGTGCGTGTAGGCCATGCTGACGGGTACGCAGCTGTAGTTCCTCAGGCTGATGGTCTTGACGCGTTGGAAGGTCTCCAGGTCGATCTTGTGCACCGCGGGTTCGTTTTTGAGGAAGACAAAGGCGAACCTAAATCGACAAAGTTCAAAAGAAAGGTTAATAGCCTTTCTAGGTTTTTAGGGCGCAGTGATTAACACACATCGAGATTCTCATTAGCATTCTCCTTTGCTCTCTTTCTCCTTCACTTCAGAAGGACGGCCGTGACGAGTGAGCAATGAGGTCGCCTGTGTTTTAAGGTCGGAGGTGGTTTAATGTGGCGCGTGTGTGTGTGTGTGTGTGTGTGTGCGCCGTTTTACCTCACGTGGGTGATGATGAGGTTGGTTGGAGGAATGAAGAAGTCGTTGACCCTCTGGAAAGTTGTGCGGATGGCGTGATGTACTTCTCCCACACTGGCTTGAGGAATTACCTGTGGACAATGCACAGTACGGCATTAATTAACTAGAAGTGACGTTTATCGACATTCTATACAGTCTGTTACAACTGTTGAACTAATTAGGGATCAGTATGAACTTGGTTGTCCCGCTCAAAGAAACTCTTACTGCTGCGAGGGTTAAACCCGTGACCTTTGTTGCTTCATCAGAATAAAGGCTCATATCTCAGGTCCTAACACAGCCGGAGCTCGTTCAGGTGACATGCCCATATATCCCGGGAAGAGATAAACATCCATAGCATACGACGAGACGTGGCCCCCGCCTCGGCTCTCTGATAAAGCATCTTATTCAAAGATGGTTGTCTTAAAAGCCGACACCACAATAAAAGCCCCATCTCTCATGTCGTACACCTGGCACTGAATCAGCATGTTTGTAAAGCGCCAGGCTGGGAGTGCACAGCACACACGCAC
Source organism: Leptoclinus maculatus (assembly GCA_032191485.1). Classification (NCBI taxonomy): domain Eukaryota; kingdom Metazoa; phylum Chordata; class Actinopteri; order Perciformes; family Stichaeidae; genus Leptoclinus; species Leptoclinus maculatus. The sequence continues at coordinate 19,437,830 of JAVDOI010000001.1, read as the reverse complement.
ACGTGTGATGGGCCCCACGATGATGCACCGCCTTGTCCGTGACACACGCTTCATCATGCACGCCTGAATGATCAGGTCACAGTCAAGGACAAGTGAGGTTGTTTATGGGACACATGTGGGACTGCATTTATTAAAAGCAACCAGTCAGATTGAGAGTGAAAGCAGCTCTTTACCCTCTGACTCTACCGGCTTTATATATTCTCTGAGAAACTCCGCTCGAGGTTTAGACACCTCTGCAAATGTTGCTGAGAGCGTATATAGAGTATTGTTTTAAAAAGCAGAGAACTGAGCGAAAAAATCTATTCTGATGTCAACGCCTACGCCGCTAACGCTGAACATCCACCATAACCCAGACTCCACACTCCTCCCTCAGAACTACCAAATGCAAGGAACTAAATATAGCAGTTTAAGTTGCAGAGTTGTTGCTTCTGCTGCGATACTCCTCAACAAAGCTCTCCTTCTCCTTCTCCATCCTCCTGACTATCTCATCCATTTTTAACCGAACAGATCTGCCGGTTTCTCGCTGCTTGAGAGACATGAAAAGAATCCTCATTAAAAAGAAACAGTCATTACAACAGTTGCAGAACACAATGACGGCAGTTAATGAGGCTCAGTGTAGTATCGCTCATGTATTATTAGGCAGCTGCCGTGGTCTCCAGGGCTGCAGGTGCTCTCCACTTAATGCCACTGGCTTCTCTTTGTCATTGCTCTCCTTTTGGATTTCATACACTGAGCGACGAGGCCCAGTGGGGTTTAACTCTGGCTCTGCCTCGCTGGCTAATACTTGAGGGAGATTTGGTTCTAACTGAGTAGCTTTTTGCTTTCCTATCTAACTAAAGACCACCATTATAAGATGGGACTCCTCACATGCTCCAGCGTCTATATATGTGTTATTTAGAAAATTCAATAAATCGTACGAGGCATAAACACTATACGATCAGAATTACTCGTCTAGTTGCTGCAGGGGAACAATAAAGAACGGAATGGAATCCCTGGAGGACTCTTGTTGCTCAAGATCAATGCAGGGTTTTGAAACTGAAATGAATACTTTTGTTTTATTCCCTGAGGCGTATATGTCATCTATTTATAGATGCACGCATAACAAAGAGAGAAAGAGACAGAAATGCACATCAGATACTCATGTGTTCTACTCAAATACTAAATGAATTAGTTGCCTTCCAATGTCTGCAGCTTGTTCACTTATTCTTCCATCTGATATTTATTGATGTGAGCTCTGTTTTTAAAATGTGGGAAAGACAAACAAAACATGAAGAGACTTAAATAATCCAAATAAACGTATTAAAACCCCATTTGATGAAGAGATTTAAAGACTTGAAACGATGGAGATGATTTTGCCAACGTGTTGTTTCCTGTAATAATGATTTACTTCATCATAATAATCAAGTGTTAAACACATATTTGGTAAACCTCACAGGGAGATAAATGAGGAGAACAGACGGACAGTCCCGTGTCTGTGTGTGCGCAGTGAAAAACAAAGCGCTCGTGAGTTAAACGTCTTCTTGGCTCGTAAGATGGACCGACTGACTGAAAGGCCACGTGTCTCTCTGCCCGCCGGAGATCCCTCCATTTGTCTCCTCTAATGAATTGACAATCGCACTCCCTCTGATGTTTACACAGAGATATTGAGCCGTCCTAAAACGTGGCGTGCTTAAAAATATACCACGCACACACACACACACACACACACACACATCGCGGGGCGCACACATTGACATTCGCAAACACAGACGCATGTATGATCCGCCGAAGCGAAGCGGTGCCTTCGGCGGTGACGGGCTGCTGCCGAACAGGTCAATTACTTTCAGTCCAAAACGATAATGACATTATCACACCGTTTATTTGTGGTGTGATCCATGTGGCCTCCAATCCCATTATGCAGTTTCCCCGCAATTGCATTTTTGAGTGATTCATCCCCCTGCTCTCTAATTATTCATTACTCCTGAAGAAGTGCAGGAAGTGTGGGGGGGGGGGGGGGGGGAAATGAGTGTAATGAAAAACACAAAAAATGTGTTTTTCCGCGGTTCAGGCAGCAGCCACCAATGTTATGCAAAGCTGCTCCCTGTACTCTGATTGTTTTCAAATTATAGGAGGAGAAAATTGTTTCGTCTGGTAATGAAAAACATATTTTCATAGAATTTTCTGCTTCATTTATGGTTATAACCTCCGAGAGAAGTTTAAAAACAACTCCAACACAAACGCCACAAGTGCGCACCTTAACTGGGACAACTACACACACACACACACACACACACACACACACACACACACACACACACGAGGTCTACTTAGCCATGCAGATTGATAAAACCCACACACAGCTGCCACTACTTCTTGTTGCCAGACCATAGTGACACCTTGAGATCCAAAACAATCTTTTTTTTTTTAAATAGTTTAAAATGGAATCACACAGAATGTGTTATTTAGGGACAATTTGACAAACAAACTGCATCATTAACAGCTACACAACCACTGATTAACATCAATAATATCAGCATGAAACCACCAGTGTTCAAAACCAACAATGCAAACAGCACTGGTACAAAAAAAAAAAAAAGCATTCAAGTGATTTTCTGAATATGAAATGAGTCATTCCACTCCACAGATCCTCTGAAGAGCCATACGTTTGAGTGTGTATCATGGCCTCGGCAATCCCTGAACAGTAAAGAGCGAACACAACACCTCACATGATTATAATGGGATCCGTCCCTCCAATGGGACGAAGCAGCACCATAAACATGTTTGTGCCTATTACTGAGATTACAATGGGATCCCTCGGTGACTTTACCCGTGCCAGTGTCCTCCACTGTTGCGAACACACGCCCCATAAAAACAGCATCGTGCCTCCCCCCCCCCCCCCCCCCGGGGGGGGCGCCGGCTCTGTTGTTCGCTCCCCGCTCCCCTCCACCTCCTCGACCTTCTCTGCACCCTCCTCCTCTCTCTTCCCTCGCCTCTCCCGATCCCCCCGAGGTGGATTAAATACAACCACACCTGTGATCATTTCTCATTTGTGAAGCCTCCAACACCAGCGGTCCAAAGGGACGCCGGGCACAAGCCGACAGCGCCGCAGCTGTAAATTGCTGTTTTGCTTGTCTTGGTAAATGTTCTAAACCGTACACAGGCAAAGACTCATCACGTAAACCGGATACGCAGGAACACAACGGAGCTCAACTAGTTCTGAGGCTCTGGTTTCCCCGCTTGGTGGACTTTCTACAGCTTATATCGATTATATAAGTGTGGTGGTAATAAGACCATAATAAAGAAGGACTATTTTACAGGAAAGGACTAAACAGTAAGAAGTAAGCACTCTACTATCTCGTGCAGCTTTATAGATCGATGTTTGACTTTGTCGAGAAAACTACAAACGTTCTTACCTGAAGAGTCGGGTGTGTTCTGTCCATGTCCCCCCACGTCAGGACCCAAACCTGGTCATGTGACTTGTCGTAGAGCATCTTGACTGGAAAGGGATCTGTTGTTACGGCCTATAGAAGAGATGGACAGAGCGAGGAAAAGATGAAATGGAGTGTTCTTGAGCTACATTGAATTAAAGTTCTGTTCACTAGTCCAGCTGATATCAACGTGAACAGAAACATTTTACACTGAATGGTCATTAAAATACTGAGGACATGTATAGTATCGACAAGTTAATCTATTGAAATCAATATCTACAAAGAGTTGATCAATGTTAAACATTAACAAAATACTGTTATATGTAAGTAAGAGGAATCTGGAATGATTAGCTTATTGTTGGCCCACATCAAAAACAAACAAACAATCTGTGTCTGTGCTGGTCTCAGATATACAAACACCAGTATTGCAAAGCTAACAACAAGCCGTAGCAGCGGGGAGTCCCCAGTGTAAGTTCTGGTTGAACCAGCCCACCAGTAAGAGCCTCTTCAGCAGGATCCCTCATGCACACAAACACAAAGGAGACTTCTAAATGAGAGATTCTAAAAACAGGATGATTTGGGGAAAACAAAAATAATGGATGGCAGCAAAAAACTGGATGTTGTTGAATTCAAAAACGCATTTGTAAGAACTGCAAAATGTGTAGAGGACCAAAGGGCCAGTTTCCAGAAATCAATCTTGCGAACGTTGTTTACACGCAATTTCACAAATGACTCAATTGGAAATGTATCTACAGTCCTCTTGCATGAATGCGTTGTAAGTATGGAGCTTGCTGTAATGATTTAAATGTGTAAGTTGCAACAATTCGGCGAGACAAACCCGAGCACTGTACCCAACCTATTAGACATACTCGGGGGTAACACATCGCCGTTGAATGGAGGACGTAGGTGTAAATGCCAGAAACTGAAAGGAAGAAGTTGACAGCGTGTGCACGAGAGGTTTTTAGTGAAGACGTCTGACACGCGTCAGGTGAAATAAGAGAAAGAATAGAGAATAACGTGCAGAAAGGGAGAAAGGGAAGAGTAGCACGGAAAACGTAGAGCGAGGTGGAGGTGGGGTGTGTTCAACCTCAGGTCTGCTGCAATGTCAACAACAAGGAATAACACAATCCATTACCCTGCTTCTGGCCGGGCGGACAGGGAGCTGCTGACACCCTCGCCCGGTGGAGCGAGACCACGAGCTCCGTGTTCAGTAATGGGAGGTCCGGCCCTCCGCTCCGCACTGGTCAGCCAAGTGTCAACTCAGCATGTGTGCATGTACACTATGTGGAGAGACGGTGGACGGCATGTCTGAATTTGCCTGCGTTTAGCTCTCTACACGATGGCTGCAGAGGTAAAGCTGAGGAGGCGAGGCCACAATGCAGCAGAATGAGAGTCAGTGGAGTCACTAGATGTCTTATATATTGGTATTTTCAGAATAAGCTGCGTTACTCAGAAATGCCGTTTAATATTAGGAGATGTCAACAGGAGTTCTAACTGCCATGGATTTAGTTTCTCATAGACTTCTATACAATCAGACTTGTTTTAGCAAACCGGAGGAGTCGCCCCCTGCTGGCCATTAGTAAGAATGCACGTTTATGACACTTCCGCATTGGCTTCACTCGTCAGAACCGCAGGTTGTCTTCCTGCTACAGACCACTTGCCTGCTTGCACAGAGCCCATTTACCAGGTAAACATCATCCATTACAACATCATTTTGTAGGTATTTTACCAGGAACCTCACCTAAAATGAAACCAGCTAGCGATAGTCACAAACCAGTTTGAAACAAGATGCTCATTTGAGAAACCTAAAAGACAATTTGCATGCCGCCTCCCACCGACACAAAATAAACCACCAAAGTGTGTTAAAGTGACTACATGACCAGAGGTCTTTGCCATCTGGCTCTCTTTTTAATTGGCCGATGTGCCGTTTGTTTCCACAGGTGTGACACATCAGAGCAAAGGTTAGATCCCTTTGTGGGAAAAAGATTACAAAAGGTGCAATTTCCTTACGTGAAAAATACATGAAAGCCTATATTAGTGCAGCTTCTCCACATGTTTATGGCATAAGCAAGACAACTTTAGGTTTAAGGTAGAAAAAACATCCGAGCGAGGCTCTAAATGTGCTTTTTCCTCCCTAATAGTGATTACACTGTCTTCTTTGTTACAGTCCAAGTTTATGACTAACTATAATAAAGTTGGGTGTATTCTTGCTGGTTTAATCTCACACTTCATAAGGTCACTGTGTTTGGTCTCTGTGAGGATAATTAATGCAGCATTCTGACTTTACCATTTAAACATGTAATTAATTGTTGTGTCCACGCCTTCCTTCTGTCTCTATATAAAGTGCGTTCATTGTGTGCTGTTCTTCTTTCTTGTTTTAAAGGCCATTGTTGGAAGGAAGCTACAAAAACCCAAAGAGCTTTGAAATAACAGAGAAAGAGAAGAAAGGAGGATGCATTAACCTCCTGCACCCAAAGGCCGGGGAGGCTCTCCGGGAAAGAGAGAGGGGGGGGGGAGGCAAGAGAGCGATAGGGTGATCAAGGGGAGAAAGCAGTTTTACAGTGTTGGATGGGGAAGGAGAGAACAAGGGGCAGCTGGTGGGCAGCAATACAACGAAAAGGTCTCGACCTGAACTTCAAATGTTGTGCCAGAGAGACACAGCTCTGTTCCTCCTCTCATTATATCACTTCACATGCTTTTGGTTTTCTTACACTACAGCAATCTTTGCCTTCATTTTACTCAGACTGTTACTCATCTCCCTTCTCCTCTCCCGCCTCCCGTTCCTCAGTATTAATGATGTTGACCCGGGGAAAGAACACCTGAGGGATTCCGCCTCTAAACAGCCGTTACAGGCAAGATGAATGGCGAGGCAGCCGGCACCCACCTGGGCACCATATTGTTTCCAGCGCTTGAGGTGCATTTGATTTATTTCCCCTTGCATGTGGTCCTCCTTACGTCAGCGGCAGTTCAACAGCGGTGAGGCGAATGCACTTCCCGTCGGTGATGCTGTTTACACGGATGTAAATCGACTGGATGTGCTTATACGCTTTGAATGCATCCAACCTTTCTTTCTTCACTAACTGAGGGATGAATAACCCCCGAGATGTTCTGACTCTTTGCTGTGTGTTGACAGACATGAATAACGTCTCCACCCACCTGCACCACCTTCTGCGCTTGAGTGTCGACGATCAGCAGTCGGCTCAGGAGCGGCTGGGTCACGTAGATGTACTTATCCCTGATGTTGACTGCTGAGGACCACACGCAGTGCTGGGGTGACACCCCCTCACCTTTAGGGCACATCTCCTCCTGGGGGGGGGGGGGGGGGGAACCAAACAGAGAGCAGAGAACACGATGGGAGGAAGAAGAGAGCAGCAGAGGGAGTTTCCTGCTGTGTCATAGATCAGCAGGATGATGCTCTTTACTCCGTCAAGCCTCCAACAATTCAATACATTCATGTACAGATCATTGCATCGGAGAGCAAGTTCATAATTCAGCCTGTTTTTGCCATATTAAGGGGTAAGATCTGGATCTATCAGTCATTTTAATTATTGGTTCATCTGTTCATTAATGAATTGTTTAATCCATGAACTTAAAAAAGACCAAGCGCACAGAGCCCACGGTGAGGTAGTTCAAAGGGCTTCATATGATACATAAAAGGCATTTAGACAAGGTATAAAAGAGACACAAGACATTATAAAGAGAAACATATAAATGGGATTTAAAAGGAGCAAAGTAGAATAAAAGATACACATAAGGTGAAATAGAATAAAACAAGTTAAGCACAGAGCAGCTGTAAATAAATAGCCCCAAATAATGTAATAAAAGGGTTTAAGCCAAAGGAATGAACAATTAAACCGATAATATTGAGTTTAACTGCATGCTTCATTCCAATGATACTTTTATTATTGATGCTGCTGAAGATGTTTCCACTCTAAAGTTAGAAAACATCCACAAATTCATAAACTACGACTGACTCGAGTAACATATCGCCTCTACGGGCTCTCTGCAGCCTTTGCTGACAAGACATTCATGTGCGCACACACACACACACACACACACACACACACACACACACACAAGCAAAGGTTATGTTTCAAGGGTTTCCACCTCGCCAAAGTGGAGAAACTGCTGTTTACAGCAGGAACCGGCTAACACGGCTTATTGAGTTTGTATTGATCTCTAATACAATTACAGGGTCCTGTAAAACCCAAATCCCTCAGAGGAACAAGCAACTTTTAGCATCTAAAGCCCATTGCTCTGTGAGAGGGATGTTCTCCAGTGGATTAAAAACCTCAGGGTCCGAGGTACGGACTCTATATAGAGTTGACTAATGGACACAAGTAATCCCATTACACCAGTAAGGTGAGGAGCCCCACGCCGACAACAGGGAGGGGGAGAGAGGGAAGGGTGGCCTTCGTTGTGCTTCCACACTAAAGCTGAATATAAGATATAATATATATAGAATAACATAGAACAAGATAGATGGTGACGAGTGACAGCTCAGTGATTTATCGTGTCAGTGAGCTCAACTTGGACGTGACGAATCTTTGAACGTAGGTTAAACTTGTACGCCCGATTTAAGCTTAGTTTAAACTTGCAAACACACTCACGATAAGTTCACTGATTAAATCACTTTTAAATGCTTTGGAAACAGGAGGTCTTAAACATCTTCATGTGAGTATTTATTGAGCAGCTTACAGATTGTTTACAGGATATTCCACCTCTGTTTCTTTATAAAGCTTTTAATACTTCACTTCTTTCTTTACAGGGCTTGTAGAGGCAATAAAGTAGTCCATGAATATGAGATATGAGTTTACAGTTCATTACAATCCCTCCTCTGCAACGTGGATGTTGGTTTATGGCGTTTTGCCGGCTACACCTTCACTCTATGGGTTACACTCGCTGTCTTTTTTTGATTTTTTCGTAGTTCATTTAATTTGTTCTCTGGCGTTTCGGAGAAGAATGCAACGAGCGGAGGCTTGTGCTACGGTGCCAAACAAACTAAGTGACATCTTTCTGCTTTGCACATGATTTGATTTTGAAAGGCAGCAGCTCAGCCGCCCTAAAATCTATTTAGTAATATTATATGGAGGGATTTTTAAACTGAAATACAGGGGACTCAAGTCAATACATGGCCACTTTGTAATCTACTTTAACCCCATTGAATCTACTACAGCATTACATCTTGACAGTAAAGACATAACGTGCACTTACATAGGTAGCAACGATCCTCTCTGTCCGCTTCATGTGTCTGCGTATCTCACATTCACTGGGCTGAAGGACAGTGATGCCCTCATCAGAAAACACGTAGAACATATTCCCCACACTCAACCCTGGAGGAGAAGACAGGTAGACATGGAAACGTTGACACATGTGCTTCAAAAAAAAAGGCAACAAATACAAATGAACAATCCCTGCTCCCATCTTATCTGACATCTGTGATGGACGTTTCAATTCCCCCGCTGGACGACATCCTGTTAGCATGCTATCGCGTTAGCGGGGACGGGCAGCGTGTGCGGCTGCTAGCCGTTACAAAGGGCCCTGTCGGCAACATGTCCTCAACATACTGTAGCGGGAGGCGTCAAAGTTAAGGCGCCGTCTGTTAGAGGGAACGACTCACATCTCGTCCTGTAAACAGCCGCTGAAGAGTTAGCGAGGATCAAAGTCTGACGTTGAGGCATTTGGATGAGCAATGCGCTCTCTAAAGCTGTCAGGGATTCATCACATGAGCGGGAGCACATTAACAGGCTTGCGGCATGCGTGGACTAAAACTATCACGATGATTGATTTGTTGGGCTGTTAAGACATATTTTTGCACTATAATGCTGCGAGATTTACATAGTACGCCGGAGAAATTCAAAAGTATAGATATATATATATTCATGCGATTCATGTGTGAATACAGAGACAAGCTCACACACAACACACACATTGTGTTAATGAAGGAACTCACTGTACTCTAAACCACACTGTGTGTGATGTATAGAAAGCAGATTGTGTTTGTACTGCACTCTAAACCGCAGAGGGCTTTCCAGTGCGGTAGCACAACTGTTATATATATATGTTATATTTATATATATATATATAGTACAAAGACAGGATGGATTCTGCTGAAAACCACAACCTTGTGGTCACCACACTGGGTAAATGATTCCTCCCCAGGTGATCTAAGAGAGAGAGCGCTCACAAAGCACAGAGGATGAGACACCGTGGGCATGCACGGAGGAAAGACGTTCTTGAAGTAAAGTTTTTTTGCTGGAGAGAAACGGCAAACATCTTGGAAAGTGTATAAGGTATCACGCTGCAGGCCCTGAAGAGCCACACAAACACGCCCCCCCCCGCCCCCATATGTTCTACTCTAACGAGAGCACGAGAGCCTTTGGAGGAACCGTGATGCGTTACCTTCTTCTCTCCACAGGATGTTTGCAACTGCAGATTCGGCCATCGAGGAATGGAAAGGGGGAGAAAAGAGAGGAGAGCATGAAATTCCTCCAAGAAACAGAGGAGGTGATTTCTCTCTGATGCTACGACATGTTCCTCACTGCTTCTGACGGCATCATGTTTCACTCAGAAGTCATCGATTATTCTGTTTAAACTTCATCTGGCCCCGATAAGCTCTTTACTAGGTGGCGATGGTTAAACTTGTGACTCGTCACAATGATGCAATCTACTGAAAGACCAAATATCAAAGACACATCAAATGTGTGATTTGAGTGCCTGTCCCCCCCGCTATGAATTATGGGATAAAATGAGAGACTAGTGCTGCGTGACTCCCCACTTCTGTTAGGATGGGATATTGTGTAGTCTGATTTTACCATTACTAACAGAGGTGTAAATTACATCACTTAAATACTACTTACAATCATGTCTAACAAGGCAGCCAGTAGGATTTACACCAGTGTCACTTTCGCTTTCTGGCATTCTCTTTGACGGAGATAATGTTCTTTATTTTGTTTAACTTTCCACAGTAAAAGTTGAAATCTGACAATGACTCACGTGTCTTCTTGGCCGAGTCTTCAACAAACAGAGAGGAGATGTCCTCGTCCACTCCCACCTCGTTCTTGGCGATGCACGTGTAGGCGCCGGTGTCCTCGTACCGGACGCTGCCAATTAAGAGCTCACTTCCGTTTGCTACAAGAAGAGAGGAAACAACAACAACAACACACTGTTACTGCAACAGTATGTTGTTGCTACATTATTTGAAATCCTTATCGTTCCACACGTCTTCTCCACACTGTACAAAGCTGCACTGTTTGCACGTTGCAGCTGTGAGTGACGTTGGACGGAGGTGAAAGGTGACGTTGGCTTCATTGAGACACAGAGGTCATGGTGGGAGGCAGACTCTCTGTGATGTACAGCTGCACTCTGATCTTCCCTGTACTGCATGTAGCACTACAATGAACACAAAGCACTTTACAGCAGCGGTGTTGTGACAGGCCGTGTTGGGTAAGAACATAAAAGAAAAGCTCCAGTTTTCCTCTCTTTTGGTACGTCTCTTGAAGTATCTATAGCATCAACTCTCCCATTCGTAGTCTCTCCATCCTGTTGGATTTCTCCTTTTCTACTTTAAACTAAAAGCTCACTTTGTCTTCCTGCAGGAATATTTACCAAACGGTAATAAAGCTTACAAATGTTATTCTCTTTTTTTTTATGTTGAAAGTGATCACTGCCCTCTAATTTATGCCTACCGGGTTGTACAATAACGAGACGTTACGGAAGTTGACGCAAAGCTTTTCACATTAGTGAAATGTCTCTTGGATTCTGATAGTAATTCTCTTTTATCGGAAGGAAAATGTGAAATGCTTTGAAGTGAAAAGTGCCTTGAAGCAGGCCTTCGCAGAATGAGACACCGCTTTAATTAGTTCTAATTCCTAATTATGTTCTGATCAATTGTTATTGAAAACCACTGAATCAACCATTCATTAAATTAGCCTTTTTATCCTTTTTTTTTTGCAAGCTTGTAGCAGTTCCTGATGACAGGGAGCGAGGTCTTCTTCACTGGCTTATTACTGAAAGAGCCAATAGGACATGTGCCCGGCACACAGGAGTCAACGGGGGTATAATACATGGTTTCTTTATTAAATAAGGATCAAGACTATTTGTATGGGAAAAGGGACCAAACCCACAGTTAGTTGACTCTTGAACGACTATCTGACACTATTGGAATCTGCCTCAGAAACCCTGTATTGGTTGGTCTCTACACAGTGGGGAGAAAACAGTTTGCTCGCTTTTAGTGTTAAGGGTGGTGTGTCTGGCTAACGGCTAACAGCTAGCGGAGCTACCAGTACACACCCTGCTGAGTACGTCGCCGCCACTCAGCCGCCGCTACGCGGGCAGATAGCTTGGTGAGTTAAATTTTGTTTTTGGCAAGATCGCATGAAGTGTCTTGTACGATGACTTTAAGACAATTTTCTGCACACAAAGCCTCTTGTTTTTTTATTTGAATGAAGTGTATTTTAAAACGTTTTAAAGCACATTAGTGTCTAGACAGGGGCTTTGATAATAAGACACACCTGGCGGACATCTGCACTCTACTGAGTGCACCTTTCTAGTTTAAAATGCAATGACCCATCCCTACTGTGGCCTTACAATTACTACTCAACCAGTAAAAGGCATTGCACTCAAAAGCTTTCACTTAACAGTCACAGCTGCAGCTCGCAGCGATCCGTTGAACTCGATTAACGAGAGATGTGATTATAGTGGTTATTAAATGTGTTGTGCCTTCTTCCCACAATGCACGTGGGTCAGAAACATGATTTATAATGTCACACATCAAGGCATCCCTGTAGCTGTGTGAGGAGGTTTGCTTCATTACAAGAGTGTTGTTTAGCTGGTTTCAGCACCACGGACAGCTCCACAACACAAAGCAGTTTCTCTCTTTACTGTTCAACTGCTTACGATCAATACTCCTCACTGCTAACTGTCAGCGTGTGATTCAGATTTCCAAATGTGAGGAAAGAGGCGGCAAGTTGTTTTCACTGTCTTTATTACACCGCTGCCATTCTGTGTGATATGTGGAGATGAAAGCGCAAATCACACCTCGTCTGTGCTTCTGGATTCTTTTGAATCATGGCTCGATAAAAATGGTAATGTAAACTACTTAATCTAAAATTTCCACTGTAATCTTTTCACTTAACTGAATGTTAATGTAAACACTCCTGCCCCTTGCCACTGCCCACGTTAAGATGGCAAATCTGAACCCGTAGCCACGGCAGTGTTTATGTGTTGGTGAACCTTGCAGAACCTCCCATGTTTGAGTGTCTGAGGGTTGATAACAGGCTATTACCACAGGTAATGACCCACACACAGCCAATAAACTCTCCCTTAATGAGAACTAGGCCATAAAAAGAAAAGTCACGCTCCACTCCCGCTCCTTCTCTCTTATGTTGTGAGTGTGTCTTCTAGCCTGGATGAGTAGCTGCCATCTCCTCACACGCAGTATATCTCCTTTTATTTTCGCTCTCTTAATCTCCCTTTTCATTCACTTCTAAAGTGTGTTTGTCAAGGGAACAAAACAAAGGCGGTTGAAGAAGGTCATCTTGGCTTCATCACCTTGGTATGGAATGCAAATGAATGAAAAGCACAACAACGTATTACCGCTGGGTTTTTAATAAAAAAGGAGTTAGCGCCACAGAACACCAGCTTGATTTTCAAGCTCCAATGTGCACTGTTGTCTAGGTTGATAAAGACATCTGCAGGGTTGGCGTACTGCAGTGCTGTTGGTTCGTAATCCCCCCAAAAAACCACTGCACCAACGGGATGTGACATACAGAATGTGCTAAAATGTATAATATGCCGACAGCACTTCCCAAAATAATCAAAAAGCTCCTCACCTATGAGAGAGAGCTGTTTGGAGGATCTGGGCAGCAGGTCCATGCCATTCTTCAGCCAGAGCAGTTTGGGATTCGGGATGCCGTCGGCGTGGCAGTGGAGGCTGGCAGACACGCCGGGCTCCTGGGCCTGAGTCTCTGGATAGACCAGGATCACTGGAGGGACTGGACGCACACACAGCGACACAAACAGGGAGAGAGAGAGAGAGAGAGAAGAGGGGCGAGTGAAAACCTAATTACACACTGTTTCATGGTAACTCCTGGGGGAACACAGCACAAACACCCACACACACACGCAGTGGGCAGGGAGGAATTTGTCTCACCCCAGCATGAAATATATATTCTCACATAACAAGAATCCAAGAGCTCTGGGGCTGCTTTATTACGGCTCGAGTCCTGCATGAAATAGATGTTGGACGTATCTACCACTTACCACCTCCTCCGGGGAGAAGACCGCAAACGAACGTGGAGGAATCGAGGGAGGGGGGGGGGGGATGAAATATGAGGTAATAGTTTACAGGAACAGGTAAGATGTCGTTTTGTGGTTTTGATGCAGGGCACCTTTAAACGCCAACATCTTCGAGAAGTCCAAAAATATGAAAACAAATGTGTGGATAAGAACTTTGCTTTTTCTTCTCCCTCCCCCCCCACTAATCATCTCAAGACTACAGATTAAGAACTTCTTTTTTATTATTTCATCGTTTATCTGTATCGGCTGAAAAGAATCCACATCGTGCACATCTTTGTAACACCGTAGAAAGAGCACTACACTGTGACTGTGAATACTGTGAAAACAGAAGCACGAGTGTTTTCCTTTTTAATACAACACAATGATAACCGTCCACTTAGTTTAATGTGGCACTTGGCTTCCTTCCATTCCACCTAATCTCACCTCGTCCCATCTCGCTCGGAGAACCTTGAATCCCCCACACAAACATTTAGTAATTGCCCTCTCCTAAGGACCCGAGACTGTCTCCACGACTCCCTTCCTATCGCTCTCCCCCTTTAGTTCAAGGTCTAAAAACTGAGCCTTATTTATTTTCAATTAGCATCTCAGAGCAAACAAACACAACTTAATCGTACCTGTTGTCTCTCGTTCGTCCTCCTTTGCCACCGTGAGACAAAAGTACAAAGACTTGGGAAGCTATATCTTTGATTTGTTAAGTTCCAGGTAGGAGGGCTTTTAAAATCCTCCCTCACTGGATTTTACTAGCAATAACCCTCGAGTCCTAAAATAGAGGAGAGGAAGGCCCTTATCCAGATGATTCATATGAGCAAGACAGTGCTTTGATAAGTTTAGCCTGCCAAAATCAGTGTGAGTGTAGTTTTCAGACGTATTTCAGCTTAAGTAGCGTCTCTCCACTGCATAGAATCGAGTGAATGTGCTGCATGCACTCTCACGTAAGGTTTCAGCCTCGTGTGTATGCAGCGATGTTGTTTTTCACGACACATGAGTCACTTTGATGCAATGCTTTGACAGCTGTGCATATAAACAACACAGCTGCGTGGACACTTTCTAATCGTTTTGACAAGCAACGTCTTACACTAAAGCACAGCTTCATTACAGAGGAACAGCTACAGTACATCATATGGAGAAACTGTATAAACAAGTGCTGGAACGGTTAATCGATTGCTGGTTCAACAGAAAATAAGCCCGTCCAATCAATTCAGTCGGCCCGAAGTGAGTTGAATTGTGAGTACTAACAATAGCCATGTTCGGTGTTTACGTTCATAATGATCATTTTGGGGGCGTGGCTTTGGGACGGTCTGTCAGTGTTGCCGACTTGTAGACTTTTTTTACTAGATTTAGCAACGTTTGGAGCTAGTGCTGCTAGCTACTTTCTTTTTAAAATAGCAACACTGGGCTGGGTTTTTCCGATGGATAATTTAAAAAAATGTGGCGTACTCTTAGTGTACACTAGAACATGTACCCCATGGACTACTTCTGGCTAAATGGTTCAAATGTCTAGCTTTTGCAGCTTTTTAGTGGTAGTGATACAGACGCACAATTGGCCAAATCTACTGAACAAACACACACGCGAAGTGTCTTGTATGGATTTACATGTAACAAGAATCCACCACAGCAACTGTGTTGTTTGCTGTTGTGTGTGTGTTTTGTACAGTATATGGATGGGACACAATAGGGGCGGTGGGAGAATGCCTGATTAAAAAGGTTGGGAACCACATATGACAATGCTGCACTCAATAAATCTATGGCATGCTTTAAGTAGGTAAACATCTCCTCACTTTGGGAACCACAGAGTAGCACAGATACAACTAAAGCATTTTGTCCACCGCTGTAAGTAAGAAAGGAGCCACTACTGACCATTCACCTGCAGCACATGTGTCTGATGGAGGTCCTCGTAGCCGTAGGCATGGCAACTGTAGTTCCCCATGTGGATGGTCGTCACCTTGGTGATGTACAGGGAGCCATCGTCTCCAAAGTCCTGCAATACGGGAAAAGAGGTGAAAGAAGGAAATGAAGTAAAGAAAGAGAGCAAGAACACGAGGTGCAGGGGAGGGAATAGTGGTGAAGAATGTGGTGCATGGAAGAGCCACGGGGAGTGAGGGAGGAATGGAGGTAGCTTGATAGAATACTTAAAGGATGCTTGGAAAAAAAAAAAACAGCAAGAGGAGGCGCACAACAGCAGGGAGTGATGGGAGAAGACAAGAGAGAAAAAAGAGTGATGTGAGAGGGAAGAGAGGCCATGAATCAACGGTTTCCCCGTTGAGCCGAAGCAGGCGTTGGGGAATTTGGTCCTCCTCTCTCCCCTCATCGCGCTGCCTCAGCCTGATAAATGGCAAGGGTTAAAAATATAAAGCCCATTAGGTTGATGAATGGAGCTGGTTGTTGTTGGTGCGGCATGCGGCAGTCACCAGGGGGTTCCAGCCACAGCTTAGGGCGGATTAAGGCATTAAATAGTTCGCTGTCCCACCGAGTGGCAGAGCAGATGTCCCGATGCCGCTCCGTCGTGACACGGAAACCCGCGAGCGGCTGCTTTCGTTCTGAGGGCTCTAGAAGTTAATGTGACCTGACAGAGGGGTCGGCTCTGTGACAGGGACATGTGGAACGACTTTTTTCGCGTAAAAAAAATGGACGGGGGAATTTAGGCAGCAGCCTTTAAAAGTTCAGAATTTACGATTAAGGTGAGGGGATACAACTACACCAGTGAGGGCAATTAAAAGTGAATTGGGCCATTTGGGCTAAAAAGTACGAGTTTCAATATAACTGGCAGGTTATGCAAAAATGTGCTCTCTCTTAGTTGTGGTTCCGGTGAGAAAAGGGGTATTCAGTAGGGGTTGTCTACTGAACGGCGATTATTCGCATCATCAATCGAGTTGCCCCCAATTCTAACTGCAAGTTGCGAGTTGAATCTTCAGACTTTCTGTGAACTAACTAACTTCAAACCAATGAAGCGCCTCTGTTATTGGGCTATATGGAGAAAATCAATGTTTTTGACCAAATAGGTCAAATATCGATATTGCAAACGATGTTGTACCACAGTAGAGTGGTTATAATGACTAAGTGGGTAAAGGCAAATAAAGGATCTAAAATAAAACTCGAATGAGTTCAGAAGATGACATCACTTCACTGTGATGCAGCCCTTAATTAAAACCAGAAAAGACGACAGTTATGCTATAAAAAATGTGGTCGGGTAGCACATTTCACCTTCTTTATGCTCATCGGGTTTTGGATCTAGGACTCCATGGTGAATCCAATTGATAAAGCGCAATATTGATATTAGTAATAATAACAACAATACTAATAACAGATTAATTATTTGATATGATTGTGCATTTTGACTGTAGTGTTACTGGCCAGAGGCCGCGGATAATATAGTATGTCTCATCATTCTGAACAGGTGCATTGATGAAGAACCAAATTGGGCACTTAGAATCGACTTGGAACATGTATATTTGGGGACATCGCTAATATCAAAAAGGCAAAAGTGAAGATTGATGAAATTGCCAAATTTGAATAGTGAATGCAAATGGGAGATTTTGGTCTGCTGCACAGCTCCTCATAACATTTTGACTGATGAAAATGTACTGAAGGCTTTTTTATTCATTCAGGTTAAATGATATGCTTTTATAATGTAAAACCAGCAGTGGAAGAATTATACGTGATTGTGGCCATGTGGCTTCCTTCAAATGAATGAAATTAAAGTAATTCATTGACATTTTGGATTTCAGATTCAGCACTTAATCGACGTCTCTTTTGACCTATTCTCAAATAATCATTATTGCTTTTTCATGATAGGAATAATGCCGATGCAATAAACATCAGAGTGCAAGTTAACAGACACCAAGTGGCACCAATGTACATGCAAATAAAAGTAGCTGTGCAGTAATTGTGTTTTTAATGAAAGAAATATACATATTAGTACAATTTTGATGAACTCTTTGGCTGATGGACGGCAGTAGCTCAGAATGAGGGTAAAAAAGAAAGGCGATGAAAAACAATCCACTGGAGAGGAAGGTGGGCAGAGAGAGACTACGAGAGAGCAGACAAATGAGACTGATTGTAATGGAGGCTCAGCCCTCAGGTTTAAGGGTTACTGTACATGCCAGAGCGCAGAAAGATGTCCATCAACAGAGGGAAATGGTGGATTGAAAGGACTTTGACAGGAAAGCTAGACCCCCTCCCTCCTTTCACCCTGACGCCACTTTGACCTGCATTGTTTAAAGTCGACTTGGCTGCAAAATAAAATAAAAACAACTTTTCGGCCAACAGATGAGGTTTCATAGATTTTTCACAGAGTGCAATGTAAGGTTTAATGAAAAGCTGTCAAATATCCATTTGAATGAATTATGTAAAATTTTTGCTGACTGGTCCACTTCCCTGTTAAGTTACCTACATATAGATAAATCATTCATGTGCTATTGATCCTATGCGTCATATTAGCTTATATAATATATGCTTAAGACAAATTATTAATGCACTATATACGTATATGGCATTTGCATTAACATCTGTCTTGAATTAAACTTTTAATGCATCCATATTAATGGGAAATTAAGCACCCACTAGGATATTGGACTTTTACGGAATCTTGTGTATCAGAGAAAGCTGTTATAATTGGCTGAATTGACCAACTAGACACAACGACTTGATATATACTTTAATCCTCCAGGCGGTAAACCTTGGGCTCTGAAAAGTCAATGCTTCACGTCTTAAACCTGCATTCTCTCTAATGTCCAGCAGGGGGCGACTCCTCTGGTTGTATAGAAGTCTATGAGAAAATGACTCTACTTCTCTCTTGATTTATTACCTCAGTAAACATTGTAAACATGAGTTTATGGTCTCAATCTCTAGTTTCAAGTCTTCTTCAATACAGCATGATGTTCATTTAGTACATTATGGTCCATTTAGAGTCAAACAGACCATAAAGCAGGTTAGGGTTTAGGGGCGGGGCTACACGGTGATTGACAGGTCGCTACCTTTAGCTCCACCCTCCCTTGACCGTTTTTGGTTGCAAGAAACCAAGATGGCGACGGCCAAAATGCTGAAATCAAGGCTATAAAATGACAGTACACAAACCAATGAGTGACGTCACGACTACGTCCACTTCTTACATACAGTCTATGGATTCATCTTTGATGAGTCAAACCCAGTCGGGGCTCCTCTCTCCCTCTTCCACTCGGATCACTTTGCTCTGTGGAAACTCATTATGCACGGTCAAGGGCCCTGAGGGACCTCAGGTGCCATCGCCTTTTCCTCAAGTCTCCACCTTTACACTTTACATTGTTTACCGGCTCATCGTCACAGCGGACCAACGGGGCCGCTCATTAACATGCAATTAGCGAACTGTGATCCGGTGGCGGGGGAAAGCAAGGCCAGCGCCGTGCTGTCACCTGGGCAGACGTGTCTAAACGGGAGCACGGCCGCACAGTTCATTAAGCAATGAGCACGCTATAATTCTACGGTTTCATGAAGAGAGCTGGGGGAGTAAAGCTTCTCCTGTAGTCTGATGTCCTTAGCTTGAAATAGTTTTTCCTTTTTCTATTTTTCTGCCACACTTCCTTCCTCGTGTGCTGTCTTGAATTCCAGGGTTCGCATGGCGCAAATCTCACAAAGATCAGTGTGGACCCCTGTGTGGACGTCCAAGACCAAGATGTGTGCCCGCTACAAGTATGCAGACTGCTAGAGAAGCAAACAGATTGTACAGTATCGACCATGATGACGAAAACAACCGCATGCACTCACGTTGATATCCTCCAGGTCCAAGAAGTTTAGTATGATGCCGTTCCTCTTCCAGATGATTGGCGGACGCAGCGTCCCCTGGATGGCACAGGTAAGGACGGCGCTAAGGCCCACTGTTACTGTGGAGACGCTGATCAGCTGGTCCTCCGCCAGGCTCAGCTGGACCACCTCTGTTAGAGTGAGAGCATGAAGGGACATGATTGGAGTTGGAGAGAGAGAATAGACGGCAGAGAGGCAAATAACAGATGATAGCAAGAAGACAAGAATGAAAAGATGGAGAAAGATGGGGAGGAAAAAGGGAAGCAGAGAAAAATCACAAATCAGAAGGAGTGTGCTGATGTAGTGGAACTGTAGCCAAGCTGCAAGCATCCATCTCATTATTAGTGGACCAGGGAGGATAAACAGCTGTCCAGCAGTGAAGGATATTCAGTATGAATGAGAGGACACACAGCTAGCCAAATATCATTCCTCTCATTAGGGGAAATTTATGTTCATTGAAATGGCCATCCAATTCAATTCACCTTTACGGCAAATTAAGAATTATTCTTCAATGGTTCCCCTTGGCGCTGTAAACAGTGACTGTCGCCGAGCTGTGTGGTCAAGCACGACATCTACAGTCACAGTTACAGTCTGGAGACCTTCATCTACTGAACATTGTTCTTATTGTCAGATTAAAATTACATTGTGCTCAATGTTTTAACTAAATTGTGCTATGCTATATATACAGTATGAGCACTATATTCTCACTGTTATATCTATTGCATAACAACGCCACCACGTTCTTTTTATACGTCAGTGTGTGTGACCTTGGGTCAATATTGGCCGGGGACAGGATACCCTTGGCTCAATAAATGGAGAGACACAGACGCCTGATAGAAATCTAAATGGAGCCATCAACACTGAGCACATCTAAAGAGCGCCTTTACGTGACGGATACTTCGGTATTAACTGCCCTTGTTGCATGACTTTTCAGTAATTCGAAGATACACCATTAAGGATCTAATTAGAGCAAACGACAAACTAGAATTACTGTCTGGTGGTTTTATGCCTCCCGCACCCTGTCCACTTCATCGTTTATCCTAAAAGGTTTTTTTTTTTAATGGTCATAATTAGCAGGTGGACGTTTATGTCAAATTTGAAAAGATTCCCTCCAATGGTTCCTGAGATATCACATCCACGACAATGGACCGGATGGATGAACGTACCAATGGACAGGCGCCTTTGTAGAGGCATAAGAAGAGAGAGAGCAAATCAAGGGTATTTAAATCCATCATTATGTTTTTTAAATGAACATCCATCGAAAATAAAAATGCTGCGATTTACAAAGTTAATGCTAATTAATGCTAATCCATTCAGCACAAACAAAAAAACAAAGTTCAGACAGGAAGACTATACTCTTGCATGCTTAAGCCCGTAGCTTATTTCCCACACATCTGCCATCACTCATTATTTCCTTGCTGCTATTGCTTCGGGCTGTTGATGGTGATATCAGCTGTTTAGATCAGCTGGTCTCTTTCCAATAGCACAACGACACAATAACATCGTTAGCCTATCATCTTGCTGCTGTCTCTCTTAAATATGATCGTCTCTCTACCTTCAGTACGTTCACGCTGCTGTTACGCAACCCCCCCCCCCCCCTCCTCATCTCCGCAGATTCATCAGCTTCATCAGCTCATCATCCACCACCACCACCAGTGTCTGGACTCCACGAGGGGGTTTATCTTGCTGCTGCTCAGGGCAGACGCCCCTCCATTACAAATCGACCACATTTCCTGCCTTTTCAACTCAAATCAGCTGGTTTTGGGTGTTCCTGCCATTCCAGCAGAACTAATCTTATTTTTGCCACGAACTATATTAACCATCATCTCGTTACTGTCGGACTTAACAACCGTCCTTCCGCAGCAGGGGCTGTGTGTTCCTTTCAGCTCCCATAATTAGCAAAGCAGTGCCAAGCATGGCGCCTGTCCAATACGGAGCCGGTCTCAGATCACAAATGAAGTGGCAGAGTTGTTTCAGACTAAGCTACACCGACTCTGACGATATATTTTTTTGACGTAGTTAACATGAATGTTCCACCCACATGTTTGTGCTGAGTTACCTGACTCATGCTTCCTAATGGAGCACAAGCCTACACGAACAGACAGATCTAAACATGAACATCGTCCTTTAAGACCTGCAGTTGATGATTTAACAACAGTTATGAAGCCAGTATCATCTCAACACCCACACGGAGCAATGTTTCACTGTCCGAGCACACTTCAAGTAGAAGCCTAACACACTTTGAAATGTTTGTGGGGAACTTCCTGTCCAGATACAGACTTTGACAAACGCTGTGGTAACAGACCCCTGGCTATAGCTGTCCGTTCCACACAGCTCTCCAGGTGATAGATATATCCGGGCTGACAGCTCGGTCTGTCAGTGATATTTCAGAAGGCCTTGGGTACAGTGCGCTGCCAGTTCCAACAAAGTTATGAATCAGCAGAGCAGTAATTTGGGTGGCAGAACAGGCTTTGAGTGCCATGTGGACGGATGAAGCGCATTGATCTGCCATGGCTTGGAGGGGTGGCTCCAGGGTGGCACTGTGCATTTCAACAAAGACCACATCTCACATTGAAATGAATACGGTGCATGGAAGTAAGACGTGTGGTTTTGCTGTGTCTCTCTGTAGCAGTCGACTGTTCAAACGGACGTCTAGTACGACTCGATTGCTTTAAAAAGGTATACAAGTAGGGACACGGTAGACACACAAGTTGTCTGGCAATGACTGTCTCTTCAAAGTTCAGTCAGAGCAGAAGTATAAACTGTTATTAATAGACCTAGGCAGGTACAAAACACTGCTTTTGAAACGGTGAAGTCAATTCCAAGTTAATAACCGCTTCTAAAACAAGAGGAAATAGGTTGCAATAAACCTTATGAGTCATCTTGAGGCTTCTCTGTAGATAGCACTGTGTGATAGCACCCCCCCCCCATCGCAGGGCTGGATCACTGCCGTCTACCTACCAAATCAAATAGGAAATGTTCCATCAATTCAAAATGGGCAGCTGTGTTTGAACATGTCCAGCAACCAGCCTGCCAACCCTTCATATTTGGTCAGTCTAAACTTTCAAACTTTCTGCTGATGTATTAGTGCTCACTTTTAATGTCTGGCTGAAAGGCCATGCAATAAAAAAAAACCACATCTACCTTCGTTAAAGATGGAGCAGAAGTGAAATGAATCCTGACTCCATCCAAACTCAGCCCACTGAGGTTTACAGCTATGAGACCAAGAAAACAGCCTTTTTATATGATGAAACATGGGCGTGTACGCAAGAAAAAGGTGTTGATTGCACTTTTTTTTTTAGATTTTCTTGTCATCCAATTAAAAACAGCCATCTGTTTATTGCAGGTCGGCCTCTAGTGTTGATATTCACTCATTGTTCAGCCCCCTAGATCGGACGACAGTATCCCACATCACAGAACTACCCTGGAAGTAATTGATCAGCTGATAGAGGGGTCTTGCCTCTCAATAGCTGTCAACAGATGCCCAGGTCGTTGGCTCCTTCCTTACTTCAAGTTAGCTAATTACCTAACCGACCTTATCTCTGCCAGTAACATACTTTGGTTTTGGTACCATACACACACTGGGCTTCATTCACGACTCAGTGCGTAGAAATGTTCTTATAAAAACGTGCACGTGCAAAAATGACTGTTGGATTCTCGTCACGTGCCACCAGACAATGTTGTCGGTACGAATGTGCTCGTTGTCAGTGAATCAGAATCATTCTCAACTGACTAGTTGCAAACCCTACTACTAATTCTCTCTCCAAGGAAATATGTTTGCCTCGAGGTTGATCGTGGAGAAAGCGGCCAAGTAGTTGTGAAAGAGGGAAGCATCCACCCTAAAGCAAAAAAAACAAGGTGTTGTTTTCACAGGAATGATGATGATGAAACAATAGTTAAACAAAAGAAGCTTGGGCTGCGATAATGAATGTTGTGTTTGAGATACAGGCTCAGGTTTGATATTAAATATGATGGAAAGAAAGAAGGGAAGAAGTGGAGGAGGGGGACAAGGACCGACTGATCTGTCAGACTCGCCGCCATTACTTTTCCAGATTTATGTTTTAGAATCTATTTATACACAGTTTTTGAAGAATAAATGAGTAATGCAAGTTTTTTGTCTGTTCAAACATCCTCCCATGTTCTGTCTCTGGTGACCCAGACAAGTTGCATATCCACAGGCAGCTCCTGCTCTGCCCTGGCTGGCTGGATGAGGTAGTCGTGGGATTATCTAGTTAATGATTCCTACAGTCCCACCCACCCTTTCCCGAAATAGCTCCAATGTGCAAGTTAGTAATTGACTTTCAGGAGGTCCACTGATCGATCAGCCCTGCTAACTGAGCTATGGACGGAGCTGACAGGGCCAACGGTGAGGTTTTAGTATCCAGCTCGGTGAGTACAGAGAGGACGAGAGATGGAGAAGAGAGAGGGAGCAAAGACAAATATAAAGAGAAAGATGTAAAGACATTAATGAAATAAAGAGAGGTTGAGTGAAACAAGTGCGAGGAGAAAGAAAAGAACAAAAGATCTGAAAACGATAAATAATAGAGCTGAAATGCGAGAGAAGAATAATGCGACAGAGGACGAATGAATGGAAGCCGATGCCGAAAGACCGGCCGAGGCGACACGGGGGCACAAGAGAGGGAGTAGAAATGTGTGAGCGTGTGAGACGGCAAGAGGGACGAATTTGATGCCGAGCACGTAGTAGATCTCCCCGGGAATAACTAATGTGGCGAGCTTGAGACTGCAGCTGAGAGAGTTGTCCCTTTGCACTTTCATGAGACCAGCCCCCCCCCTCGTGAGCTGGAGTAAGACATCAAGCCACAGAGCAGAGGAGCAGAACACCGTGACCGTAGGACGGATAACATCCTGACTGTGGACTACAGCAGAGAGGTAGTGGGGGGGGGGAGTCATGTGAGGAGTCATTTAGGGGCAGGAGGCAAGAAAACAAGCTGACAGGCATCCGTTAAGCATCAACAGGTTCGCTGATTTGTGGGTCAAACAATCAAGCATCCAGTGTGCGTCATTGAGGAACGGTAACAAAACAGAAAATCATTGAATTGAATCTCTGCAGGGACTAAGCTATAAGATAATAATATAATGCGTCGTAATTGGTGCAAAGTAGTATGCCTAGTGGTATACACTTTCTTCTCCAGTGGTTCAGTGGCCATGTTTCTGCAGAACAAAAATAATTAGGTTTCAGTCTGTTCCTCCCCAAACAATCCAGTGTAGTCCAATTTAAACACGTCTCAGCGGTTCTATGCTTTGTGTACAGAATGAGTGGCTGCTGAGGATCGCGGTCTCTGCAGAGGCAGATGGATGTCATATTGTGTTTGTTGTATCTGTGCACAAATGGAGACAGAAACAGTCAGAGTGGCAGGTTGAGAGAGAAACTTACAACATTTACATCTTTGTTTGAATCAGTACTTCAGTGTCTGCCTGACGTGAATGCATGTGTGTTTAACTTTCAAACAGCTGCATTACTAAATATGGCCCAAAGCAATAGACCCTCCAGCTGTAGAAATCTCTTCATAAACCAGTCCCAGAGGATAAAACAGCACTTTGCATGTCAGGACACATCCCGTCCCTCTCTCTCCTAAGATAACCCTCTCTCTCTTTTGACTGATTTATGTGTTGCGCTCTGTCGTGACACCACCATTTACTGTGATGGCATCTTGGCACACTGAAGTCAGTTTGACTGACAGTGAAAACACATGTTTGGATTGATCATGAACTGCAGTCACCGCCTCGGACAGAACCATCAAGGACGAGGAAGTTGTTCAGTATGAAACAGCTTGTGGAGAAACATACTAATTTTAAAATTGACCACTTGTGACCACATGATGGATGTGAGCTTTGAGACTTCATTGAATATGATTGTTAATTGTTGTGGTTGTTAAATGAACTGAAATAATCCTGCGGGTTCAAACAACACCGTGGGAGCGACCTGTCAATCACAGTAAGCCCCGCCCTAAAGCATACCCTACTTTATGGTCTATTTGACTCTAAATGGACCATCAGTTACTAAATGAACATCATGCTGTATTGAAGAAGACTTGAAACTAGAGATTGAGACCATAAACTCATGTTTACAATGTTTACTGAGGTAATAAATCAAGAGAGAAGTAGAGTCATTTTCTCATAGACTTCTATAGAACCAGAGGAGTCGCCCCCTGGTGGTCACTAGAGAGAATGCAGGTTGAAGGCACTTCTGCATTGGCTTCATTTTTTTAGATCTGTAGGTTATTAAAGCCTGCATACACCCTACATTATAAAAACAGAGTGCTCTCTCTCTCTCTCTCTCTCTCTCTCTCTCTCTCTCTCTCTCTCAATATGAACCTCTGTGTCACTCACTCGACAACTACATCCTACATCATGTGTCGTATGCAAATATATGCACGGCACATTCGAATATTCATATTTGACCCTCATGAAAAAGAACATCCTCATTGGGTTTTGTTAGGTAATTTAAGATTCGGGCATTAATCATTAAGCTCGTCGCTGAGTGGAGAGCAGCTGCTACAGTGAACGGGCTTCATGAGCCAGCCTTCACACTTACTACTACTGAGCAAACGGAGACCTGTAGGATTCAGAGTAACTCCACGCCGTTGACGCGCTCGCACTTGGGTTAACCCTCGACTAACAGGCAACAAAAATGTTTCTCATTGTTGCCACGCGACCACAAAAAAAGTCATGACAACAAGGCAATCTTCGACCACCAAGCAATGCGGCACAATAGACGTCCGACTGCGTGTCAGGCTGCGGTTAATAAACACCGGTTCATCATCACAGAGTGCACCTCCAATCACAGGGACACATGTTGGCGTCTGTCATCATCTTTTCTTGTGTTGCCACATCAGGAAACTACTTGAAACTAGCTGAAAGGGAGTCGGGTGAGAGGGATGACTTATTATCAATTTTAAGCTTAGTTTCAGTTGCTTTCGCTAAAGGAAGCTTTCGTCAGACACCATGTCTTCAAGGACAGCCGGAAAAGATACAAATCTGACAAAGATGATTGGTTTCTACAGCTTCTGGCGATGATAAACGGTGTAGTTTTGGCGATTGTTTAAAGTGAAAACATGCTTTTCCATTCCAAAGGCAGATTTTTGGGGTTTGGAGGGTAGACGCTCGCGTTACACCTCGTTTCATTTCTAACGCAGCTGATTCATACATACTGAGATTGTGCCACAACACGACTAACGTGTGATAGTGTCCTCTCTGACTCTGCCTGGTTTGTACGGTAGGCGTAGGGCGACAGGACCTTCCCCCGCTGAGAGCCCATGGTGTGCACAAATGATCTCGGTGTGTCCCTGTGCATTCGGTATGAGGGGCTGCTCTCTGCAGGTGGGCTGCAGCTATTAGAAAATACATCATCTGTGTTCCAAACACACCGACACGTTGCATCATTGTCACGTTGTGTATCGTAACGGGCATGCACATGCATTCTTTTTCCCTCAGTCGATCAGTAACTCGGCACTCCCGCAGCGGTTAATTCTATGCACACACTGTATATCACCCCACATATTGTGCATACATACTGCTTATTTACTGTCTCTCATACGCACTCTTATCTATTATAGTACACACAAGCACTAATTCTCTCTGTCTCTCTCCCACACACACACACACACACACACACAGAGACGAACTTGAGCTCTCTCTTTGAGAGTGCTGGGGTGGTGATTATTCACGGGGGGGAGATGGGGATGAGCAATCAGCGGCCAGCTCATTAATCACACTGGATGCAGACCCTTAATCTCCTCCACAGGTACAGAGGAATCCTCTGCTGCCGCTTCTCTAACTTCACTCTCTGCCTCCGTCTCTTCTCCTCCCACCGTATCATTTTTCCTTTCTGATGTTTTGTTTGCATCCTTGGCTATTCATCTCTGTCTTTGTCCTTCTCAGAGTCTCTCAGCCTCTATTTATTTTTTTATTTTTTTTATCTCTGTGACTCTCTGACTGCCTGTCAGTCTTCCTTTCCTTCTCAGCCTTAATCTGCCTCTCTCTCTCTTTTTTCCCTGTCGTTCTACTTAAAGTGCCTCCTTGCCTGGCCGTCTCTTAACTTGTGGTGCTTCTCCCACTAGTAGGGCCCCCATAACTAGGCAGCACGCACGCCTTGTTAGGACCATAAAGAAGAAACCACGGAGCGAGCCAATTGGAAGAAGTGTATAGTAGGAGTGCGTGCAGGAAGAAGTGTTTTAAAACAACGTGTTCCATGCTGTATTAATAAGGCGGCAGCAGCAGTTTGACAGGCGAGCTCTGCTCACTCTCCCTCTGAGACGCACAAAAATAAGGCTGAGAATATGCTTCACTTCGCAAACCAGGGATATCGGGGCCGATCAAGGCAGTATTTATCTGATCGGTATTGAGCTATTGAGTCTGATCCGATCCTTCTATTTCAGTGACATGGACGTTGTCTCCGTTACTTCACCCACCTTGAGCAAAATTAAGCTCAAGGTGGGCGGCTCCCGCCGTCGCCATCTTGGCAGTGACGACGCAGCCTGAATCCCTGCTAATCTCAAAATGGGCAAAGAGGTGGAGCTTGGATGGAGGCGAGGTAGCGCTCGAATGAAGCCTGGTTGCTGAAACGCACCCAACTAGCTCGAAGCTGCCAAGCTAGCTAAAGGCTGCCAAGCTACGTTGTCGCTAAGCGGCTAACGTTAACCCTGTGGTTTTGTTGCTTCAGTTGAGAATGAGGTGCACTTCCTGTTTGACTGTCCTACAAGGACACAAGGGGTTCTGCCACTGAATTACAATCATATTTTTAACTTCATGCTGAGTGCATGATGATTTGATAAAATTGCTGTCTCTTGCTTTATGAAAAACAACTTCTATCATTCCCCAGAACAGAACACAGAGCGACACGATGGACAGGCAAATTACACTCCTATCTCCTGGAAAATCACAGGTTTAAAAAGCAAACAGAAATGTAAAAGCCGTTGCAAAAACGAAAAAGAATCCTGCTGTTCTCTACAATATGTGTCACTCGAGACGTCTCCCGCAGTCGTCCTGGAACTGCTGGCTTCTCTGGCTTTCTGAAGGGAATAATTGTCTCCCCCGAATTACTTAACGACCAATTTGGCAGGAACGGGGCTGCTGAAAACAGAGCGTGTTTCTCCGAGGAGGGTGTTGCTGCTAAGCGCCTGAGCTCATTGCAAGGTGACAGTGAATTTAACAGAGGACGAGGCTCAATAATGAACCGGCATCAGTTGGGTAATGACGGGGCAGAACACCTCTTACTGTGTCATTCCGTCCCTAAGGGCCGGAGAAACCTGTCGGGAAAATGAACAGATTAATTGTCCGTCTGGAGGGTTCGCCCACATGTTTACCTTTAAGTGTTAGACCTCTAAACTCTGCAAATACTAACTTCTATCTCGCTGCTATGCGTTCAGCATAGCCGGGTCCTTCATTTGAAATTGAATCATCCATAAGTCCCTTTAATGCCAAGCCTGTAAAGCAGCACATAATGAAAGGACAGCTACACCAATATTGGCTTCTAAGCACGTCACACAGCAAGAAAGGTACAGAACAAAAAGGAAAAGCCTTTGCATCTCAACATTCCCTGACCTTGACATTTCATACGGTGTTACTGTAAAACAAATACGTATCAGAACAAAACACAATCAAATCGGCTTTGACGTTCATTGTTAACTATATTAGCTTACGGTAAGAAGCTTTAAACAAATCGGAGGAATCAATCTGACATCGAGCTTTTGGGGAAAGGTGTTAGTGTAAAAGTAAAAAAATAAAAAAAATGATAGAAGAAGAAGAAGAGTCAAAATGCAGCATTGAGACGCAGCTCGGATAAAACGTTATCTTCACACCCTTTGGTTTGATAAAACTGCCATTTTAAGTCTCAGAGGCCAAAAAAGTCAGCCTGCTCTGAGAGGCTTAATGGAAACAAGCCGACAGCGTGGAGCTAATCTCCCATACTTCATTTGGCCGGATGAGATCCAATTCATTATAGCCGTACTCTCATCTGATGGCAGCATAAGATCTCTGACAATCTGGATAATCTTTCATCTTTATGGAAACAAAAGAAGCACCCCCCCTCCTCCCTCCCTCCCTCCCCTCCTCCCTCTCTCTCCCCAGCTATGCCTCCTACTGTAAACGGCGGAGGCCTTTTCTGACAGCGCTTGCTAAGTGGTCTTTCTCATTTCAAAGCCCTCTCGGCCTTGGGGAGGAGGAGGGTAAGAGAGATTAGTGACCTGCAGCAGAACTCTGCACTGCAGGGGCCACAGCTTGACCTGACCTCAGGGTCGGACTCGACACAAACAGAATGCACAACGAGACGTCCTGAGAGCTGCATGTGTGTGTGTGTCTGGGTGGCAGACACATGTACTAAACAACAATAGTCTGATTAGATGAATAGAATAGAATCATTTTCTTTCACGTAGCTCTCATGAGGGCTGTTTACATCCCGGGAAACACACCTACACACACACACACACACACACACACACACACACACAGGGTTAAAGAGGTCAATGGACTCTTAGGTTCAGGCTGGTGAAGCGGTGAGAGCGAAACACTAGACGCCGTATTGTGAATTTGATTTTGTTACAGTACAATTTAAAAAGGTTATGTTTTTCTTTCTTCGCAGAGAAAGAGAGAGGTCAACGTTAGACGAGGCTGAATGTGAGACAACAACAGAAGCTAATGAGACTACCTCTACAGAGACAAAGGGAACAGAGAGGCATTGTTTCTCTGCATTATTCCTCTTGCATGTGCTCACTGGAGCAAAGTTATGTGTTCGGCATCATAGTCCGAACTAATGAGTGCTGTTTTGCAGCGTGACACATTGAAAACACTTATCCGACATCAGACTCCTGCACATATTACTCGACTTTTAAGATCAACCAAGCAGCTTGTCTGTGGAGTACAGAAAGTAGGGTTGTTGGCCGACACATGCTGCTCATCCATCCGGCTTTGGCACTGCTGCCAGGTCACTGAATACAAGTGGAGGGATATTTATCACCGCTTGTGCTAAACACATTTTAAGAATATGAATATATAATAATTCTAAGTGGGTTGCGTGCATGTAGCTCTGTGTTTGTTACCGCTTCAAAAACACTAATATGTGCTGCAGCTCCAGCACAGTGTGCACTCGCTGTACCTCGACTTCAGTCCTCAGCGATCGTACAAACAGCCACGGCACCACTCGTGTCGCATCATCCCGAGACAACACGGGGCGACGGTGGAGAGCAGGGTCGTAATGATAATCAGAATTACTGCATCACGGTTGTATGCCTCCATGTTGCAGTTCACTTCCATGTCTGTCCAAAATGTCATCGCTTCTTCATTTTATCTGTTAGACATCTGTATGAAATCGTCATAATAAGCTATGAATTGTTGTCTTTTCACGTTCATCAATTGACTAGTATAAAATATCTTCTCTCCTTTCTTCTACATCTTGGTAAGAATGTAAATGTGTGCTGATTAATTAGCAGGAAAGTGAACTAAGCAGGCGTTGTTACATGGCACCATTAAAACAACTAACAGGGTTTCTAAAAAGCTGCTGATGAGTTGATGAAGTTGATTAATTGCTCCATAATTTCCCCTGGAGTTCTCCCTCTCTCCCCACTGTGCAATGAATTATGGGAGAATAAAGTTTTGTCTACAATATGCATACACACCACACCAGTGAATTATTATGGATCCTCCAAGCATGACAAGGGTTTTTGAAAATAATTACGAAAGTTTCAGGCTAAATTCCTGCATGTTTAATGATTAAACTGTATTAAAGCAGCACACACGCGCTGGAAGGTGGAAAGACTTGGATTTGATCCCCAAACTGGACTCTTTTAAATACGGATTTGACCTCAAGTTACATGTGACCCGTGTGTTCACAGGAGATAGTATATGCTAATGTTTGTCACACTCTGGCTGTGCAAGGTGTGCCCAATTTTTTTTTACCAAAAGGCATATTTTCTGTCCAACAACTCTGCAATGCTGCAAAAAAAATGGTGACATGATAGAAGCTCCGCCACGGCTGATCCAGACCATACAGTCCATCATGAGACGTAAACGATGAGCTGCGTCCGTACGTTGGTATTCACTGTCTGGCTCTTCTTCTATGGTGTTTGGCCATCGGCTCTTCATCAGACAATAAACGATGCAACTAGAAAGATGCAGTAAGGCGTCGTGAAACACACTTCACCGTGTCCCTCTTCCTCCCAACCAGTGCTGTCCTGACTGTCACAGCTGGATTCATGACATCGAGGCATCAAACTTAAAAGCCTCTGAAGTTTTTGGAGGATTCTAGTTTTTTTATGTTCGTAGCTTGTAGCTGGGATTCAGCCTCGCCAAACAAAACAACAACACACTGCATCATCTCAGTACAACAAGAAAAAAAGCCTCTGAGCTCTAACCCTCGAGCCAGCTCAGCGCATGTTGTCTCAGAACGCCGGGTTGTTACCACAGGAGATATTGAGTAACACTGAGCGTGCAGCACTGAGCTGAGCCCCCCCCCCCCCCCCGAGAATAAGGACTTTAGAGACTTGGGATTACCTGCTCCTCTATCATCACCTCCTCTCTATCACACGCACCTGTGCCTCAACATGTTTGACTGTTTCAGCTTTCCGGAGCTGTCAAAGCTGCACTTTCAAGGTCTACTGAACAAAACAAAACAACTCTGGCTTTGGAAATTCTTTGAAAGCGGCTAAATGATATTGGCTGAAAGTGTGGGCGCTCTTAAAGGAGTGATGTAATTCTAAAAGGCTCAGCCCGACTGTACGGTAACTGTAAGAAACTTAAATCTCCTCCAACTCGAGCACAAAGGGTCGTACACACAACCGATCCGCCTCAATGACTCAGAATATATACGTCCGTATCAGTGAGATTTGGTTTTGTTGCGTTTGTCCCGTCCTGTCGTGCTGCACAGCTGTCTTTTGTGGATTTATCTCCTTCCCTTCATTGCATCTGGATCCTCGGTGTTCAAGATAAACATGACTGAGGAGGCGTGCTTTGCTCGTTTAATTAATTAAGCGTACTTTAATTATACAAAAACTCACAACTTCAAACGGCCCGATGCTGCCAAACTCTTGCACGGCGTCTCCGAGTGCTGCTGAAGTACAACCGGACACGTCTTACTCAGGGAGTTGAGAGGAACAATGACTCATTCGCTCTCTTCACTGAGTTACTGTTGCCCCAAATATAACAGTATGTGACCTTCCGTTCCCTCCATCCTTCCTTCCTTCCTCCTTGTCATCTCTCATGAATACCCTCCACATCTTCCCCACACAGTCTTTTCTGCCGCCCTAAACTACACACAGTGTATCTCGTTTCCTCCTCCTCTTCCTCAAACTCCCTGATTGCTCCTCCTCACCCTGCTGCCTCGCCACACCTCTGCACCCCCGCTCGACCTTGACAAACACGCGGTAGACCTGTAATTATGCATCACCTGCTCTTCATAAATCCTCTCCGTCTGTCTCCTTTCTCCACACTTTTGGCCCTCGCCCCCCTAACCCCTGTCCTCTCCTTCCTCCCTGGCGTCGCCACGCTAACTTCAGGCCTCTTTTTGGATGTGGAGGAAGTAAAACCCTTAAGGTGTTGGTTTGTTTTTGGATGTGTGCTATTTCAGCCGTTTTTTTCCCGAAACAAGCGTCTCCGCTGGGAGCCGTCGACTTCCTCGTACTCTCATTCTTTCTCTCCTTTATCCGGCTCCACGTC
This sequence comes from Leptoclinus maculatus, assembly GCA_032191485.1. Taxonomy (NCBI): domain Eukaryota; kingdom Metazoa; phylum Chordata; class Actinopteri; order Perciformes; family Stichaeidae; genus Leptoclinus; species Leptoclinus maculatus. The sequence goes on along the minus strand of JAVDOI010000001.1, from coordinate 19,404,681 downwards.
CTCTCATCCCTTTATAAGATCCCTCTGATCAGTTCCACCGTATACAAACAGAGGAGAACTCGTATTAAAACACAACCTCATCACTGTAGTCAAGCCAGCTGGACCAACTCGCTGGTGATTCACACAGAACAGATGTTTGCCCGAAGAAAACAACGCTCCCTCTGGAGCGCATCTAGCGGATGCATTTCTTACTTTTCTCGCACAGGAATGTTGCAACAGCAGAGTACCCCAAAAAGCTAAGGTCATCCAGCCATAACGGGTTACGTGGTGGTACTCTGACCTTGTTGGGAGGGTTTGTTTTTCTTCTTCTATGAATCTGCTGCTATATTCTTTTCTCTTTTCATTTTTCTGCTGTGTTTATCTCCTTTGTTCCGTGAGAACATTCTCAAAGCTGATGAAGGTGGACGCTGGAGGGGATCTCGCTCAGGAGATGAGAGGAGAAAAAAGGAGGATGAGTACCACTCCCATTCGAGCACACACACACACACACACACACACACACACACAAACGGAGACACAAACACACATCCATATGGACGCACACTTGTTTGAAATTGAAAGAAAAGAAAAGGAGGCAGGAGAAAGAGCAAATCAATGGAGGCATGATAATGAATTATTTCCTCGCCAGAGACGGAGTTGGAGGAGGGAGATAAAAGAAGGCCACATGCTGCGCCACTAACAGCCTGGGGGGGGCTGCTGCCTGTGAATTATGGCGCTTTGGAAACACACTTGCCGCCCTCGGGACCCGCCGGTTGCAAAGGAAGGGCGAAAGGGGGAAAAGTAGACATAAGGAAAGCTGCGAAGAGATGGAAGGGAAGGGGGGGGGGGGGGGGGGACCAGAGAGGAAACGTCGGAAAGGGTAATAGGTCAAAGCAAAAGCCCCTCGAGTCCCTGCAAAAAGCGTGATTTACACGGCTAATTAGAGACTTAAAGATGAAAATAAAGTGGTGGAAATGAAAGAAGGATAGATGGATGGAGACGCAGGAGGGGTGGTGGTGGTGGTGGTGCAGCGTTGGGATTATTCAGCCTGTGTAATTATGAGAGATATTAGATATCTGGTAGAGCAGTGATCGTGTCACCAATGAGAAGTCACGTCGTCTTTAATGAGCCTTACACGATGTTCCAGATGTACCGTGACATGTTCTCCCCTCATTACAACACGATCTGCATTGAGGAGGCCCGGATCACTCCGCTACCGCCGGTCACAGATGTGACGAACGAATTACAAGCACACGTTGTTGCACCGTGTTTAACGTTCGTCTAACTCTTCTCTTTGTTCTTCCTCAACAAAGACGTCCTGCTGAGATTTCTCCCAATTCAGGTGCTTGATTTAGATTAAGCGGTCACGGCTAAATAAAAGAGTTGTGGGATATATATAAATATATATATATATATATACTCAAACAACCTGTTAAAATGTGAATTATAGGATAATTTAATCCGTGGCTGCAATCTGCTTGCGGCTGATCATTTTAATGTTATTCTATTACAAGTAATGGCACAACGGTAACCTCAACTGAACTTCTTATTACTTTAAAATGTCTCTGCAACTGTTACAGTTTTATACATCATCCATCCGTGATGTTTAAATACCTTTTACTCGCTGTGGTAATTTAGATTTTGGGTGCACTGGCTTTCCCCTAACTTGCCTCATCTGCTTCATTTATTAATCCACTATGTTTCCTAACATGTGCTTCAACATCCCTCAGAGAACAGACGTTGTTTTCAAGTCGAGTAGGAAGGAAGCAAACGCAACGGAGCAGTAAGAGCAGCCCAGCGAGTGCTGCCCGTTGAGCAGAAGTCACGGTATAATTCGTATACCAACCCGGAAGGAAGCATTGTTCTGGTTCCCTCGACTAACAGCCGATGGGATTTTAACATTGGATTTTGGATTATTGCAGAAAATAAGCTCCGTGGTAAACACAACCTACTAACACTTCTGATCAGCGAGATAATATTCACAAATAAACACCACTTTTATGATATTTGAAGCAAGAACGCATATATCCTCGAACTAAACGTTCTCTACAGCCCTCATTTCAACCATAAGGTTGGATTAATATGATAATTAATACTCTCGTGTTCATTGTCAACGTAAAACGTATTGAGATGTTCCTATGGTGCAACAAAAAGGTGGATGTCAGGATGCGGGTAGAGGATGTTTTACGTCGACACTAAAGTGTTTTACGTCCCGTCTCTTACCGACAGTGAAAGCTGGTTTTATTCAATTCTTCTCTGTTTGTGTACGAGTTAAACAAACGAGACACAAAATATTCATGAACACTTCTTAGAGGTGTATCTTCATATATGTTTCACTTTAGAGAGAGCCAGGCTGCAACTGCATCCGAATCCCTATGCTAAGCTAAGGCTAATCGCCTCCTTGCTCCGGCTCAATATTACATTTACACGACATTAAGAATGACATTCAAAAGGATCAAATGTAGTTTCCAGGTTAACAAGACTCCAATAATGCCTCCAACAAAGTCAACCTTTCCCAGACGCACGGCGCTTTGTCTTCCTGTCACACTCTAATCCTGCAGATGTTTACAAAGCTCAAGATGTCTCCGCTGTGGGTTTCACTGAAGAGGGCTTCATAGTGCCTCTGCACACGGCGTGTATTTATAATATCATAAAATAAACTGATGGCCCACCGTCTCCAGATACCCTTTGAGGAGCACTCATTGTTCTGTTTGTTTCACTTCGGTGCAGACAATAAATCATCAGCTTCTTTGTGCATCAAGGGCCTCGATGAGACACCGTCCGCATGTCCTTCTTATGTTGCCATCTCCTCTATGCACAACACATGTCCACCTGACTGCAGCGTTTGTAATATAATATCTTTATCTCACATCACAAAGATCAAATCATTAACAGACGATTGTGCGCGCGGTTCATACTTCACCTGCCACTCTTCCTGTACCTCCTCTCCGCTCCGTTATAAATAAATAAATGATTCGGACATTAAACAGACAGCCACAGTTGCCATGACGACTCCCTGGGCCTTTTCTCTCACCGTCGTATTGTGATCAAGTGTGCTGCTGGACGACCACCGGCTGTAAGGTGTGTGTGTGTGTACGTGACTGTACGTGAAGAGAGTCTGTATTTGTGAGGTAAATTAATGCAAAACTGGCAAGAAATATTAAACAGGAAGCGGCTACAAATAAGTGATGGACGCTGAGAGATGAAGCAGTTTATACTATAACACATTTGTCCAATTATAAGTTATAATCAGCATATGAAATGGGAATGTTTCCAATTTCTATTGCTATTGATTGCTATTATTTAAAACTAGATCTTGTCGACGGAAACTGTTTTATTTGCCGCTCTGAACAGATATCTGGCAAAAAGATTTTTTCTTGCAGCAGTGGTTTATGTTTTGATAACGGAGAAGATCTAAGTGGTCACATTGAGATGCAATTAAGGAGGAATATACAATGAAACCTACGGGTCACAAAGGTTGCTAGATCACATGGAAGAAGTATCCCGTAATTAAACAACAAAGGACAATACATCCCATCACATACACACTGTGTAGTAAACAATCAGTCTCTCTCCCAGTGCAGCATGGGAAGGTGTGACCACAGCCTCCAACAGTCCCTTACCTGTTACTGCGGATACCTGACTCTGGGTAATTACCCAGGAACAGAGATGGCACTTGAAAAGTGCCAGAAAGACGCACACCGGCAATTAGCGGCATAGGTCCATTGAGCGGTAATGAGGCGTCAGACACTAGCTAGGGGAGAGTGGGCAGGAGGGGAGGAAAGGAAAGGAAAGGAAAGGGAACAGTAAACAGACGAGGGTGCGGTAGAGAGAACAGGAAACAATAGAGAGCAGAGGGGGGGGAGGTGACATTGTGTGGGTGCAGAGGGAACCTCCGAGACCTCCGGTTAAGAGCGTAGCTGGAGGTCTCTCACCCTCTCGGCTGTCAGAGAACAACAGGCTCCCCATGTAGAACTGATATCTGATCTCAGCGAGATCATTTGTGCAGATTATTAAGGGCGAACATGAGAAACATGAAAGATCAAACCTCGATGGTGAGCTGCCAGGCATCCAAACACAGAGATAGCATCTCGCTGCCGAGGCATCGGGACTCTTTTAGAGCTTCATTGGATACATGCGAGGTGTAAAACGGAGACAGAGCCCAGCGGGAATAAGAGTTCATCCCGTTGCACCAGCAGCACCTTCAGATCACATTCAGACGGAATATTTCAATTGTGATATGTTTTGTGCTGCTGAAATGTCAACCGTGTCTCTTTACATACAACTACAGACACATTCTGGACTAAATGTGATGCCGTCTGGATTTCGGATTTTGTCCAAATGTCAGTTTAAACCCAACGATATTTCTGTAACAGTGGTTGTATAGAAGTCTATGAGAAAATGACTCTACTTCTCTCTTGATTTATTACCTCAGTAAACATTGTAAACATGAGTTTATGGTCTCAATCTCTAGTTTCAAGTCTTCTTCAATACAGCATGATGTTCATTTAGTAGATGATGGTCCATTTAGAGTCAAACAGACCATAAAGCAGGGGATGCTTTAGGGGCGGGGCTACACGGTGATTGACAGGTCTCTACCAGAGACGTATACGGCGTCTCTACGTCGTCACATCATCATGCTTGCACATACGCTCTTCAACACACACATATATATATATATATACATCCCTCTCTTCAACCACTGAACCTGTTCCTTTATCTGACACCGGCTGCTCTTCGTCTCTCACCAGCAGACCAATTACAACCATTTCATTTTCTTTCCTGTATTTGCACTTTCTCTCGTTTCTCCCACTGGCCACTTCTCTCTAGAGAGGCACTTCTCCACTCTTTCAGCACAGACTTGCATCAACACTTCTTCGATTTCATTCCCTCTCCTCCTCCTCCTCCTCCTCCTCCTCCTCCTCCTCCTCGTATCATCCCCCTCTTCCATCACTATTTTTGCTACTTCACACTCTCGATTAATCAAACCTGCCAAGTGGCCCTGCCAGTGTAGCCCAGGATCTCCATATGATTCCACAATTATAGACTAACAGACTCACAGTGGAGGAAGAAAGCAAAGCAACCTCGGGAGGGAAGAGCTGCATGTGGGGGCAAGGTGGAGAAACAACATGAAGAAGAAAAAACACTAGCCTGGTCTTAATTAGAGGCTCACCAGCTGTGTGCTTCCTACGGTTAAATCAAAAGCCGGACTACTGGCTCACTGCGTGACTAATGCATCTGTTAACATGCACTAACAAGGTCTACAGCTGTATCGTAACGCGCTGAAGTAAATCTCTATAAGTCAAGTTAATTTAACTTTATTAATCAATCTGAACATTAGCACCATTGACATCAGTTTAAAGAGAAAACAGGGATCTATCAACAAGTCAATGTAAACCCATGATGATGTCAAACAAAGAGGGAACTGAGAGATGAAGTCATGAACATTTCTACTTCATTTCTCTTTAAAACATCCTCTTCCTGCTGTCTCTCTGCGTTCCCACAGGTCCTCTTTCTTCTCCAGTTTGTCCTCCTTTACCCCTCCTGTTTCTCTCCCAATGTGCTGGCTTGATGACCCGGAGTCAATCATGAGGATTCAGTGAAATAAAGCAGCCAGCGGGCTGACATCGGGGGAATCGGCTCCGGGGCATTGGTTTGAATTCAGGACCTATCGTTGTTTATTCCTGTTCTGCTGCTTGTCACGCTGGTCTCTGCAGGATCTGGAGGGTTTTCCGACAGTCCGAAAGTTTCCGCATTAAGAAGAACTTTTAAAGTTTTCGACCAAAATAACACAGTGAGGCCTCCAGTTTCATGGCGGCAAATTGAAGGGTAGCAGCTGATCACACTCGTGGAGGTGCACCATGTGATGCACAACTAGCAGATACGTCTCTAGAGCCTCTAGATAGGACGCACAGACTCAATCAACTCAATACACTGGTATCATATGAGAATATTGCTGCACAGGGCTACTTTTTCATCAATTACCTTGTTTCCCTTTCCCTTGTCTAACTGTCCACCTTGCAGCCATGAGGACACATGTTCTATTAAAAGCTAATTCAACGAACACATGTTCTGTACAATAACTCCAGAAAAGGTGTCAAAGCCGATATTATAAAGTCAAGCACAGATAACTCCGACTGCACACGCAGCCCGTGTATCACCGCAGGGCATCTTGTTATACACATGTATCCACAAAGGAGCTCTGACATTGTGTGACCGTATATATTAGAACTGCAGGCTTTAGATATCTCTCAATAAGCCTGCTCACCTGTCAGCTTCGGGGGCTTATGCACTGTTGTCTTTTAGCGAACGGTTAATTGGAATCACCTCGGCTCCGGCTTCAACGCCAACGTCCCGCGAGGCAATTTCCTGCACATGTATTATTGTGTAATTACAGTGGTTATAATTCGGATACAAAAGGGGCTCACCCGGTACAAGCCGTCCCCCCTCCTGCACAATGTCGACACTGTAATACATGTGAGAAACCTCAGAGACCTGTGAAACCGCACAACCTTTAAAAAGCCACAGAGCTGATTCAAAGCCACCAGGCTGTCATCTCTGTCCCCGCATTACGCTCTACGGCCAAGAGAAGGTCGATTACTCAGTCCTGCAGGAGCACGAGGTCGCTCTCTGTGTCTGTCTGTTCATCACTAAACTGAATAACATCGGGGGTTGGACTGTTGGTTGGACTAAACAAGCAAACTGAGGATCCCATATTAGGCTCTGGGAACCTGCGATTAGTTAAACACACTGATTAAATATTGCAAGCATGGCATTTTGGAATTAATAAATGTAACCGATAGAAATAAGAAAATGCCAATCGTAGAGGAAGCAACGTTTTCAAAGATAATTCCTCTTGAGAAACATTTCTGAATCTCTTCCCATCATTTTGTGACCATAACCTTTAAAACAACATACTGCTGGTTACTTTTAATACTAATAATTTAGGAATGAATCATTCTTCCACGGTCGTACTGATTGGATTAGAGCACCGTCTAAATGCCTGAGACTTTAAAGATTGTAATAATAAATCCATACTCGTGGATCAAGAAATGTCTGTTTGATGTAAAATCTACTTAACAGAGGAACTAAAAAAGAAAAGGCCGTAAAAACAATCTGCTGGTCTTGTTAAAGGTAGAATATGAGGAGAAATCGATACCAATGCAATCATCTCAGGAGTATTCTCCAAGCAAATTCACCTCGATTAAATTTGTGGTAAAAAAAAAACCAAAGAAATAATAGAAGACGTATTTGGGAGGCAACAAAACACAGAGATTTGTAGAGCGGTGCGCTCGACGAGGGTTTGGTACATTAAATAAAGCAAAGACAACAAAGAGACCAGAACAACACAATCTGCAAGTTCAGTGACTGTGGGAGTAACAATGGAGCTTCGAGTCTTCTTCTTTTTTGGGGAGCAGCCAGATGGATTTGATTCTAACATCAAAGCTGCAGAACAGAAACAAAGTACAAACACAGGACGGCCGTGGAAACCAAAGGAGGATTCACCAGCACATTTCTAACCCCTGTGTTTTGGGTTACGGGGTCTCCAAAGCATGAATACAAGCTTGGATTTCAAATGTATTTCACCTGAGATCAGACAACTGTCTCATCAGCAGTAAATCAACCGGGCAAAGTAAATAACGATTCTCACAGGAGTCTATTTTCTAAGCTTGTGACCATATTGTAAACGTTCACCCTGCTAGGCACACCTGTGATTCCTGGCTGCTCTGCTTCCCAAACACACACACACACACACACACACACACACACACACACACACACACACACACACACACACAAGCTTACACAACTCAACACCATCAACATTATCCAGAACACCAGATGCGCCTCTCAGAAATAATGACTCCCTCTTGGTGTTGCCTTCCTGCAGCCCAACAGTTAACCTTGAGCGTCACCTGATCAATAGCTTGTTTTATTGGTCCCAGCCCATTTCTTCAACTGCTTGTCAAACATAAAACGCATTGACAAGCACGGCCTGGAGCCCTGCAGGCAGGTCCTGTTGGTAGATAAATACCAGCGTGCGATGTCTGCTCACTGCCCATCTGGAAGGCGAGGGGGAATGTAACGGGAATAATAGCAGGATGGTTCCCACTAAAACCAGTCATTAGGAGGCTAAATCAGTGGTGAGGCTTTAATGGAGCCCACACAAGCTGAATGTAGAGCCTTTAGAAATGGCCACCTGCCACAGCTAACTGCTGGGATTCATCAACTTCATCACCGTGTTGGATTCAGATGCAGGTTATTTCACTGCAGTTTTGATGCGAGATATGAAAGAAAACGAGCCTCAAAAACAGGAGCCGCAGCAGGTTGTCCATGGCGTCCAACACATTTTGATGCCGATGCCACAGTGAAAAAGTTTTGTGGTGGAATTGTGATTATTGGTCTTAATAAGGTGGAACCTGCCTGTGCTCTCAGCTGCCCGCTCAGTCTAAAGCCCAAAGGCCATTACGGCTGTTCCAGATGCTGTAATCATGGCCGGGTCCGGGCACAGGGGCCGCTGTGCCGATTATCAATTTATCCGTGGCTGAAACACTTTTGTCCTGGCGGCTGCAGTGGAGCGGCTGACTGGACGGGAGGTCAGCAGGTTTATATATAGTGATGACAGTAAGCTGTTTTTTTAGTTTTTAAAAAGCATGACATTTGTACTGCAGGATTTGTCGTGCAGCTAGGGTTTAAAGATGTAAAACTACAAAAAATGTATTGGCAGACTGCACAAAGTATGATAGGTTTACAGGATAACGTGGTCCCTTGGACTTTGTTTTCTGACGAGGAAGAGGAAGAACATGAGGATGAAGGACTCACGGAAAGCTGTGTAGAACTCATGCAGGCTGAGGTGTCCGTCGTTGTTGTAGTCGTCGTAACGCAGCAGGTCCTGCATGGTGCACTCCAGCAGGCTGTCCTCCAGGTGCTCCTTCATGGAGATCTAACACAAAACACACGAGTTCATTCACACAGCTGGGCAAAAGAAATGTGGGGGGAACTTGTGGGAATCTGAGCTTCTTAGTTGTTCTTTCTACATAGCTGCGCTGGCCGTGCATGCTATTAGCGCATGTTAGCGCATGTGCGCGTGCCCCATTGGCTAGCTCACGTTCGTTGTTCTGCACTGCGCTCATACGGCGGTTATAACGTTGATCCAACCGACAGCATTGTAGCACCGATCAGGTGAACAGTGCTAGCTCTGTCCGGTCTTCTTCCTTAGCGCTTGTTGGCACCGTTAGCTGCAAGCAGCCGGCTCAGCTGTCGGCCATGTTGAGAGGCCATTGAGAAGCTAGAAAGGCTCAACAATGTAAAATGACTGTTGCTGCTCAACACAGTACAGCATTCATGAAACCTTCCAAATGTCGCTGTTCCAAGTGCTACAAGTAGTGATCACTTGGGTTTCCAGCAGATGCAAAAGTGATTTGAATTAAATTGCCGGCCTGAATACAGTTAGCATTATAAGTAGTGTCATTCTGAGAGTCATTCCGTTCTGTGGGAAAGGGGCGGGTTAAATATGTAATCTGTCACGTAAGTGCTGCTTCTGATTGCTTTCCATTTTAGGAATATCTCTGCTTTTACTGCTATAAACGCCGGTGCACGCGGCACCTGAGTTAATTCAAAGACGTTCCCCCGGGAAGACGCACCACTCACTCCTCCATTGTTTGTCATTTACGAGTCCTCTCTTCCACTTTAGTGGTGCGTCTTCCCCCGGGGAGCCGTCTTTGAAGAGGTAACGTTCGGCAGCTTTAGAGAGATAAACAGGAGGCTGAGCTTCTGCTCAGTTGCACTATATTCCGTTAAAGATGAGTTAAAAATATTTACCGTATGAAATAAATAAAAAGCATATTGCTTGAATATTATAGATATTTTTTTTTTTTTTTTTTCTGCATGCAGTTTTAAAGTTTTGAGTTTATTTTATTTAACATGTGTTTTTAGGCCAAAATGTTACGAGGTGCTGTTTAAGCCCCTTAAATATAGCCCCCCGTGCTCGGTCATCTCCGATTGATTCTGCATGGAGCTGCACTCACATAAGGGGATGTGACACACTTGTTTCCTCCTCTCGCTGCCTGCAGCAGACTGCAGTCATTGATGTCTTTTTTGGGGCATTTGAGTAAAATATTTCAGACCCAAAATACAGAGCTTTGCCCTCTGAGACCATCTGTGACAATAGAGGGATCCCAAAAAGGAAAGACTTTCTGGATGGATGACTGGAAATCATCTTTGAATTCCCTTTGGTCCTTAAAAAGCATTATGTCTGTGAAGCTGTGTTTATGAATTCCTACAGGATAAGAACGTCCCATCTACAGATTTCCTGGCAACATGTCAGCGTCAGTAATTGCCGGCTGTGACTGATCAAAATCTTTTGTTGGATCTTGTCGTGCAGCTCTGTCAGAGAGGGATTCTATTTTTCATTCCTGCAGCCAGAACTACGCCAAAAATCACTCAATCTTTGTTCGTTCTAAAAAGGGGACAAAGCGGGTTGCCATTCACAACCGCAGAGATACGACAGAAGATGGATCACTGTGGCATTTTTGAGACTATATTTAGTTTCGCTTATTAATCATCAGCTTCTAATAAGCTTGCTAGTCAGCGGCGTCGTGGAGCCGTTCTCTTTGGATTTCCACATAACGAGAAAGAGCTACAGCACATTCAGACTGCTGGAGATTAAGACCGCAAAGCATTTGCCAATTTACTCATCTGGTTGCAGTCCGCTGTCGGCAGTGACACTAACACGGTTCACTGCATTCTGGCAGAAGTCACTGAGACCAAAGCATTGGTTGGGAGGAGTCTAATTAACACCCATCTCCGATGCCCATTTCCCGATACCAGATGATGCCTGCAACAATTAAATTCCCTCGCCCTGCAAATGTCAATGCCAATCCATTTCTGCTGTTTCCCACCATGGGTCTGATGGGTAAACAAGATTAATTGCGTGTTTGAGCCACATGTCACTCACTCTACTTTATAGTTTAAACCACGTGGTCTTAACCCTCTGAACCCCAAAGCCTGTGGGCTGGTTTGAAAAAAGCATGTTTTCTTTATTTTATTACAGTTCAAGGGACGTTCCTTGAACCCTTGAATGTGTGACGAACGCTTCTGCCAGGAAAAGCAGCCAAACTGATCCTTAAAACTGGGATATTTTAATCAAATAAACCAGTTTGCAGTAATAGATCCTGTTAAAAAACATTCTGCACTCCTCAGCGCAACTGAAGCCATGATTGGCTGCTATCTCAGCTCGACACCCACCTTCTCCAGCTCGTCGCCGACGAGCCGTCCGTCCTCGTCCGCGTCCAGGTATTTGAACATCGTGTCCACCAGCTCTCGCTTCTCCTCCATGTCTCTCTGCTGGTTGTGCTCCCCAGTTTTCAGCGCTTTGGGCTGCATATCCAGCAGCATGCTCTTCAGCCTGTTGTACTCCGACATGGTGCATGCGTTGCCTGCGGGAGGAAACACACAGATATGGAAGAAAAGACATTTGTTTAACCTCAATTACACAAGCCGAAGCCTTTGGATTGTTCCTGTAAATTGGATTTAATGCGTTTGCGTGTTTTTATAGAGGGAGGAGAGGAAAAAGAGTGCAAGGGAGATAAATAATGTGTGTAGTCGTGCATGCATGTGTGTGTCCTAGAGTGTTTATTCATTTAAAAAATTCACAATTTGTCCGACAGCTTTTAGGTGCAGGGAGGGCAATTCATTACACGTAATCCTTGAATCCACATAAAAACAAAAGGTAAACATTGAGACCCTCTCCAGCTCCTCCATGCTATGTGATTAGAGCTCAAGTCTCAAACACGACTAACGTCTAGCTGCTGATTTCCTGCAAGGCTTTACCTGATGGAGATGTGCAGAGGAAACGAGAGACCACAAATTAATCACGGGCGGCACTAAGCATTTTTTCCTCACGCTTTAAATCAAGAATTATGCAAAAACACGTCCGTGCCGTGCTGTGAGGGACTTGATACTCATGGAGAGCAGGGAAGCAGCTTTTCCTCTTCTTTCCTATCGTGTCCCACCTTTCCATTGGTATTACCTGAGTCTGATGACAGCAGGAGGGTACGAGGCCCACGTGCAAGTCAGAAGCACGGTGACGAGAACAAATTGTAAAAAAAGAAAACCTCTCCCATATGAATAAAGCATGAAGCAACGTCCCTGCCCCAATCACGAGTCAGGAGACCCCCCCCCCCCTCTGAGAGTGCTCAGGAATGGATCTAATGGCCTAATCTCCTCCGACAACACAAAAAAACATCAAAGTTGACAAATGCGAAATGAGGGGACGGGACGGACCTAAAAGAAAGACTCTCGAAGTTCAGTCGTAGCAGTGGGGAGTGCTGCCAAAGCATATCTACAGATGTTTAGCACTGTAACTGTCCACAGACCAATCGGTGATGTAACGGTATTTTGAGCTGCGAATAGATACTTATTTGCTGCCCTAGTTTATTGTTTTCAAGGCCGTTTGAACACAAATTTTTCGTCCATCCCTGCTTTGATGAATTGCATACCGGAGGGAGGGACGGTGTATATGAAATGATGAGACTGGACTTCTTCATATGAGGTTAGGAGGGCTTCTAATTTGTAGCACTCAGACTTGGTAATCAAGTACATCTATCAAAGTGTTCGGATGTGTTGCTTGGTGGCGGAGGTCAAACCCAGAAAACAGCAAGTAATGAGAGGAAGTCATCAATTCAATGAATCTCAGTTATCTGGGAGGATTGCATGATATTTGACGTGTCCTTAACGTCACACATGGATGCACATGCAAAGACGAAAAAAACAAAGAAACACAGAATGACGCACACCGGTCTCAACACTGGCTGCTTATTACAACATGGAGACTTACCCCCCCCCCCCCCCACTAAGACAATGTGCAGGCTGTCAAGTCAAGGTCTTGGCTAAATCCCTGTTCAATGTTATTCCTGCGGGGGGGGGGGGGAATGAGGCGTGAGATGGATCAGACATGAGGGATCATCACCTAGCTGTCATCCCTGTCCCTGCTCTGGAAGGACGGAAACAAATTAACACCCTCGGGCTGATTTGCATGTCGTCATATATGCAGAGAACAATCCTCTCTTTGCTCAGTATCTCTTCTACACGGAGGGGAGAATATCATGGAAATATGTTTCAGAGCAAATCCTGTTTTACACGTTAAAGAAAAGACTTGCGTAGGAGGAGACATACTCTGCACTGACGCAGGCTGGACCGCATTTTTGTTATAACTATTTTATATTTCATTTTATTTTGTATATTCTCTGTATATTCCCTCTCCAAGACTTCATCTCCGCCATGGCAGGTGGATTACTCTGTGAATGAGCCTGGATCTCAGGCCATCGTGGAGGTCAATGTGAGAGTGTGGAGGTGGAGGGTTGAGAGAAGATGGATGAAGAGATAAATAAAAGATGAGAGAGAGAGAGAGAGAGAGGAGCGTGAGTGAGAACGCACAAGGAGTGAACCCGAAGAAATGAGGGGAAGTTATTGCACATTTATGTATTCGTGGACCAACGGTGTATCATTGTGGTGTCTTTCTGAAAAATTAAATAAAAATAGCAAAAAAAGAAAAGGATTAAATCCAAAACGAGAGAACTACTCATGTTTTTATTTTGTCCTCAAAAGCACCAGGAGATGACTTCACCGGGACAAGCTGTAGCACAAACCCCGGCGCTGGGTCTGAACTGTAGAACGGGAGCAACAGATCCGGCGGGGAGGGTTTGCACCGGCTCATTTTGTGTCCCGCCATCATGAGACACATGGCGGGGCCATATTTCATAACCGATGACTGTAAACGTAGCTCGTATGGACCCAGAGGTGAAATGCCGCCCCCCCCCCGTATTTCTTTGGAGGAAGTGTCTATATCCTATTCATTGCCCCTGTAATGCCCTCTTCCTACACCTTCTATGATGAGAAAGTAAATGTTACACCTGGATGTTACAGTGAATCACGCTCTCGTTCTCTGTGAACGTCCTGTGATTCAGTCTCTTTTTATTCTGCTGAGCACAGCAGCTGCTGCAGTGGCGGAGAGATATCGGCCTGTATTACAGTGCATCCACCGCTGACTCTAACACTGTTTTATTGTTCTAGAGGGAACCAGACTCTCTTTATTGCCCCGTTTGAAATGTTAGCTGCTTAAGTGAGTGATCCGAAGCTGCTCGCACCGTGGACGCCCCCCAATGTCCCGGAGACGGAGCTCCTCTTCCAGCGCTCGGAGCATCCTCCGAGCTCACACTTTATAAATGTCAGCCGGGGGGGGGGGGGGAAACAAACAGCGGGAGAAATAACCAGAGAAGGAAGTCTCTGCAGCGCTTAAAGGGAACGGTTTGTACGAGAGGACCAAGAAGTCATGGACATTTTTTATTATACTGGGTATTTTAATGGTCAAATCTGTAAAAAAAACAACTGAAATGAACAAGTAAGAGTACGTTTATGTTATCTCAATGCACAGATATCTTAAGTGTTAAAACCATGACCTGATAAAAAGGCTTTTCTTATTAGCAGACCTTGTGCTACTTAAGGCATCAACACTAATGTGTCGCTGGTCTGCTGTAAACTCGGAGAAAGTCAAACCGGTACAAAGCAGAGAATCAAAGCTGTACTTCTTGGTTGAGTTCTTGGCTCTGACTAAAACAGCTGGAGGAAGTGAGAGGGGGGGGAATCCACGGCATCAATGCTTCAGAAGATGAAACCTCCCCGCGATGCCCTCCAGGATGTAAAAGTGCTCTGCGTTCAAATTTATGTCTGGCCTGACCTCCTCCGGCTCAAACGATGGGATTAATTCCCCGCCATGCCGCCTGTGTGCCGCTAATATGCGATGGTGATAGACCTCCCTTTCCACATCATTATGAATATGATGGACACTCTTTTGCTCCTCGGGCCGGCCGGCGAGGTCTACGAGGGCCGAGCCAATCTCTGGGGAAAGGGTGACACGAGTCACAGGAGAGCCTCGTATCATAACCACTGCTGGCAGCTGTTTGAATCGGCTTCACTGTGAAGCTTCATTGTCCATCCAGGATGTCTTCTGTGACTAAAAACACTTAAACCGGTAACTCTCTCCATCTCAAGGCTCACCGCTTTGTTAAACTTGTGAGGAAGACAAGAAACTGAAAATACTAAAGGTCAATGATTAATAAAATCACATAACCCTCCAAATATTAGCAGACAATGTGTGAATTCAGTTCATTGAAACAACACGTGTACCCACGGAAAATTGCCAACAATTTTAATGATCAATTAACTGGTGCTTCATGAAGCAGAGAAGCTTTTCCTGAGAATTCATTTTGAGTTCTTGGAACTTGTGTGACAGACTAATAAACGAGTGATAAGAAAGAGAAAAGAAATTCAAGTTAATTCTGAGCTGCATCCGAACAATGTAGGTCAAAAAAACTGTAGCAGCATTTATTAGAGCAAATGATGGTATCATTCCACAGAAGAACGTCCCGCTGGTGTATCCAAGTGTGTGAGATATTCTGCGGGGAAGTGTAATAAAAAAAAAACCATAGACATATATTTCCATATATATATAAAACTGCACGAAACCAAACCAGCCATTATTCGAAAACAGCTTGCACAGCATCCATCCACAAAGAGTAGCAGGAGGAGGCTGGGGGGGGGGGGGGGGGGGGGAGGCGCAGCACTTGGGTCAACAGCAGCAGCATGAATGATCAGCAGAGAAAGAGTCGAGTTATTAAGACCTCGCCGAATGTTTGACCGTGGCCGGGGGTCGGAGGAGCCAGCCGATACGATCAGCGAGTACGATATCGTGGTCAGAGAGTGATGGGCTGAACGGCATTCCCGCTTCCTAAATGAATATCCCAAAACGGGGACTGTTCTCGGGAACTTGTTATTGATAGCGTGAGCAATAATCCCGCGTCAAAAAGTGATGAGTCCCGGTTTAAAGTGACTCCAACACATTGCTCAGCTAATACACAACTCCCGTCTCTAGATGTCAGAGTGCGGGCGAAGCGGTCTGCCAGCTTGCCTCACCATACATTCAGCGGAGTGGATCAGCTGCGTGCTCGGGAAGCCTTATCAGAGTCTGTGCAGCTTGGCGCCGACTAAATGAGAAAACCCCGTTGCAACACCAAGGCTATTGGCAAAGCGGTGAAGGAGGAATAGTACAGTAGCATTCACTCCCCGGCCCGCCTGTCTATCTGCAAGCCTATCGTCTAGAACCGCCTTCTCAAACTTGCACATCAGCACTATACACATCAGCGCTATATCTCACCCTCCCTCCCGCCCTCTCTGGATCCGACTCTCTTTCACTCTCAGTTACTCAGCCTCACAGAGAATCCCGTCTGAGGAGAAGTGTAACTACAGAGTTTAGCAGCTGCATTGGGCTCCAACGACTGCACTGTGGATGAAGTAAATACTCCGTATTATAACAAAGACTGGCGTCATTGTTATTGCTGACACTGCTGTTCTTTTATTAACTAGTGTTGTGACGAAGCCTGCTGAGGCGCCCGTTTCACAAGCGATATTACGTGTCAATACATGTCACACTTTGAGTGTTAATTGATCACAATATTAGTGATTATCATACCGGAGCCGATTTACTCAGCAGGTACAGCTGTTCTTTTAAAACTAGTTGTAATTACTCACCTAATTAGCATGAAGTGCGCTGCGTGGAGGCTGTGTTGCGATGTAGAAATTATTTTCAACTCATTGTACTAGATGTCATATTTCAAATTTCGTGTGCGGCGTATTTGTTCACAGCGTGGCCTCCAAAGAGAAGCCACAGAGGCTGGTTTCAAAGCAGCACGCCCCCAACAGATGAATAAATAGGAATGAAACATCAGCATCGCACTTCATATTTAATAACTACTTTAGTCTCCATGCATCGGGTGGCTCTTTGGCTCTAATGAGATTGAACGCACACCTTGTTCGGTGTTCCAGCGGTTCGGGGCAGTCGTGTCTGACAAAACATCTGTGTGTAAAACATCTGGATGAGGCGTTTGAAGTCATAGTATAGTTTGCTCTCTTTGAAACAGCAGAAAACCTTTAGATGTATCTAACAACATGAGGCTACATGGACTCAGGAGGCTGATGTATTCAAACAGATTCGTGTAAAACCTTATTAGGCAAATATCATGAGATTTTGGTGATGGACATGGAACATTGACGGTTTTAAACAAACCCCCCCGTCAGCCAAACTGAAGAGAAAACCAATAACTACTCAGGGTGTAGTTCAAGCAGTGACTTCCTGATGCACTTTGACCTGTTGTAGTGACAGGTAGTAGTTGTATGCACACTGAGCGTGATGACATCATCATAACGGATGGAAATGATCGCCAAATTATAGAGTCTCAGGGATGTTAGATATTGTATTTTGGATTTCTGCTTTAAGTATTTTTGTAGGCCAACGGTGGAAGTTAGCATCAAACTTGACTCACTCCTGCAGCATTCTATAAAGACCCAAGTTGTAATAATGTTTATACACATTTGAGTCTTTTTTAAGCTCTTTTCAGTCAAGCTGATGACGAATACATTTAAAACCTGAAACCAAGTGAACACTCCAAATGAACATCATGAAGAGAAAACAGATTTCCTCTATTTTTCATGAGAATGAAGATATTCGGTCTCATCCTACGGCCTTCATGTGCTTCATGCACCCTGGACATGTTGCAAGCTATTTCCTGCACAATTGACAATGGCATAACCGCAGTCAATGCAATCTATTATTTCCTGCTTTACATTCTTCATGCTCAATAACACAATATGTGGTTTTCTCACAAACTGCTGTTGTCCGCTCAAACTGCAAATTGCCTCCTACCTGCATGCGGTTTTGGCAGTAATAGCAACAGAGTACTGCCTAATGGATCCTCAAGTGGCCCTCGGAGTCATGAACTATATAACGACCTTTAGGACCCATAAAACAAATAATAACAGAGTCTTTTCAGTGCCAGGTCAACAACAATAATAGAAAGAATAATCAGACCCAAAATATAAATACAGATGCACTGGCACCCTCGGCCCCGGTGAAGCGGATTTGGCGAAAGAAAATAATTACCAAGCCTGCACTCTCGCTAATAGATTGAGACTGGGAACAAGCTCAGGCGTTGATTACATTTTTAGCATCCGTCCTCCTCTCTCTCTCTCTCTCTCTCTCTCTCTCCCACACCTGCAGGGTAAGTTGCAGTAATCTGGAGGCCTTTCACAGCCGTCGCTGAGGCCTGCAAGCTGCTGCCGGATGATCCCAAGAGTATACAGCTTTAAATTGCCTGGGTGTGGGGACCCGGAGGAGACGGAGCCGCCTCGGGGTTGTATGTGGCCCAACTGAACCCCACTGACAACAGAGAACCCAGGACCAACACCCTACATTACCCTGCCCAAATACTGCAGTGACCTTGACGGGGAAGGTTTCACAGAACGGATGCACACCGAGGCTGTAAAAGGGGACTAGTCGGTGTGGAATGTGCATATGTTATGTAGTGCAATGCATTGCTGGATTCACCTCTGCAGTCCATGACATCATTTGCAATTAAATCAAATTACCAAAACCAATTGACAGATGCAGTGAACTTTTGGGCCACCACCCCCCCCCCCCCCCCCTCGGGGCTGTTGTCGGCTTCACTTTAAGTTGCATGCAAATATCATGCTAATCAACAAGGATGGAGGCGAA
The DNA here is from genome assembly GCA_032191485.1 of Leptoclinus maculatus. Taxonomy (NCBI): domain Eukaryota; kingdom Metazoa; phylum Chordata; class Actinopteri; order Perciformes; family Stichaeidae; genus Leptoclinus; species Leptoclinus maculatus. The sequence goes on along the minus strand of JAVDOI010000001.1, from coordinate 19,386,095 downwards.
GGACTCTGGGCATGGGTTTGTTCTTCATCGCCCTTACTATCCCGTCATCAAGTACGTGCAAATGAGAGCATGTCTCTGCCACAAGCTGATGACGCAGCAAGCAGGTCGAATTGTTAAATTTCACTTGGCCTCCTTACAAAATGTTCAAAGAACTCAAAAGATTTCCAAGACAATTCCTTAAATGACCATTTTTGTTGGGGAGTCAACAGATAATCAAGCGTACTCTAAAGCACAAAAGCATTCCAACAGAATCCTGAGGACCAAGTAGAAGCTGTCCTCTCAGTTTCAGTGGGAGTGATCAAGCAGCTGGCAGGTGTTTCTTTCACATATGTATGTTCAGATCAGCGATGCAGAGTTCTGACACTTGGAAAACAACCAAAAAAAAAAAAAAAGAACAAGAGGAAGACAGAGATGTACGCTCGTATTCTTTCTTCTCAGTCAAAGAGAACAAAGGTTCATCCCTTTTATCTGAGGGTTTTATCTTTCATCTCGATTCTGTCTATGAGCGGATGCCTTAAAGAAGACTCTTCATCTTTCAGTCTTTTTTTCTTCTTCTTCTCTATAGGTCACAACTTTGCTGCGGTGTTGTGCGTGGGAGTCTGACAGGAGAGACTTTTTCTCTGCATGAATGTTGCAGCTTCAACATCTCACTATACAGGACACCAAACCCTGAACACCGAAGTGTAATATCATGCATACGTCTAATTTACCAGTTTTTAGTAGATCTTTGTCAAAGTGTGCAAAGCTCTGGCTGGTTGGGGGCTTATGGGAGATCTTCACAGCCATGCTTTTTCATCCATTCATCCCTTTAGTTGGGATGCACAATATATTATCTGGTTAACCCCAATCTTTGCTGGAGGCAGGCGCGTCATGCGAGGCAAAACATTAAAAGGAATGAAATGAAAACAGCAGTCTGTACATTGCAGTGCTGAGTGAAATGGTAATTGAATAACGCTATCAAACATTTCAGTCAGATAATTGGCTGCATACAAGCAAGCGTGTGATTTTTTTCTTTTAATTTCAACCAAATTTCATATTATCAATGCACGAAAAGGGAAATTAATTTAGCCTCTGATGTTTTCCCGAGATGAATTGGTCGTCATTATTTGATTCTCTACAATCACGCTACAGCAATGGCGTGTTCATTACCATTAGACGAAGCAAACATAGGGAGCTAATTTCAACTTTGATGACGGCCCCACAATTATAATGAGTATATTTCCCCCTGAGCTAACGAGAGACAATGCAATCAGTTGATAATGTGGCCATTTATTTCCCTCCCAATAATTACAGTAGTCATTTACGTGGTACATAAAGGCTAAGATATTGTGTCCATTCTTTAAATCCATTACGATGGCCTTTGGGGGGACAGTTGATTGCTACACATTGTTCAGGTTTTCTGTATCAGTGCTGCAATTAAGGTAATTGTGAATATGTTGGTGTGTTGCATATTACTGTTTGATGTGCTGTCATATTGTACTTTATCAAAACTTTTCAGTAAAAAAACAATTGTACCCTTTGGCTCAGTCCAGCGAGTCTACCTTAACCACTGACATCATATGCTTCTATAACAGGTCTGTGTCCTAAGAAAAACACGTTGATACACAACTTATTTGATTCAGAAATTGCTTCCCAGATCAGGTTTTCAATAACTCAACAAAGCAACGATTTATATTGAGCCGTTGGAATGTTAAAACGTTTCTGTACTCTAAAACACCCAACAATTGTTGAGATGAGTATTGAAGTTGTTAGATTTTACCATATTGACCATATTGTGTTCCATTTCCCCATTTTTTTCATTTTTCAGGGAAAAGAAAATGGATAAATCAAACGGAACAAGAAGTCAGAGCCCATTTGATTGCGCTGCGTATCAAATGGTTTGCCCCAAGGTACATCGGCAGCAGTGGAGCGATATTGACTCATTAGAGGTTTTACAACTGGAGTCCTTCTCTCTGCCAGCAGGTAGGAATAGCAGTAGAGCAGGCCATTAAGCAGAAAACAGAACTAATGAAGGGGCAAATTAACAAAACACAAACAAATAACACGTGTGTTTTTCCCTGTTTCCTGCACGTCGCCTCCTCAGTTCATTTTGTGGAGCTATCTGGGTCACACGCATCTACGCAAAAAGAAATACAAGAAATGCGTTTCGTCAAAGTTCCCATTAATAATGAGGTGACCTGGATGAACGATGAGTTGTCTGACCTTTTAGCCTCCAGAATATTTATAGAAATGACCACAGTACCGACGTAAAACAGGTACATTCATCATCAGCGGTGCGTATAAACATGTACCACATTTCAACTCCGTGTCCCTTCAGAGAATTGCTTCATGAAAAAGAACAAGTGACTTTTAGTCTAGTCAGGATATTTCTTTCAACCCTTTCCCAAATGTACTCTTTATGAATTCATACAGGATCCCTATCAGGCATGAACGGCTTTCCGACATAACAATTTCATAACAGCGGGAGCCAGTCCTTCAGTCCTTCAGTCAGCAGCTTGTCAACGAGAATGACATGTTTCAAAGCTCTGGATCCTGAGCTATTTAAATACCCATTGGCTTTCTGCCCCCACGGGGTCCTGGGCCAAGCCTCCATATGCCAAAGACTGTCACTCACCACACAAAAAAAAACCACGAGGAGCCGTCTTTGAGCTCCAATGTGTTGATTTATTTCATGGTGTGCCATAGCCATGAAATTCTCAAATAAATTGCTACTGCTGTCCAGTGATGTACTCGACATGTGAACCAGAACAGCAGAGAGAGAGAGAGAGAGCTCAGCTTTGTTCAGAATATAGGCCTTTATGTTCACTGCAAAATACATGTATATTATATCATGCTTCTGCTTTTCACACCTACATTTGGACGATCACCGTTGCAGGTGTGTGTGTGAGTGACGTGCTCTTAATGGCCACTACACAACAGGCAACTCCCTCATTAACGGAAATGTAGATGAGTGAGTTCTTTTTATCTCGAATTAACTGGAAGGGTATATTGAAATATGTGGAAGCAGTGGAGCAGATTTAGGCCAGTCGGTCACATGTACAGTACAGCGTGTTGTAACACGGTGTACCCTGGAGTACTCCTGCTTGTAGCGGTGACTAATTTGAGAGCGTTAGGGAAACGCAGTTCAGCGCTGTACTTTCTGTAATTACCAAAAGCCCCCTGTGCATGATGAAAGATGGTGGGTGAGCTCAATTTCTCCAGAACGATGTGACGGCGTCAACGTTAATGAGACAAATTCAGACGTGTTCTAAGTTTACGTTGAATAACTTTGTCCGGACAAAACAAGCAATGTGAAGACGTCACCTCGGACTATTGTTAATAAAAAGAATTATAGATGGATTCAATTACAGTGAACATAATAATTAGTTGCACTTTTGGTTTCATTCTTCCTCTATTGTATTCCCTTCTGTCCTTCCCTCCCTCCCTGTATCCTTCCTGCTTTACTTATTTATTCTGGTGTACCTTCCTTATACCTCTTTCATCCTGATTTATTTCCCTCTCTTATCATTTCCTCTTTCCTTTTGCAAATGATCTGATAGTACTAAACACTTCTTCACAATGAGTACTTTGACTTTTGCTGAATCAAACCTTTGAATGGGGACTTCTTCTTTTTACATCATGGTATTCATCCCTGAAGTTACTCCCTGTGGACGGAAGCGGTAGTGTTTCCGAGCACCAGACTCCCTTTTATAAAACCTTTAATTTTACTGCTACGGGGGTCTGACAGTCTGCCCCGGTCAGTCCTGGTCCTGGTTCTCCCCTACCTCCCTTCACTCAAGCAGGCCCAGCAATACGGCCTGTGGTGTAGAGCAGCGAGGAGAAGCTTCTGCCGGGAGCTGAGCTCTCCTCTTCCCGCCGGAGCTCCGACTGCATGTTAAAGGCAGCAGCAGCACAGCCAGATCTAGGTCCGTCCATGGTGGGCTAGCTGTTGCTGGAGGGCCCTGATGGTGTCTGAGCTGAAGGAGTTTCTGGTGAAGCGTGATGTGATTTCATCTGATTTTTGCGCAAAATCAGACCCGTTGGCACCGATGTAAAGCATTACGAATAGCTCAAATTAGACAATCTTGTCGCTGATGGTTTAGTTTACTTGTGAAGGTCATATAGAGCGATCAGTATTACATGAGACTGTTTCATAACCAGTTAAAAGTTCCTCACAGTGACTTAAAGTACAGAATCTGAGCACTGTGTGCAGTATTTCAGAGATGGAGTTATTTCAGTGTTTAATTTGGGGTTTTATACCACCAGACACACTACGAGTAATTATACCATAAATTCAACTCTCTCTGAACCTACAGTACGACTACAGGCAGAGAGAAACTATGAAAAGAGCTCTCATTAAAAATGGTTAATGGTACCCCAACACTTACAGCAGCAGGGAGCCGTCTTTGTTTTGGGAGCTGCTTTGGTGTCCGTATACGGGAGGCACGATCTGCGTTTACTGCAAACTCTCGTGTCTCCGGAGCTTTTCCATCATCTGGAATAATTAATCGACAGGGAGCAATTAATGAATAATGAAGAAGGAAAATCTGAGCAATTACTATCCCAAACAGTGGATTAACTGCCACTGTCTCCGGGGATGGAAGACAGAAGCACATACCAATAAGTGTGCGCTCAAAACCCTCAATAAGACGAGTATTATCTGCCATTCTAACGCTCAGCACTTTTAGAAAGTAATGTTGTGAAATTCCAAGTTAATTAGTTAATTGAATCATCTTCATTTCGTCACAAGCAACCTTCACTTTCTGCCATTATTATTTCATAGGAAAACAGAAAGAACAGGTAAACGTTGCCACATTTAGTTCCTCTAATTAATACATATTCACGGTCTGTGTCAGCATTGCTTCCCCAGCAGCATCCGTCTTAATATTGCTTTAATTAACTACCCAAAATTGCATTAAAGCGCTGCTCCAAATTTGATCTAATTTCCAATGTATCCTATACAGACAGACAAAGATTATGTTAATCCCGACACTCAATGCAGATAAATTGGTGTTCTCGGCAGCTCTAATCAAATTAAGAGTCTTAATGAGACACGCTTTAGTCGCAGGTGTCAATACAAATTAGAGTCTACTTATCTCAGCTCAGAATTGATTATATTCTTGCTCAAAACAAATGCTTTTCATTTGCTCACAGTTGACTGAACTGATTAATTCAGTAATGCTTTATCAAACAATGCATTTTTCCAACTCGGTATTCAATATTTGTTTAAAGCACAATGCCGTCTGAGGATTTGGAAAGCTCATTTTCCTGCATCAGATTTAGAATGCCTCAGCAGACGACTGTCAGGTATTTTATTATGCTGCATGAATCAAAAGAAATGAAGTTCACAGTTGGACAGACTTAATATTTTAGATTAGAATAAAAAAAGACTTGTTAGATGAGGCAGACGAGGAAGTGAGAATAAAAAAAGAGTTGAGTTCAAGAAAGTGAGAACATCACTAAAGAACTTGCTGACACCAGTTAAAAAAAACCTAATTGGCAATACTCCGTCTCCCGAAACACACTTTACATGAGATGTGAAGTCAAATGTGTAATTTAAGTTGCATATCAATTTAGCTCCCCGCTGAGAAGCCTCTCATCCTCCTAAATGAGTCGTAGCTGCAGACGAGCGCGGTGACGTCTCTGCAGAATACGTACAGTCGTCTCCTCTCGTTACAAAGGGGAGGAGATAGTGTCAAGTGTCGGGAAACAGGTGTTCCTGAACAGGTAAGATTAGATCAGGACAAGGAAAAGGTGACCACGTGAGACTAATGTACAAACTAGGTCACGCTTAAACCGTAGAGACATCTTTGTTTCTATAGAATATAGGCAGCCTTGATGGAACAAAAACCAACATACTTCTAAAAATAAGAGTTGGGAAGTTGATAGTCTCTCATGGCCAGCCCTCTCTCCACAGCGCTGTGTCAGCGCTATAGAAAGGTTTTGCTCCACATTATCATTCTGGCATTGGGGGACAAAAAACGCTCACTGCTTGTTTTGTCTTGTGGGACACTAAAACCAGGATGCAGCGTCGGTGGCCCTTCAAAATAAACCGCGCAGGTAGCAGAATGCCGCGATTGCAGACTTTTATATATTTCTACTAACAAAACACGCTGAGATGTCTGTTATTGTCAGCAGTTCCCGGGCTTCCTTTTGGTTTTCATAAAGCCTTAAAGGACTACACCTGTGTTTTAGCTCATTGACTACAAACAATGTATGTTCACATTACCTGTCAAGTTATGTTCCTAATATGTGCATTTTCCCCCACTTGAAAAGGATCGACGAGTCTACCCGAAGGGTCCCAACTGGATTTTACTCAAATGACCAAACAATTTTTCCTTTTTCCTCCTTTTATTTTGGTAGGTTCACTTAGTTCAGTTTAGTTCACTTAGTTCAGTTTAGTTCACCTAGTTCAGTTTAGTTCACCTAGTTCAGTTTAGTTCACCTAGGTAAAAAACCGGCTGCCACTCGGGATTTTCTCGACTCATCAGTCATGCAGACATATCGCAGATCTCCACACCATGCGATCTCCGTCGGTACGGTGCTTGTCCGATTCCGGACCGCATTTGCTGCGACACGGCGTGCTGCTGTGTCTCTGCTTATGTAGATTTCCAGGCAGATTGGTTCCGCCCTGTTTCCTTTATAAAAGAAAACCCCTGTTTGACTTCACACCTCCCACTCGATCTTCCCATGGAACCACTGGGTAGATCGCCAGCTTTAAAGGCAAACTTTGTGTTCCCAGTTCGGTGCTCTTGATTATCTTGAGATGCTGTCCTGACTTGACTCTCCATCTGTTCCTCAGCAGGTAGTAAGACAATCAAGCGCCTTACGTCTCTGTGAAGGATGGTAGCTTGGATCTTTCCTTTCTGCTTGTCCAACGTTGGATGATTTGCTCTGGCCTTTAGAGCTTTCGTCACAGGAACATGGTAGCTTGGAATGATCCTGACGTTGGCGTCCCTGACTATGCCTTTAATGTCAGGATTTGTACTGATGACCCTGCCAAGCGTGAATTGCCCCCTCAGTGCATTTTGGTCACTTAGCCAGACAATGTCCCCAACCGCAACGTTCCTCTCTGCAGTGTGCCACTTGTTTCTTACAAATAAGTTGGGACCAGCGAGTTGGCTCCAATGCTTCCAGAACTTGATCACCTCTGACTGCATTGCTCTGGGTCTCTTGTAGGGGTAGTTGGAGAAGTCAAAGGTTTTGAAATCTCCACTTTGAGATGCCCGGCCAAGAAGGAGCGTGTTGGGTGTGATATATTGGATACAGTCTTCCCGGCTCTGTATTCTGGCATCGATTGGGCGCTCATTTGCCAGGTTGGCTGCTATGTGAAGCGTTGTCTGGAACTCGCTGTAACTGAGCTCAGACTCTTTTCCAAGACTCTGAAGTGCTTTCTTTACAATTCGTACAGCAGCTTCTGCAGCACCATTCCTGTGTGGAGAATCGGCTGGGTGGATTTTCCACATCCACTCTGTCCCGTTTTTTGCCGCTGTCTCCTCAAGAGCTGCATTGTTTAGGCCGTCCAGGAATTTGTAAAGCTCCTCCAAAACTGGTTTTGCTCCAATGAAATTGGTTCCTGGATCAGACCAGATCTTTCTTGGATGCCCCCTGATTGCCGTGAACCTTTGGTAGGCCATCAGGAACCCTTCGGTCGATAGAGTATTTACTAACTCTGTGTGGATGGCTCTACTGGCCATGCAGCAAAAGACCACCCCCCAGACTTTTAGTCTCACTCTCTTCTTTACGTCATCTCTTACGTGGTATGGTCCGAAAAGGTCTACTGTTGTGTATTCAAACGGTGCAGCAGGTTCTGTTCGTTCTGGCGGCAAGTCACCCATTACTTGTTGGCATTTCCTTGCCTTTGCCTTCCTGCAGATCATGCACCCATCAACAATTTTTTGGGCGATCCTCCTTCCCCGTATGACCCATGCTCTCCTTCTCATCTTGAGCAGGGTTCCGGCCACTCCGTCGTGACTTTCACTGTGGGCCTCCCGAGCTAGCAGTGTGGACACCCATGCGTCATAGGGTAAGATAGGGACCCCAACTTGATCTTCCTTAAAGATTTGCACTCTGCCACCACAAACCAATAGCCCAGAGTCTTTCTCTTTATAGACTACCAGCCTGTCTGTCGTGGTGCTTGGGAAGGTTGTGCCCTCTTGTGCTGCAAGAAAGATGTCTCTCTGGGCATCTTCTCGTTCTCTTACTGAGACGACTCCTGCTAAAGAGACTGCCTCCCACTTTGAACTCTCCAGGGCTTTCTTTTGTCCAATGAACTTTTCTGCTGCTCTCCAGATCCATGCAATCGTTTTGACCAGTCGGGTTAAACTACTGAACCTCTTGACATCGACAAGGCCTCGGATGGCTGATGGTCTCCTCTGTTCAGTTTGTGCCTGGTTCTGATCTTGTTCCGCTTTCTTTGCCTTGGCTCTTGTCAGTGCAGCAACAAATGCTTTCTTTTGCAACTTGTTGATGCTTTCTCTGGCAGCGGTTGCTAGTTCATTAGCCGATTTGATTGGCCACTCATTCACTGGCAACCTTAGAAACTTTGGTCCATTTTGCCACTCTGAGTCCTCATCCAGATCTTGAGGGCTGGCCCCTCTGGTGATTATATCAGCAATATTTTGCAGACCAGGGATCCACCACCAATCTTGGATCCTTGTGCCGTTTTGAATTTCTCCAATCCGATTTGCAAAGAATGTTTGATAGCCATAGCTTTCTCGCTGTACTGCACCAAGGACTGTTTGGCTGTCGATTAAATGGTACCACCGCTCAACTTGGATTCGGCTGTGTAGCTCAAAGTATCTTCTTAACCGTGAGGCAAACACAGCTCCACAAATCTCTGCCTTTACAGCATCACCTTTGCAGTCCAAGGGAGTCAATTTTGCTTTGGACTCAACCAGCCTAACGATTGGGCCCTGGTCTGAGTTCCACCTAAGGTACATCACTGCTCCATAGGTATGCTCGCTTCCATCAGAGAACATGATTGCCCAAGGTTTATCAATGTAGCATGGAGGCGTTAGTGCTCTGGTGAACTTGACTTTGCCAAGTTGGATGTACTCTTCGAATAACTTAATTGCATCCTCCCTGAGGCTGTCTGAGAGTGCCATGTCCCATGTGTCTTTGACTGGACATGTTTCGCTCCTCGCCTCTTGGAACGCCCTCCGGACCAGAATAGCTCCCTTTTGCTTAGCAGGAGTTACCAGGCCGACTGGGTCATAGAGCCCTGAAACTTGGCTGAGCAGTTCTCTTCGTGTCAGGGGATTTGGTATCTGATCTCTGACTTGTCCTTGATGAAGGTCCTGGCCAATTCTCATCTTTCTCCTTCTCTTCGAGAAATTGATTGCAATCATGACATGGAGCTTGTTTTCTTCGACCATGTAGCCCAGGCCGAGCGCCTTATTGTCATCATCGCTCATTTGGTTTGGCAGGACCATGGTCTTTGTCCCGGTCCTCTCCAACTTGTCCTTCCAACCCATCCTCCCGCTTTGCCCAGAAAAGACCCATGGCTTGAGCTCGAAACCTCCAGCTTTCAGGATCTGCTTTACATTTGCTGTGATGGTTTTTAGCTGGTCAAGATCATTGTGGGATGTGAGAATATCATCAATGTAGCTGTCTTCTTGCAGCACCTGACGCTCCTCGTTGAGGTGGGTGAAATGAGTGAGGTTAGCAGTCTCGCGCATTGCTAGCTGTGCAATGCACCCTGCTGGTTTGTCTCCGATGTTTACTCTCGTGATTGCATATTCCTCCAGCTCTTCATCCTCTGAGTTTCGCCAGAGGAATCTGTGAAGGTGTACTTCTCGGTCCTCCAACCAAACAGAATTGTACATCTTTTTGATGTCACCCAGGGCAGCATGTACTCCACACCTGAATCTGAGAAGGACAGCGCGAATCTGGTTGAGGACATCTGGACCTTTCATTAGCAGGTCATTCAAGCTCACACCTCTAAACTTCTGACTGCTGTTCCACACAAGTCTTACTGGGGTCGTGACAGAGTGTGGGTTAGGAGCAATAAGGTGACTCACATACCACACTGGCCCGTTCCAGCTGTTTATTGCATCCTTGGACAGTTTAATTGCAGCTCTTCGGTTAACCATGTCATGCACTTGAGCGGCGTAGGCCACCCTCCACTCTGGTTCCTTGGCTAGCTGCTTTTCTGTCCTGAGAAACGTAGCCTCGACTGTTCTTTTATTGTTTGGCAGAGAGGCTGGATCCTCTAACCAAGGATATCGGGAATGCCAATGTGGTTCCTCGCTGTGGTTATCACCTGTGACATAGGTGAGGCCTTCCTTTACTATTTCAAGTTCCCTCTCCTCAGCAAGAGTCATTTCTTTGCCACCTGGCTGGCATTTTCCGCAGCGGCAACCCCCGCATTTTGGCTCACATGCTGCACCAATACTATCCCATTTCCACCACTCAAGGAAGTCCTTGCTGGTGGTTGAAGTCCTTGACTCCTGAAACTTGGTGGCAACCTGTTTGTTTGGTGGAAGTGTTACCGGGGTCCTGCTAGTGAGCTCTTCGTACTTTACAGCCGCTGCCCTCATTGACCTTGCAAAGTGTGTCTTGGACATATGGGCTGACACCGCAAGTTCCTCAAAGAGGTCGGGGTGCGTTCCGCCGACTGTCTTCCCAAGTGGTCCGTCCCACAGTACGAGATTTCCAACAGCTCTGGTTCTTTGTGGTGCTAGTTGACCTTCTCTATGACTTATGAGCAAATGTATTTCTTTGGGTCTCACAAGCTCATCAAGTGGTATGTCTGGGAAGAATCTGTGCAGCTGCTCCGGTGTCACCTTTTTGTGGACATTTGCAATGCTGTCGAGTCCATAACAAACCAATTGATGGGGTTTGAGAGTGCCCTTGGGAGTCTTTACTCTGATCTTTAGAAGATACCGCCTTGTCTCCACACGAACCTTCATCCCTCCAACTCCATGGACGACGAGAGTCATTTCTTCACTCCTGAGGTTCAGTCTGCTTGCAGCCTTGTGGGTTATATAATTAGTGTCTGAAGCCAAATCAATTAATGTTCCGATCTTTTGTCCAGCATTGGCTGTGACCTCGAGAAGCATCATAATTACTGGTAGCTCTTGCAATCCACTTTCCACTAGAAGGCTCGGTTGATCTGTTGCAGTGCTGAAGGCTCTTGAAGCAGTGTTGGAGAAAACATCCCGACATTCTTTTGCCAATTCAGGTGAAAGTTTGTTGAAGAACTTCTCTTGATCCTTCGTACATTCCCTCCTGGCTTTTTCCCCCTCTGGGCCATATCTGTGCTTTTTCTGACTCATGCTGTTTCTTCTCACCTCAGCATTGGGGCACAGGTAGTAATGATGCTCAGGAGCATGCTCATCTCTGCAGTCTTGGCTTTTACACAGAAAGTCAGCTTTGCAGTATGAAGAGGAGTCATGAACCTCAAGACACCTTTTGCATGCTCCCAACTTTCTTACTGCAGCCTTTTTCTCTCCTAGCTTTAGTGCACGAAACTGTTTGCAAAAGTAGAGCTTCTTCTTATGCTTTCCATCACCACAGACTACACACCCTGGATGGTCATCGTCTGATTTGGTAGACTTGGTTCTAGCATGTCTTGGCTCCCAACTGGTCTCTCTCCTACTTGGCTCCTCATCCCTCAGTTGCTCGAGCTGCTCGTATATGCTTTCTTGCCCTTTGAGGAATGTCAGGAGACTGTCAAACCGATTCTCTGGTGCCACTGCATTTATCCTATCAGTGACATAGACGAGCCATTCCTTCTTCAGAGTTTCTGGAAGTTTACTTTCAATTGACTTTGTTACCAGAGGATTCTTGATTGCGCCTGTGTCTCCAAGATCGCTCAAATCTTGAAGTGCCTTTTCCACAGCTTGGATTAATTCCACTATTTTCCGTGGCTGATGACTTCTGACAGCTGGCATTCTCTGCAACTCCTCCACTATTTCAATGGCAATAGCAATTTGATTGCCATAGCGGTTCTCTAGGACACGGAAAATATCTCCTGCAGTGGTATAGGTGGTAAGGTGAAGGTCTCTCGTGACTTTGTCATCCAGACTGTCCAGTAGTTGAAACTTTTTTACCTCCCTTGAACCGGTTGGCTCACCCTGCTTCTGGAGTGCTTCCCAGTCTTTTTTCCACCTGTGGAAGTCACGTTTATTCCCAGTGAACTTTGGAAGGGCTGTAGGTTTCAGTCTGATGGTGGTTGGCATGGGGTTACTTGAAATCATGGCTTCAAGTGATCTTTCAGCATCCTCCTTTCTCCTAGCCTGAATGTAGTCCGCCTTTCTGGAGACCAACTTTGGAAGGAGGAGTTGAAGTCCCTTTAAGTGGTCCTGAAAGTCCTCTTGCTCACTTTTGGGGATCCATAGGTTCCACCGACTGTGCACCTCCTTTGCGGTCTTTACCAGTCCTTGCAGGTGGTTAAGCATGAATTCATATGCCTCCTGGTTACCATCTGGCCGCACAGCAGCAGCACGGTCACACTCGCCCTCTGCTGCCTGTAATGCTGTTGACAATTCAGTCTTGCCAAAGTTGACCCAAAGTGCTTCCTGAATCAGACTTCTGGTCGCCTTTAATCTCATCTCACACTCATTGGAAGTCCTTGCTAGGTCGGCTTTTTGCTGTTCAGTTAATACAGCATATTCATCTGTATCCAGCTCCGCCTCCAGTTCAGCAATGAATCCAGCCTCCACATCTTCATTTGCTCCCATGACTTTCTCAGCTTCGATTTTAAGTTTATTGAAACTGTCTCTGAGCTCTTTTTCAGACATGTCCTCATGAGTCCTGGTAATGCTGTTGACCAGACGTGTAAATAATCTTTTTGCTGTGGTTCGTTCCACCTTGAGTTGCTCGACTGATTTCCCAGTAGCTTGATCCGCCATGTTTAATTTCAATCCGCAGGTTGATTACAGGTGAGAAGGTAATAATCTTCTGTTTCATGTATCTTTAGTTGATTGTCTTTCTTCCCCAGGATTCCAGTTTATTTCTCCTGCTGTTCCAGCTAAAAGCTCCTGGATCTTCTTCTCCTGGTTCTCCAGACTTCCCAGTTTTCCCGGTCTTGCGGTTTTTTACTGTCAAGTTATGTTCCTAATATGTGCATTTTCCCCCACTTGAAAAGGATCGACGAGTCTACCCGAAGGGTCCCAACTGGATTTTACTCAAATGACCAAACAATTTTTCCTTTTTCCTCCTTTTATTTTGGTAGGTTCACTTAGTTCAGTTTAGTTCACTTAGTTCAGTTTAGTTCACCTAGTTCAGTTTAGTTCACCTAGTTCAGTTTAGTTCACCTAGGTAAAAAACCGGCTGCCACTCGGGATTTTCTCGACTCATCAGTCATGCAGACATATCGCAGATCTCCACACCATGCGATCTCCGTCGGTACGGTGCTTGTCCGATTCCGGACCGCATTTGCTGCGACACGGCGTGCTGCTGTGTCTCTGCTTATGTAGATTTCCAGGCAGATTGGTTCCGCCCTGTTTCCTTTATAAAAGAAAACCCCTGTTTGACTTCACATTACCTCTAGCTATTTTTCAAAGTATGCCATTAGTTTTCAGATTGATTTCCTTCCTTCCAGGCAGCTATTGGTTTCAGTTGACTGCCGTACAGTACGGCATGAAAAACACCAACTTACACAGACTGTGTTTCGTCTGGTCATGCTACTGCAAGTGAGGACTGTTTGAAAAACGCACCGCTGTGGCATTCAAGGACACAGACGAACTGACAAAAAACGGAGAATTAAACTCAACAGACATATTATAACAACTCCCAAGACTCTGGTTCTATTCTGTCCTTGAATGCAACAAGGACAGTTTACGGTCTAATATGTGTTACAAGTGGGATGCATTCGTGTGCTTGTTTGCAGCATTAGCAGAGTGGAGTTAAGAGTGATTCTGCCTGAAAATCACCTTTGGTTTGTACAAACATGCCGTCCTGAAAAGGTCAAAGTGGCAGAAACAAGGCTGCTGGTGCAAAACCCCAACCTGACAGGAGACCAAATGAGAAACAAGATTGTGATGAGAAGGTTTTTCAGGTTATATTCCCCGGAGAGAGCAGGAACAATTGGTTGGTTTCAGGACATAATGAGTAATACTACTCCCCCCCCCCCCCCCCACCCCCCTTTTCTTCAACCAGTGCTGTCAAGGTGTCCTTGTGCAAGGCGCTTAGCCACCCACCTGTTCTACTGGAGCCGTTTAGTGGATTTGGCTGAGACTGTGCCGAACGCTTCCCCAGGGGGAGTGTAGCGATAAAGAAAGGTTGTCCACGTTCAAAAGGCTCCGAAGTCCAAAGATGTGAACTGTTAAAGATGCAGACATTACGTTACCGTCCTTCCTGTTCTGTGTCTGTAAATAGAGAAGAACCGATCGATCGGCTGCCTATAGTTCTATCTCGGCACCCAGTGGCACAGACGGTAACGTCACACACTCCCTACACACACACTCCCCACACAGTCCTTATATCAGCTAACGTTAACACGGGTCACATTAACTTGCAATGATGATGCGCTCAAGCTAAATTCAGTACAATGAGTGTTGGCCAAATGTAATGTGTTCAAATGGCAACTTGTAAAATGTAGTTATTGGCGAGAAACTTGGATAAATAGGGTTCTTTTTCACAACAATATAAATATATAATAGACAATAGAGAGGGAATCATGAGCTGCCAGGAGTTTTTTTTTAAATCAAAGCAAGTATCTAAATAAAAAACATTTATTTCCTACTTTTTTGAATCGTTTGTTCTTATGCAAATAACGAATATAGATGACAATGTGAAGGATTTTTGAGGGTTTGCACTGACTTCACACTGATGGTTGATGATATACTCGGGACAGTAGTATAAAGAAAAGTTTCTGTCGGGTATAGTTCTTAGGATGAAAATTGGAACCGACTTTAAAAGAAATCAGAAAAGGGTAAAAAAGAAAATTGCGTCTCTATCTGTAATACTTCAAAATCAATTTCTGCCATGCCAATTTGTTTGTTGAATGTTTGACTAAGAATGTTAAGAATCTAGCAGACACATTACTCAGGATCCCTCTGGTTTACACAACAGGTACACAACCTTTTAAAGCTCTCCCAGATTCAATTACCACCACAAAGGTAGATGTTTGATATGATGACACCAATACCGGGGCAAAATGAAATGACTTATTGAATGCGCAGTCAAAATGGAAATGTGCAGCCGGTTTTGGGAGGCGTGTGAGATGCCATAGATAATAAATCAGGTTCTGTTTGTTTGCTTTTGATGGAGTGCCACTTGAGCAGATGAGAGACTGAAGATGGTAGAAATCAGACAGCATCTCTCTATTTGTCCGTCTCCCGCCCATCTCTAATTCCCAGTGTGATTCCTTTCTCCTCGGAGTGCTGCAGCGCTCGTCCATTATTGGGCATATGCCCGCTGACTGCTGCTGCCACTGCAGCTACTTTATGATTTAATCAGGATGAGAGACACTTTGACTTTGTCTGTTTCTGTGTGTGGTACTCCCCCCCCCCCTCCTCTCGTCTGCTGTTTCTTCCTCCTGTTGTCCCTTACCCAAATTCCATCTGTGTGTTTTAGCACCGAGGCTGTTGGCAGAACAATTCTCAGTGGCTTCTTGTAAACAACATTCACATCGCTGTACACAAGCAGTCGCACAGAGAACACAGTCGTTTCTATGCATGTGCACCGTGCAGCCAGATACAAACACACTGATCTATACCCTTAAGGGAATCACACAGATGCCTGGGCACCTGGTGATCCATTCTGACTGTTGCCAGTTGTCATGCCAAAGATCTAATTTACAGCCCGGGTAAACAATTTCAAACCCACTCTGTTGGGGGGGAAACTGACATCAATCTTTGGTTAATTGTTTGCTCTTTCCTCAAGGAGTCCAGCGTCACGTTCAGTGGCCGTCTGAGATGTGCATTGAAACAGCACGTGTGTTGTCATTGCCAACCTTTGTAGGGAGCAAATGCTTCTGAAATGGCCACTACTACTCTCCGAAGACGACGAGACCTAATTGAACATTAGGTTTTGAGTCGTAAAAAGGAAAGATGGTACAAGCAGTTCAAGTGATAAGTTCACGTCCCAGAAGGAAAATCTATCTTTATTTGAGTAAAACATGAATACCTCCCGCGACTTCACCAGTTGAATCCATGCTCTGGTGGGTATAGCCATGCACTCTGTAAGTAGGCCATCTGGATCACATGTTCTTCTACTGTGAGAGAATCTGAATGTGAAATGTGGCATTGTGATTGATGAGCAGTATTCATGAATGCAAGGCTTCCCTCTTAAATTACCATATAATTGCCATGAATATATGCAGATTGATCAGTCCGAGAATCCCAGATCTAACATCTCCCAAGGAAACATTAATACTAAATGTCATCAAACGGTGCTTATAAGCCCATTTTCCATGCACTACGCAGGCTCAATTGTCAGCTATTAAAAGGAAAAGGGGGGAACCTTTTGGCCCAGGAGGAACGCACACAAAGCAGTAATAATGAGACCTCCACGTGAAATATTTTGGAATAATTTCTTTGACGGGTTAATGCTTTTCTCAAACAGCCATCTGTTGAAAATATTCCATGTCTGCACTTGGTCACGGTCATAATTGATTCCGGGGGAAGTAATTTACAGAAACTAAGAAATTATCAATTTGGCTACTTTGAGGGAACATTTAAAAAAATAATAATGAATTCTTTTTTTTGTTGCAGTGTTCCACGTTGTACAGATTAGGACAAGATTTCCAATTAGTGCAGCTTAGTGAAAGCAACAGTAGAAGACTATCCATGACTAGTTCACCAGATTATGAAGAATCACTTATTAGAGAATCTGAGCAAATTCACTGAACTCCTATGATAAGAGAAGAATACATTCATAAAGAGGCAAAACAATGAGGAAGGAACATTATTCATTGGGAGCCATTAGAATTTGAAGGGGAAAGGAGACGTGATGTAGCTTGTGGTTGGTGATGGTGATATGAGATAGTGGAGGATGGGGTGTGATTGCAGCTTTAATGGAGTTTGAAGGTCATTTCACCGTTGGGGACCGAGTGGCGTGACAACCGGCCTTTGTAGGGCTCGGCTGGTGGCGGTGTCAGAACTAAAATTAGAGGGTGGCAACCCGATACCAACAACTATTAGCAAGCAAGGCTTTTTACTTTTAGGGACTGACTTAAAGAGAACCTTGTGTGGGCAAATTTGAACCTCCGAATGTTTGCAGCTTGATTCTGGTTCATTTAAGTAGCTGATAACGATGCCATTTGGACTTTGATGACACCAAATTACTGTATTGACTCAACCAAAACTGACTCGCAATGATTGAAAAGGCGTGTATAACGTGATCTTAAAGTTAAGACGAAGTACCTGCTGCCTACAAACACATTCTAAGCGGAGTCAGGTTACGTTGATATTACAGCCGACTAGTTCATCGTGCTGGGCGAAGGTTACAAGTGTGGGATCTGTGTCCAGTAGATTGCCTGTAAGTCTTTCCCTGCACCTGGGACAAAGTAATACATATACTTGGAGAAGGACAAAGTGAATTGGACTTGTCACAGCTGACATCTTTCTTTGAATTCAGCCAAGATAATGAGTAAGAATAAATTTGCCAAAGTAGCTTCAATTTTAAAATATCAAACTCCAGAAGAAATATGACTCTCGAAGTAACATTAAACCAATACTATTACCGTACCCTGTCGCTGCATAATGACTTTCCTCAAACTAGTAATTATAATGAAAGTCTCTCAAATGTCACATTGGCCATGCACTGAAAATCAAAAACGTGAGGCTGGAAAGAGGATAAGTGAGAACTCAATTTGAAAAGAAATGCCTCTAATATACAAGTGAGTCATTTTCATTAGTCAACTAGAAGGGTGAACTTAGTAGAACGACCACTGCTGTCTTTATTTGATTTGTATATTTTGCAGGGACAATGCACACCAATCAACAGTCAAACTGTAAGTGAGCCAGAGTCAGCCACAGAGGCTAGTTTTCATCTGCTGTCCCTGTATTATGGGATTAAATGAATACAACCTACAATTGTTTAGCCCCCCAATTTAGAAACAAATGGCCTGTCACTCAAAAACAAGCACATATATGAAGAGAATTGGCTCAAAGTCTTTGTATAATACACTTCATACAATCATGCAAAAAAACTAAATCAAACTCAACAAGCTGTTTGCCGGCGTAGTTGCGGAGAGGTAAAGCACAACGTACTGGTAGATCTGTTTACTCCAAAACAATAGACCTGAGCTAACTAACAACCAATGGGCTGTAAAGCGTTTTTAACTAAAAAACAAGAGGCGATGTACGCAAGCAATCTGCTCGAAGTACTCGACTTCATACAGTTTTACCCTAAAACAAAATGAAACTCACCAAGCTGTCTGCCCGCGTAGCAGTGGCCGAGTACAGTGTGTGTGTACTGGTAGTTACGTTAGCTGTTAGCGGCTAGCCAAACACACCGTACAAAACAATTAAAGTGAGCCGCAGAGCAGCGTCCGAGGGGTACGCAGCAAGTGTGTTTTCACTGTAGAAACAAAAGCATGAGCTATCAACTTAACAGCAACAAAAATCACACTAATGCATACAGCAGCTCTCTGGGAAACATGCATTCACACACAAGCACTCTCTCCATCACACACACACACACACACAAAACACAGACTATCCAGAATAACGCTTTCCAAATATTGTCCCAGTGCTCTATCAGCTTGCCAGCGGGTGTATCATGATGAACAGTGTTTGCCTAGTTGGAGGCCGTCATTAGCTACCCAGGGAAGTGTTCAGAGCTCAGAGGGGCTGCGTCCTGGAGTCCCACCTGCTCTTTGGGAAGGAACGTCCTCAGGCAGAAACCACCAGTACCTCCTTTTCCACCCACGCGGAGAAATCTATTCATCAGCGGCTGTAATGAGCTCAAGGCACTGCCTTCCCTTCTGTACATGTGGACCAGTGCACACGCACACACACACCTTTCACACCAAGGCCGACACAAATATTCATGTTCAGTGCATTCCACTGAAAACTAAAGCTTTGCACCGTCACTAAATGATTCATTTTTTTTTTTACTATAATAAACTCACACTTAAACAGACGGGATGGTTATTCCAAGTGTGCAAAACTGTGTAGAAAAGTTACAATGTGATCGCATTCCCTATGAAGCATGTCTTGACAAGCAATGCTATTTTGGGCAATGCGTGTCCTACAAAAGCTGTATTTCTAATAGGTGTGAAAAATCCTATACTGTATTTAGATTAAATATCTTGTCTGACTTGCTTTGAGGATGGATTGGATTATGCAAAACTGTAAATGTAAATGTCACCCGGCTTGTTTTTTTTTGTTGCCAATTAGGAAATGTATCTTTTATCTGAGGGTTATTTTTAGGAAGATACAAAGGACGTGCATTTCACACATCCTCGAGAATGCTTTCACGCTTATTTTAAGATCTGAAGTGTCAAAACAAAAAACTCTTATCTCGGTCTTATTTTCGTTTTTTTCTCACTTTGCAGTAATAGAATTTCTCAAATTTCCTGGGTTTCAGAAAAGTGAAAAGTTTTTCAACCCGTCACATTCGACTGATATGAATTCAGTTACAATGAACAGAAATATAGAGGGTAAGAATGATAAGTATTCCTAACATCCTCCTCGGATGATGAATATATTAACTAGAATCACGGTAATCTGTCAAATAGTGACGGGTGGACGGTCGAACGACTGAATGACTGAAAGGCGTTGCCTTTGGGGTAAAAAAACACACAAATGCACACTGGCAAAGTATTTCTCTACTTTCTATTCCATAACAAAACAAGTACAGTGAAAACACCTTCAGTCACTTTTTATAATGGACCTCATAATATTTGTCTGTGTGTGTGTGTGTGTCTGCTCTGATACAATTGTATGAACTCTTAACAACACAATGAAAAAGACTAGATCGAAGGAAGGTCAAAGAAAATTCAGGGCTGTCTCAAAGGACTCATCTCAACCCTGCATGTCATTCAGGCAGGTTTACAGTAGAGTTATAGACTACAGGAAACTACATTTGGAAAAGAGGATTGCTTTTTATAATGAGAATGGCCTGTATGGGATGAGAGTGGACAGAATGAGAAAGATCAAAAGCAGTCCAACAGATAAACAAGGGATCAATGGATGGTTGGATTTAGAGAAAGAAAGAAAGAAAGAAAGGAACCTCAGGTAAAGAAAGACCAGAGCAGCCTCAAAAAGGACAATAAGGAAAGGAGCTCATGAAGGATGCAATCGTCTAGAGACTTCCCATTATTCGGTCCGGACGTTGATCTTCAAAGAGTGTGAGACCTCACTATTCTCATCTCTGTCATGTGTTACTGATGCTCTGCCATGCTCATTTTTTTAAAGATCCTTTGTCAATAGTATTACGTGTTTAACTGTTGTTTGTGTTTTTTTCTATATACCTTGAGCTGGATTCAGTTTTCAAAGTATTTCCCCAGAGATGAAATTCTTTAAAAAAAAATTACAGGATTACAAAGAGTAGTGGTTGGTTCCCAGCAGATATTTCCTGTAAATCCTCCACAGGGGGTTCTTCGACGACAGGCGGCACAGAGGCTGACTCACAGATAAGCCCCACATCTCTGGACTCAGATACAGATTTAACAAGATTAACGACGCCGCGTATGAAAAAGTCATGGCCCTGATGCGAGACCCGCGAAGTTGGCTGAAAACTTAGCGCCGCAAAGTGCTTATGAGTCAAGTTTAATGTGATCAATTCTTTACTTCTCTTTCACCCACCAGCAATTTCTTTTCTTTTCTATTTTTAATCTCAACTGCCTCTAGAAATCCCATACTTCGTAGGGCTTAAATGCAATCTATTTGATGTAGACTACATGAACGGGTTGGACTTCTTTGGCATGTATTAAATGGCCTGCACACTTGCTCCTTTGCTCTTTTCATACATATCTTTCTTCCTCTCGAGGCCTTGATGAATCCGCATTTTAAATGCAATGTACCATACAACAATCTGCCATTTCAGAGGAGAAATTTAAAATCCCTTACATAGTGACAAGAGTGGCCTTTTGCAGTAATTGAGGCTCTAGGGAGGGTAAAGGAGGAGCAAAGATGTCCCCATGTTCACTTACAGCATTTAGACTTGTCTTATCTTTGACAGATCTAAAACTGTAAATATACTCTATGTGAGAGCAGCTGTTCACATTATTAGAAGGTATTCAATGCACATCAGAATATGTTCCCAGAGCTGGAAAAGACAGACTAGCATACAGGCTGTGCAATGGTTTCAGGATAATGTCAAAGGAGGGGGGGATTGGCATATTATGTAATACACTGTGCCAGTAGGAACGCCAACTCGTTCCCACACCTGCTGTTGAGATTCTGCAATGCACCGGTTGTTGGTGAGACATTAGGGAGAGACACGAGGTCGGGTGGTGGCATCCCACTATACGATGATTATAAAGGGAAACGTCCCAGCAGAGCAGAAACACTAAACTTGTTCTATACATGCACACAATGTACTGGACGCCTAACAAATATAACTCAAGAAAGTCTAGTCTATTAAGTACATCATCTCACAATACACGTTCTTGCCAATTGTTTCACACCGTTCCACTGATCTAATGGTATACGTATACTGTATATATTTCCATGTCTATGTGAGCAAAAAGCCTGAAATACCACACTGGCTGTTTTTACCCACACAGACGAATGCAGTGCTCTCTGTATCTGCTTCTCCCATAGACCAGGTGTGCGTGGACAGATACCATTTACGGAGTGCTTTAAATAAAACGCAAGGTGTTCCTTCCTTTTTTTTTTCGGCATTTGCATTTGTTCCCAAAAGGCTGTGTGATATCTTGCTGAGAAGGGAAACATTTTATCGTTGTCCTTACATTCCTTCTACATATAGCAGGAGTATCGATTCCACACGATTACGCTCATGATAGCTGTGACTTGAGGGAAATGGGCTGTGATGTAGAATGCAATGTCTGTGATTGATTATTTGAAGGATGCAAATGATTTTCCTAAGTTTGTTTTTTGTTCTGTGTGAAGTCCATCTATCCATGTCCTGCCTGCTAATCACAGCCCAGGTCGCGGTGGTGGCAGGCTCAGCCCCAACAGTGTCCTCCAGCTCTCTCCAGGGGATTGCAAGGCATTCCCAGACCACTTAAGATCTGTAATTGCATCTCCTCATATTTGGACATGCCCAAAATCCCACAACAGAAACAGAAATCCTGATCAGATGACCGAACCACCTCAACTTCCTCAATGGCTGCTTCCAACGTGAAGGAGCTATATAGTGGTGGTCCTGTCCCGAACGGTAAGCCCAGACAGCGAATACAGAAAGCTCATATTGGCTGTTGGTATCTACAATCCCAATCTCTAGGTCACTACTCAGAGCTTATGACCAGGGGCGATAGATGGAACATTGAATAACTAGTAAATCTTCAGATCTTTACTCTGAGTTCCTACTTCAGCAAAACAGTCAAGCACAATATCTGCATCGCTGTCGTTTGCTGCGTATCAATCTCACTCTCGACTTTAACCTCGTAAACAGGACCCAGACAACAGCTTCACTGGGGGCACACAGTGACTTCACTTCCAATGCAAACGGAGTCATTTGCAGTTTTCCAAGGACGACACAGTGCTGTTTTGATAAAAAGTATGAAACCCAAATTTCAAGATTCATATCCACCTTTATCCAATGAGGTGAGAGCTGCGGGTCGGCCAGCCAGCAGGTCTATGGTTCACACCAGCGGGGGAGCCGCACCATGAAGCCAGGCTTCTCCAGAAGGGGCTCCAACGGCAGTCAAAGGGCTTTAGGACGCTCTTGGCTTGGCTGATCAAAGACCTGCAGCTAAAGGGGCTCTGTCGGCCCTCTGCAGGGGTGGTGGTGGTGGGTTAGGAGATTGAATTTTAGTCGGTGAAGAATCGGGGGTGTTATGAAATGTGCAATGAAGGCAGAGCCTTGTCTCATGAAACAGATGTTTCGAACATTATCCCTGATAAAATAATATAGTAAGATCGTAATATATGATCTTGAAATTGTTCTGTGTTTCATCTAATGCTCCATCAGAGGGTTCAGAATGCTGTTCAAATGATATGCCACTGTATCCACTGGGTCTACCTGCCGTCACACGGTGCATCATGTTAAACAGCGACTAACATGGAGCTCGGAGGGCACTTAGCTGGACCTCTATTCGGTTTTCTTTTTAGCCTAAGAAAGACTGACTGCAGGCTGTCAGGCAGAGTCGCACCTCCCACACACATACATCTGACAAATGTCAGCAGCGGTTTATTGCCACGTAGCTGGGCTTACCGGGAGATTTGTATATCTGGATTTTATTTTGGTTAGAGATTTCATGGACAAAAAAAAAGGTTGTTCAAAGGTTGCTCCTGCATTTTTATCTCCTCCCAGAGTAATTGGTTTAGAAAATGAGTCTGTCCACAGCCCGGGTTTAATTGGAATTAAACACAAATATATGGAATGGTGCGCCACTCTCGCTGTTAGATTAACTGGGTCTATAAATGTCTGCCGAGGTAATCGCATTAGAAAAATATGTGTATCCGTGGGAGTGTGTGCAAGCATTGCTATGTAGATGTGTATGCAAGTCTGTCTCTGCTGTCTGTGCATATCAGTTTAGGTTAACCCATTCTACACAAGGTCAGAGCAAACATGAAATTAGCTCTCGGGGAGAGGACGGCGTCACCTCATTTCTCTTCAGACCTGCTAATGTCTTGCCTTGTCCATCATGTGTGTGCTCTCTCAAGAGGGCCATCGAATGTATTACCCGCTAATGCAATATGAATCGCTCATTTAAGCCTCCGCCACGGACCAGGAAGTGAGTAAAAGCGCATGTCGTTTCGGAAAGTGTGTTTTTAAATGAACCACGCCAGATGCACACATTTACTTCTGATGCCCCTACCGTCTTGTAAATCTCTAATTAACGCTGTTGATCCTTGTGTGTTGCTAAATCAAATCAGAGGACGATCTAAGGGATGATTCTCAGCCTCTTATTGATCATAGGCTTCAATTAATTGAGTGCACTTGAAGTATCAATCCTGCCACAGTGGCAAGCACCTGTTTGAGTAATTAAGCATCGTGTGCATTCAGTCAGTTGCACAGCTCCCCGACTGACTGCACGCGAAATTAGGATAAATACTGAGGTCGGATTACTGCCTTTTGTGAGACATAAAAAAATCATACTGAGAAGAAGCAGCCGTGACACAGTCAATGCAGCAATCTACCATAACCCTATTTCTATTAACGGATTCATGTGCAGAGTCTGTTGGCAACGGGACAATATTTTGGTATCAGGTTCAATCAGTCTTTGGTTGAATGCAGGTAAACAGTCCATGTGGAGAGCAAAATAGGAGACAAGACATTGGCCGAAATGCAATCTGCTAACTCACCGGCAATCGTCTGACAATGGGTACGATTCATTTTGGTTTAGAATTAGCTTGTAAACTGACTACAAGAGAAACTGTCAAGTGAAAGTCTGTCGTACAATTTGTCCCTCAACTCCCAACTCCAGTCTTGCACGTCAGGTCAGATCGAAGTGTAGACAGTGAGCAACGCACGGAAAAGGCAAACGGTTAAGTTATTAAAATACAGAGTCCAGAAGGACGACACTGACCTAGAAGCCAAGGTAAACCATTTGTAACGCAATACCCGGCAGCTTTTCTTCTGAAAAGTAGACACAAGTCTCTAAAGACTAACGCGCTTGAATGCACGGTCAATGGTTCAAATGGAACGTGTCAATAACAAATCTGCCAAAGTTTTCTAATGCCTTTGAGTTCTACAAGACAGAGGTTCTGCAGGTTCACATACATGACATTAGAGACTAGATATTTCTTGGGTTTAATGTCAATTCTCTGTTCTGTGCAGCTGTGAACCATTCGGAGAAGGCAGCGCAGTGGCCTGAATCGCACACAGCGACAGAGCCCTGGAGACGGAAAGTGTCTCTTTGTGTTAAGACAGATTATTGCAGGGGACAGTCGAACTAAGACGGGTTGGAACACGAGGGACGACGGGAGAACTCAATGCACCGACTTGATGCAGAGGGCTCGTCTTCAGGGTGATGGAAGAAGAAGAAAAATGGAGAAGATAAGAGAACTGAAATACACGAGGATAATAGAAGAGATGTGAGTAAAGGGTTGGAGAGACCTACCGGAGAGAGTGGATGCAAAAGAGGAGAGAGAATATCAAAGGAAGAGAAATGTCTTGAGGCAGATTGAAGTTTTAATAATACAAACACGTCTTGGAGGTAGAAACAGAACAATGTGTGAAGCGAGAATGTGAGTGTCCCCTCTATAAGAGGCCTAATGTTGGACTGAAGGCTGATTAAAAAGGCACAAGAGGAAAACAAATCGTATAGTCGAGTAAATGAAAAAACAAGTTGTTGCCGTTTGACCAGACTTCCTGCTTCACCATTTAAGTCGGACCGTTAGCTGTAAGTTGTGATCCGAGACACCGTGCAGCGAGGTTTAATAAAACACAAAAGGCACTGAGAGGAGGGAAGAGAAGAAGAGAAAAAATGAATAAAAGGAGGACACGGACAAGCCGGGATCGGGCCTCGGGGGCTGGGGAGTGAAGTGGATGAGTG
The DNA here is from genome assembly GCA_032191485.1 of Leptoclinus maculatus. Lineage (NCBI taxonomy): Eukaryota > Metazoa > Chordata > Actinopteri > Perciformes > Stichaeidae > Leptoclinus > Leptoclinus maculatus. Next base: position 19,360,588 of record JAVDOI010000001.1, on the reverse strand, counting down.
AATAACTAGCGAGGACAGTAGGAGGGAGGAGCAGGGGGGAAGAGGGGATAAAGGAGAGGAGCAGAGGGGAGAGGAGATGTAAGAGTGGAAGGGCTTGGAGAGCTGGGTTGGGGCTCCGGGGACACGCGAGTGAAGAGGCTGAGAGAGAGAGAGGGACCAGGTGTAGCTGCAGGGATGCTTGCTCCATCGCTCCGCTCGCGCTAGAAAAAGGCAGCAGAGATGGAAGTCGCTGTGTGAGCTCAGGGGCCTGGACGCCTGGCGAGCGAGTGTCAGTCACGGGAGGAAGAGTGCATTTTCCCTGTCATTGAAGCTCCCGAGCCAACCACCAAGTGCAGCGTTCCATTGCAAATGACCCTGCAGGGAAGAGCTGCGTTTTGGATTTCTTTTTTCACATCTTTTTTAGCATGTGTGTTTAGTGTGTGTTTGCACCGCCATAGCCGCTCTTCAGACGCAATTACTGAAGCTAAAGTATGCAGTGTTTGTTTACTATGAAAGCGATCTGCCACTCAGGATTTCAATTAGCATCCTCTCCAACTGTGAAGTCACGCTTACAAACAGAGTGCGAGACGAACGCCGAGATGAATGAAATCCTGCGCCACGCGCAGATAAGCTAGCAGACACCAGCTCTGGCCACGCTGGATATGATTACATCTGACTAGATAACAGGACCACACAACACATTTGAAGTGTTATCACCTGCAAGGAGCGTTACTGTTGTTGTCAATATAAACAAAAGAACGAGACGAGGCAAAGAAGTTTGGCAGAAGATATAAGACGGTATGCACTTTAGCTCTCAGGAGCTGTTTTTTAAATTACATAAATGGGAAAAAGAAACTTACACTTACAAATGATTTAGCTGTATACATATATATATATAATACTGGGTCCAATGGGAGTTCCTTAATGCTTTGTTCGGATCATTTTCTGTAACCAGTGTAGCATGAAAGTATGTTGGAATTAGCAAGCTAGCTAAGTAGCCAGCTACCGGCTAGTTAGCTCGCTAACTCCACCTTGTTTTCATGCTGCACCGGTTATAGGAAAAAAAACGATTTCTTCATCTTACTAATATTTTAGCCTACTAGCAACATTTCTTTCCATTTTTCTAATAATTTAGCCGTGACGGCTGAGAAGGTTAACAAAAGCTTAAGCTAGCAACATTTCCTCGACATCTCTGAAGCGTTTCTCCGACATTGTAGCTCGCTATAATAACAATGTATTATCTCTAATGTATGTAATATCAATTCTTGCCCAGCAACACAAGAAGATGACAATTTTCATGTGTTGCTTAAAGGCCACTACTCCGAGGTCATTCATGTTTGCGGTAACACTGTGACGTAATCATGGCGTCAGCTGTGACACTTTAACAACATACTTATTTTAACGTACTCCTAATTTGTTTGTTTGTTCTACTATTTGACTATGTTTTGTTGCTATTGCCCTATGTTTATTGTTATGCACCTTGTATGTGCAAAGGTACTTGGCAATAAACCGATCTCTCAACAACTGTGCTTTAAACTGCGTTGAGAGTTACAATTAAATGAAGCAAGTTAAGCAGCACCTGTACGAACACGCAGTGTGAATTCCAGATTTATTTCTTCCTAAATATTCCTGAGATGTTTCCTTGACATAGTTTGTGAACACTACAAGCACTCCTCATTAAAGCTTGGGATTACAACTGCCTTCTTGCATTAGAAGTAGGCCATGTCTTCAAGAAATGGTAATGATGCCAATTAACAGCTATTAATTAAACACACACACACACGCAGGGATAAGTCTTTACTAAGGGTCTGCTACAAACTTAATTGTTTTCAGTGGGTTGTGTGGGACAGAAGAAGTCATTTGTCACAGTAAGGTCACGGGTTTGACCACTTGAGTAGACGAGTGTGCTACAAAGCGTCCTTTGGTGAGACGACGCGCCTCTAATCACTTGCTCAGACAAACGCTTAAAATGCAGGAGATGAATGCAAAGTCGCGAGGCAAACAAACTGCCATCACGAGTAATAAGCAGCCGTCGCCTTCCACCCAGCTGTAAGTAATTCACTTGAAGTGCGGTGACTAATTCATATGAAACAGTATCCATCACTGAAAAGATCTCACGTCGCCATGCGGCGCACTTGAATGATGCAACTGTTTTGCATGATAATGAGCGAGGCCGGGGATCGCACTTCAATCCCCCGCGAACTAAATATCTGATGTGACATAAAGAATGTACAAGATTCAGACGGCAGGGCGGTGAATGTAATTACAAGCCTCCACCCCCATTTTATTTAGTACAAACAGTATTATATCATTCAAGAAGGTGTTCTTTTAGTCCTTATTGATTCTATTTGGATTATATATTGTCTGTATATCTGCTGTTGTTGTTAATACTCTGTAAGAAAACATATTTAAATCCATATACAAGGCATAACATAAGTGTGAGGCTGCATGGAGAAGTAGTAATCATGTTTTGGCAGCTCATATTTGATCGTTTCCACATCCTGATGAAAACTAAAGAGTCGGTTTCAATCATCAGCGTTTAAAGGTTTTAGTGTCTCGGGCTTTTTTTTTGACATTTCTAACAAAATATTTGAGAGGAAAAAACCAGTGCAGTGAAATGCCAAACAATCTCCTGCAAGCCATAACAAGTGTGAACCCTGACAGAGAGAGAAGTTTCACTCGTTTTATTCGATCCCCGGCTCCTCCAGTCCGCATGTCGAAGTGTCCTTAGGCGAGACACCGAACCCCACATTGCTACCGATTAACGGGCCATCGGTGTATGAATGTGTGGGTGTGAATGTGAGATAGTTCGGTCCAGATGTGACAGCTTGCATGGTAGCTCCTGGATAATAGACATAAATCACAAAGCACCAATGAAATACTGTGTGTTACCACGTAAGACAGTAAAACACAGCATTCAGGTACAAACACTCCATCTAATTAAAGAGCGAATAGTAAATTGCTGTCGCTGAATTGGCAGCGTCGTTCGCCAGCAGGCATTTCGAACAGCGTTGGGACTGCGACCAGATGGAGCCTCACCTCAAGAGGAAACACAGCGGTCCCTGCTAGCTATCGGGGACACCTGTAACATAGGCGCTAAAAACGAAAAAGGTCAGCAGAACCCATCCGTGCTGCTCGTGTTCTCTGAGGAAATCACAGGATCACAGGGGGGGGGGGGGGGGGGGATGAGCTTGAAAACAATAACACGGACTGATAACTTCCCCGAGGCAGCTGTTGGGGTTGTTCCTCCCTTTGGGTCTTAGAATTACAGAGCTGTCCGTAGTCAGCGACTTATGTTAGAGCGGGGACTCGATGATGCAGATGGGCCCCGTGGTGCCGAGATGCTGCACTTGCTAATAATCAGCACCAAGGGCACAGTGTCACTCAATATATTGTGTTGGAACCGTATGAACCGTGTGAATGCCACACTGCTTTTCTAAACAGTACATATATATATTTACCATTGCTGTAAAACTCAGCTAAGTTGTTCACATACACAAACAACGTGTCAGCAATTCAGAACGGCTGTTTATTGGGAACAGCAACAAGCCAAATAAAGACGCTCTCATTAACAGCTGGCCTCTGATGCCGCTCCACGCTGTGCCATCGGCCATTAAATCAGCCATTCGTGAGGCTGACCTTTGTCAAATGGGACAGAGACACTATTTAAAGCCATTTTAGATACACGTCCAATAAATAAACCACATAAAATCTGAGCTTACCCAAGCCAGTAGTACGGAAACATGCTGATGTCAGCGTGTTACTTTCAGAGGTTGTGAAACAAGACGGGGATACCGACTACGACACGTTTTGCAACATGATGTCTGACTTTATGATCATGAATGAATGGCGTTCTTGGTTTATTTATATTTCGGCAGCCGTATAGGCTATTTTTATAAATGGTGCTGATGTTGTTTTTGAGCTGAATCGAATATTCTTCAGGTGAGGATACTTGATGATTTCTTGTTTTTCCTTTTCTTTCATGTTCAATTTTTGAATAGTTGTCAAATAAACTAAGCTAAATGTTTTTGTGTAACAAGTGCAACAACGTTACGTAATGAGGTCATCAAGGTCTCCGGAAACTTCGGCAACCACCTGCTCTCAGCTTCCCAATCACACAAATTAGCCAATGATTACTAAGTGCATGAAATAAAAGCAGTAAGGCTGGCTGAAGTGTTACCTCCGGAACAGTTCTGATTATGAAAGTGATGTGCTGATTATGGCGTACTCTTAGTATGATCATTTCTCTTTGCAAAGAGCAGTTCTGTGAAAAGGGTTTGCACCACAAGCGTACGTCGACTGTGATGAAAGAAGCACTCTGAGCCGCATTTTGTAACTCAGGATAGGAGCATCATTTTATATATCCTGCATTACGTATACCTATGAATACCGAGGGCCTTGTTAGTTTGGGCCCCGGGCAGTTACCTACCTTACCGCATATTAAAGTGTCTTGTCTGGCCCCTATACTCTCTCTGTGTGTACGTCGTGTTGCATCTTTATAGATGCTGCGATGGATAAGAGGGAACACAGCTATACGTTATAAGGCGTGTGAGTGTGTGTGTGTGTGTGTGTGTGTGTGTTTTTTTTTGTGCGACTTTTCTACCCAGGGTCACTTTGCCTCGAGGTGCTTGTACCTTTATTTTTTTATTTTGCCCGGCTCACACTCTACTTAAGCTCTGAACCAATTTAACACAGAGCGGGGGGGGAGTGTAGAGAGAAGCTTGACAAAGTCACTCAAATCCCCGTCTGCACCATATTGGGGGCATAGTGAGGGAGAAATGAGGGCGAACGATAGAGGGGAGAGAAGTGGTCTGTGAAGGGGGGGTGCAGTAGATATGCATGGAGACTGAGTGATGTGCTTCCATCTTGTATAAAAGCTAGTTTACTACGAAGCGAGAGAAGCCTGGCAAACAGCAGGTGCATTACTTTATTGCTGTGTAAAGTGCCGTCGCAGTGAGAGATGTTAGTAATCTCACTTGTTCGTAATTGGCTCCCAACTTTGACAAAAACACATCTGATAAGCAAAGTTTTCACGGCCCGGGTGCAGAAGCGTTGGCAGCCATATGCATTTTTTTACTCGGCCGTTAAACTGACGGAGGCATAGCGGAATGGAGCAGGATGGGCCAAAAGAATTAATTTGTCACTTTCAAATTTCTCAGTTGCTCAGAGGCTTTCGCCAACAGCTTTTTAAAGAGTGGTGGTATGAACGGTAATAAAAGTAGATGGAGAGAGCTCCAAGAAAAAATCCACGGCACCACCTGTTAACTCAACAAGAGACGAGACGGAGAGCCAAACCCCCCCCCCCCAACAGAGCTGACATTAAGGATCTGTTAATTACTGTCGGCAACAGGGAGAACGGGAAAGTGAGTGTGTTTGAGAAATAGAATGGGATTCATAGAAGTTGGATTCTCAACTACTACTGCAATTTCAAATCAATTCACTGACATCCTCAATTGCCAATAAGCCCGTAGGCGCCGTGCAGGCCGGCCATCGCGTGTTAAAAGCTTGAAGCCGCATGCAGCCGATGCGAAGCGGCCATCGCGCGTGGAGTACCGCTCAACACTGAAGAAGGCAAAGTGACAGCCAACGGCAGTGCTGTGACAAGCATGTCACAATATCTTAGGCATGAATAAACACTCTCTTTCAGAGGAGATTATTTTTGTTTTTGTCATGACAGACTCGGTGCGTCTTTGCTCCTTTGAGTGTGTGTATGATTGTATGTGCTATTTGCTCTGTGTGTGTGTGTGTGTGTGTGTGTGTGGGCTCAGACCAAGAAAAGGGATGAGTAGGCAGTCTGTGTTAGAGAGGTGAAGAACAATCGAACAAGAAGTCACAGTGTGCTGTGAGAAAGCTGTGAATGAGGATCAGGACAAAACAGACTGAAAAGCTTCTGCAAATGTAATTATATAACAGCTCATAAAACATGACATGCTTTTAAAAGGTGTTCATGAATCAAAAGGGGATATACAAACAAAGCTCCTCTACAGTACAAATAGTCTTTCATCATCGAAATTCACAAAATATCCTGTATTTCTCCATCCCTCTGCTAGAGATTGCTGTACAGATGCAGTCATCAGTAATTTGGCGGAGCTCGTTTGGCCAAAATATGACAAAGGATGGCAAATAAGATTTGATTCTGTTCTGTTGTCATTTGGTTTTCTTTTGTTTTGTTTGGTGAGGAAGCCAGAGTGGGAACGGACTAATTAAAACAACACTAATATTTCACTGATGAGTGACAACAATTATTTTTCATTTGAAGATGAATAAAACTGGAGCAACATGCGTCCCATTATTTCAGAGAGTTTCTGTTTAATACAATTTACATCAGCCATAGGTGTGAGAAGTAGAGTCATGTTCTCATAGACTTCTATTCAATCAGAGGAGTCGCCCCCTGCTGGACATTAGAGAGAATGCAGCTTTAAGACATGAAGCATCGGCTTCACTCTGCAGAAGTGGAAGTTGCAGCCTGGTTGGGATCCACAGCTGGATGAATTTACATAATTTACATAATTTTTCATTAATGATGATGTTATGTTCAATAATAAAACGTTGTAATCGTTGTTAATGCTTACTACACTCATTCTGCTACTAGCCAAGAAAATACAAGTTGGTGTTGTCAAATTGTATGCATTCATGTTGGGTCAATACTTCCCCAATTTATCAAAAATGGCATCGAATGGATATGTTTCAAGGCATCGTATCAACGTTAGAAATTCCAGTGTACTGCCTTATCTATGGCTGATAGCAAAACACCTTAATTCTGGCGCAGTATCCTTGAAAATGTCCCCCAGCAGCGGGGGACATTGGACAAAGAGAGCTTTCTATTTTCATAGGGGAGACTGATGTTTATGAGGCAGGGGACCCGAGCTGGACCAGGGGACGTCTCTATCTGGGACAGGGCATCCATTCCATACGGCAACGACTTCCACCGCAATGAATCTACGGGGAGGAAATCAGCTTAATGAGGTAAGACCCACGTGACCGTCGGGGAGAGAAAATGGGGAAAAAGAAAAAAAAAACACGAGAAGAAAGATGGGGATAGTTGGACTGCTCGTTAATAAGCCAGCCATAACAAATAAAGGGCTGTCAGGGGAAGCCTGGAGGGTGTTAGGTGTGTGTGTGCGTCACACCTGCTAGCCCGGCTTTAGTCCTCATTAACCTAACAGAGTTGCATGGCAACTTATGATCCAATGGGGCGTCATGTGACCCGGACAACTTTGCGCCCCCGCTGACACAGTTTAGCTCAACTGTGAGCGTTAATAAAAATGTGTCACTGTGAACGGTGCCACTGAAAGAGGGCGCTGCAGAACGAACCAGGGTAATGTAACAGGAAGTTCAGCTTTCTGTGAGTGGACCACTGACTCACTGCTGCTCACCTGGTTATCGAAACAAATCTCCATTATAAAGGAAAAGACTGAAAATAAGTATATCCCCTTTTATTTAACCAGGTTTCTGTTCATTCAAATACCCATGCAGTTTGTGTCACAGAAGGAGCGTGAAACAAAAGGAGAAAAAGCGTCTTGCTTGCGACCGTATCCAGCCTCTGTTGTACACAAGTGAAGCTGCGGGGCCGGAGCTCACGCCAAAGTGGACCCTCCTTATGAAAACCGTGTTTGTGTGACCGAGTTAATGGCCTCAGTCACAGGAGGGGGCAGAGGGTTAGCCAGCTGCAAGATGGACGGCGGAGGCCGAGCACCGCCACGGGCTGCAGAGAGAGCGGAGAGAGCTAGACGAGGTGGGGGGGGCTTTGATGGCTCATGCAATAACCACAGCTGCCACAGAACGAGGTGGGATGATAAAGAATAAGTGAAGTGAGCAACTCGGCAAACACTGAGAGATGATGGACGGCTACCAATGAGTCTGGAGGACGTTGTGCTCTTGTTGAAATGTTGCGACACTTTTATGGATAATCTGGCTGCAACTATATTTAGCATTATTGATTAATCTGCCGCTTCATTTTTTTTATTTTAACAATTAATTGTTTTGGCGATAAAATGTTAAAATATATAAAAATGCCCAAAGTGGCATTCATCTTTAAATTACTTGTTTTATAAGGTCCAAAACCCCAAAATATTTAGAACTAAATGGTGAGTCAACTAATAGATACAGCTGTTGAATCAACAATAAGGTGGCTGGTTTAATGCATTCGTTTTCAACCTTGTATCAATAATCCCCACAAGGGGTCGCCAAAATAAATCGCAAATAATTAACAGCAGAGAAAACACGCGTCTGCAAAGATCTTTGTTATTCTGAACTCTATCGGCAGAAATGTTGGGAATGTGAACGGCCAGATGGATGGATGAGTGGATCAGTGCCCTGCCCTAACCCAAGCACAGATCCCCGGGACCCTGAGGAGACTGAGGACTCATTTCTGTCTGGTGGACGGCAACACATCAGCCATGACCCGAGTCTGCAGCATCACGACCAAGTACCAGCACTTGTCCCGAATGAGGCGGCTATACATGAGCGCCTTACGTGACCCGATGGAAACAGATGTCTGATTGGTTTGCCTTCACTGGAGCTTCCTCTTCATCAGGAAGATGAACGGGATGAATCAAACTGTGTTAGTTCTTTTATCAGATGGTTTCAGAGGAATGAGGTGGTAATCAAAGCCATTTGAACAATTAGCAGAGTGGTCGGGGGAGAACTGAAATGACCTTCTGTAACTTGCTAATGAATCAAGTGCCACAATGCATTTCACTGTACTCAGCTTCAGTGTGTTTTAGACTCAACTTCACGTAGAGAGACCAAACATTCACATTCAAAATCAAACTTAAATTCATGAGAATGAGAATCTGAAAACCAGCCTTTATAAACTGCCTGCATGGTAAAGTCAAGGGGCGGCACTGCCTCTCAATTAAAAAGGTATTTCTATGGCATCAACTATTTTGTGATGGGGGGTGGGGCGGGGGGGGTTTCATTTTCATGACATCCTCAAGGAAAAACCTGTTTTATGGCGTTCAGCAATTCCAATCTGAATGGGTTATTAGGTCTGAGTGCAGCTGGCATATCAGTCTTTTTTTATTGACAATGTGCCCCTTCGGAAGCCATTTGGGGGCCAAATAACTCTCGACTGTTGGAGTCATTTATCAATTTGCCGTTCTTGAAAAGACGTGGTGACTTTCACTGGCGTGTGTTCAGACATTTGTGTCTTTGCAAAGCGGATAGCTCAAACTAGCTTAGAGGAATCTTAAAAAGTGTCGCAATGAAAACAGGATTAAACTTATTGAAAATGTGCAGCAAAGAAAAGCCTTTTATCCTGTCGCGTCTCTTTGACTCGTGTGTAATAGTTCACTCTTTACTTGTGAATAAGGCATTTTATTCTTCTTCTTCTTCTCCCATTGTTATTGTAATGTTATTCTAATATGTGCACTCATTGTTAAATCAATATGGATTAAAGTTCCAGCTAAACTGTCTGTGTGTACATACAAAGGAACCAATGACAAGGAACAGAGAGGTTTAAAGTCACCCTAAATGTAATCACCTCTCCCGCCTGTCACAAACCACAAATCCATTTCCAAACACAGAGTACACACCAGTGCTATCGGTTCAGAAGCAGGCGTCAGTCTCCTTCAAGCTGCATCAAAGGGAGTACGATCTGCGTTAGTCGAGTGGTACATTCCTCCGTACGTTTCCTCTGCGACTGTGTTTTGCAGTAACAAATTAAACTACAGTACGTGTCATAGAAACGTTGTGCTTCTTGCGTTAAATGTATTGGAAGAACAGATGAGATGTGAGAATATTTTATCCCCAGGCCTTTCAAAAGCTGATCTAGAGCCTGTTGGGCATGGAGAAAATGCGCCCGGCAAGGGCCAGCGTCCCGAGGAGGGGATCCTCCCACACACAGTTGAACCCCCCGGGCCGACTGCGCAGACCCCACCACGATATGTTTGGGTCATTATACTTGTTACAGGATCGCCAGACCACGATCTCAATGACAAATATAGTGGAGTTTGCGAGGCTCGACTGATGTGCTGATAGTATTTCAGATGAGCAAAGTGTGAATGATGTATGATATTCTGCAGCCTTGAGGCAGCAACAACAAGATGTCCTCAGTGACCCGGTGGTGGAACAGAGGAAGAGGAGGTCGTGATTATGTGGCGGCCCACTCATAGCTTCATGAATAAACAAAACCTTAAATCAACTCTAAGTGGGAGTCAGTGAAGGGAGATCAGCAGCACAACACAACTGTGGTTCCTCTTTCTTTTGAGTGGAGAGTTTTGGACCGGCTGCGCGCAGCGAATCACAATAATCCAGATACGAGGAGACGAAAAGCTCTGCATAAGTACATGCCAAATTCCAGACTGTGACTTCTGTCACCATCGCCCTGAGCTGAGGGGGAATTGGTTTCACAGCAGAGCTTTTAGGTTTATCAAATTTGAAAGCAAAATTACCCTAAAAAAAAAAGGCCAAAAAGATTTCGGCACATGGCCTAACGCATAGCTGTAGGGACCCGACAGATCCATTTTCATCTTTGAGGGTCTCGTTCTCAGACTGAGAGCAAAAAACATGTTTTGCCATCGAGCCTCTAATAAGCTCTAGGCTCTCAAAAACGGGCCTCAAAAGTATATAATCAAAACAAATAGGAAAAGAAATTGGGAGAGAAAAAATAAATCAATGTGTAGAAAAGGATGGTGAAATGTTGTTTCATCGACTCTTCACTGCAAGGGAACAACAATACACCACTCAGTGAGTGGTACCCACATGTCAGTGCAGTGACTGTGAGATAGATCTTCTAGTTCTTACGTTGACATGTTTGATAATTAATAGGGGTGTAACGATCCATCGATCAGGATTCATTCATTCATCCATCAATGCTGAATGCTCCAATATATGAGGCAAAGGAAAAACATCGATACTCCGGATGGGTCATGACTTCTGCAAGGTGACGTGTTCGAGCGGCAGAGCATCATAAAACCAGGCGCCGGTAGACCTAAATACTGGATCACACGTTAAGTGGAGCGCTGACACAAACTCCATTCATTGGGCGACGAGGATAAGGCGACGAGGATAAGGCGACGAGGATAAGGCGACGAGGATAAGGCGACGAGGATAAGGCGACGAGGATAAGGCGACGAGGATAAGGCGTCATGATGGCGTCGGCCGATTTCAACGTTTGGATGATTCACACATTGAATCATTCAAACCAGGTCCTGTTGGTACTTTCCAGAGTGAGACAGTACGGATGAAGTCAGGCCCGAGTCAAAGTGGAATCAGGCCACCTGCAGGCCAGCAGGGATTCTATCATTTCCAGAGACAACTGCGCCACCTCCCCGGCTCCTCTGTTGTTTGTACTAAAAAAAAACAATTATTGTGGATAATGTCTCTAGCAGAGCACACTGTGAGACACGCTTTCCAATCATGTCTTTGTATGTCAGGTGCAATAATTACTTCCCAATTACACACACACACACACACACACACACACACACACACACACACACACACACACACACACACACACACACACACACACACACACACACACTCACATAATTCCCATGACATCTGACTGATTTCCAACCATTTTCTGTCTCCTGCTGGTTTGCATTCAGACATCTCCAGTATAAGCCTAATGTGCCGACTGAACATCCCTAATGTGGATTAGCTATGCATGGTTGTGTCTGCCAGGAATCCTTCCCTCCCTGACGTGATATGACTTAAAATGCTGCCATGTTGTGTGTGTGTGTGTGTGTGTGTGTGTGTGTGTGTGTGTGAGCGGGTGTTTTTTGCACCGCGTTGACATGAAGCCCTGCACTCTAAATACCTATGGCTCTTACTGTCTGTTTTAACATGCACTCCCTGAGGGATTATGACATCTTTTTAAGACTAGTCTGACCTGGAAAGCTAAATTGAAGGAGGAGGAGATGCCAACAGGTACATGGTACAAATGCATGTATGACTGCATTATAGGAAAGTGACTACCTACCACTTTAAACAACTATATATACATTGTTACTGTGACCTTTGACCACCGAATTCTAGTCAGTTCAACTTGAGTGCAAGTTTGTGCCGAATTTGAAGAAACTCCGTCCTGGTCCAGATGCTCAGACGGACGGACAAACCGCTGTTGGAGCGGCATTAAAAATATTTTTAATTAATGTGTGTGTGTGTGTGTGTGTGTGAATGAAACCTCGACCTGTTACCTTCAAATCGAAGTCATGATGAAGCGACTGGGCTGTTTGTTGGATAATAATGCTGACTGTTCATGCTGAGAGTGCACTTTTTGCTAATGAGTGAAGATTCCAATGATTTACTATAGAGAGCTGGTGATCCACAGTAACCCGCTGGTAATGTGTGCGAGGATATCGATGGAGCAGAGGGGGGGGGGAGGGGAGCATCTCCAAAAGTTAGACGTGTGTGTGTGTGTGTGTGTGTGTGTGTGTGTGTGTGTGGACATGCCGAGTGAATTTATATGTGTAAACGTTTGCATTAGCGGTGCGAGTGCTAACAGAAGTGCTACGTCTTGGATGGAATCCAAGCTTGTTAATAACATATGTACTGTTTACCTCCTCAATGAAAACACACAGTTAAGATCCCACGTTTAGATCGATCGTTAAATCAACTTTAAGGGGGCCCGCTATCAAATGATTTAGATACCAGTGTTTGGGAACCAACTGCCAAGTAAGTGTGCAGAGAGGAAGTGAATACAGATTAAAAAAAAAGCGCCAATGCTCAGCTGTGGTTTCCCAGACAAACTTGACCCTGAGTCACAGTCGTCATAGGCGGCTGACAGACACGGCGTGATTTCCACAGTGATTGATGCTCGTGACAAGAGCTCGACAGATGGCAACATGCTGTGAAACATGTGCTTTGTCTGTACGTACAACCATAGTTCTGTTCAAATGTTTTCAACATCAAACTAAAGTCCCACTGCGGCCTTCACATGTACGCCTCCACAGGTATCAGATTATCATTTCAGGGCAATGTTCGCTCAACAAAAAGCATCAAAAGGGTTAAACTGTGCCACACCTGCAGTCAGACATCAAAGACACAAACAGCCCCTGCACAGTATCGCTGTGTTCCTGTGTTGCAACAGCAGTTCCACTGCTTCGATACAGATACTGGCTCTGATGAAACCTATCGGCAAGTCTATGCACCAATCCAATATCACGTCATCGCGTCATTTATCAGCTCATTTACGCTAAACAGGAAAAGCAACAACACTTGTCGGTCTCTCTCCGATCCATACTGAGCATGTGCAACTCTCAACTGAGATGAGAAAAGAAGCCGTTTCCATCATCAGCTCCGAAAATCGATGATAAAGGTAAACAGTTGAGGCACCTTGCTTCTTTCTAATCTCTGTTAAGGTTTGCACATGCTCAGTACCGACCGTGCAGTTGCTTTGCTCCGAGCATCTCATTTAATGGACTTTTTTAAAAACAATACTGCTGCTGGTGGTCCCTTCACATAACTCTGCAGCGTCAGCGTATTGGTGGAAGAGTGGAGCAGTACCTTTGAAGAAGCAGTCCTTGCTGTGCACCACGTAGATCCGTCTCCTCTCCAGGCAGGCGGTGCGGTAAACCTCGCAGTGGTTCTCGTAGAACCTGCCGTCCGAGCCGCACACTGGCACAAAGGAGGGCCGACATTTCTCCTGGCAAACGCACTCTGCGCGGCCGGTTTCTGCCATCAGCACACACTGTCGCCCCCGACCGCAGTACGTCCTGCGACAGAGACCTCCGTCAGGGTCAGGGAGGGCTGGAGGAGCGAGAGAGAGGAAAAGAGAAAATGAGCAAGTTCATGAAACCTTATGAGACAGAAAATAACTTTCTGTATCCACAATGTTTCACTTATTACTCACTGAAACAGTGTACAGGTACAAGCCAAAGCTGCACAATGTAAGAATAAAAAAGCAGCGTCTCATGAGCACAGATTGCAACCATAGACTGTATATAAGAAGTGCACGTAGTCGTCGTGATGTCACCCATTGGTTTGTGGACTGACGTTATGAAAGCCTCGAGTTTGACGTTTTTTGCCGACGCCATCTTGAAACTAGAGATTGAGACCATAAACTCATGTTTACAATGTTTACTGAGGTAATAAATCAAGAGAGAAGTAGAGTCATTTTCTCATAGACTTCTATACAACCGGAGGAGTCGCCCCCTGGTGGACACTAGAGAGAATGCAGCTTTAAGACATGAAGCATTGGCTTCACTTTCCAGAACCGGAGGTTGCCGTCTGATTGAAAACTACACATTTGTGGAAGCGTCCTTGCTGATGCATCTCCAGCAGATTTACCAAATCTAAAAAAATATATATAAAAATTGACAGTAAAATGTAAAACTGCCCCATGAACTGCAACCAGCTCTCTTTGCCACCTTCATTCCTGCGGGCCACGTCAGCAAATACATTTACCAGCACATGAATTTCGTCACGAAAACCAAAATTGAAGTCGTCTCCCAGCTGCTGCAAACTAACAAAGACCCACAAGTAGGACTAATCTGGCACTATTTGTCACCCAATGTGCATTACTTAGTTTGGTTCCTAGTGCTCCACACGAGCCTCTAATGGAACATGCTGTTGGGCTTCAGTAACAGATTCATCATAATAGCATCAATGAGGATTCACCACTCAGACAGAAAGAGGCCTCACCTTCTTCTCCTGCCAAGTGCAACAGCTGGTCAACCAAACACCTGATCTGCAGCAGCAGTTTGAGAACTTGATAGAGACCCCGACACAGGAAGAATGAAATACTGCTTCATGGAAAATCAAACAAGCCTTAAATTCAAACACATACTGCAGTTGGTATGCAAGAATAAAAATAAAGGAAATATATCAATTACCGCACAGTAACAAGATAAATTGTTAGTAAAAAATACGCAACAAAAATAGAAAAAGAATCTCACGCCCAAACACCTCCATTCCTGATGACAGCCATGCGACGGTGCTAACGTGGAGAAACCTTTTTTGGGAAATGAAACCTGCAAAGCCATAAGCCAGGCGTCCTCGTTAACACTTCTCGGCGCTCGGTTTGCACATTCGTGTGAGCGCATCCGAATACAAACACCTGAGTGTGTACAGTAGGTGAATGTGGAGCTCACACCTTCTGCCTTACCTACTCTAGCCCCCCAGAAAACACACACACACACACACACACACACACACACACACACACACACACACACGCCAGCATCTCCATCATCACTGCCTGGGACACCTTGCTTCTTCCCCCTTGATTTAATCTATCTGCACTGAAAGCAAGCCAAAAAGCTGCTGATCCAGCCAGACGCTCCACCTCGGTTTGATCTTCCCAGACTCCGTGAGCTTGACTGGACCCCTCCCCCCCCCTCTCCTCCTGTTGTGATTCATGGGCCTGTGCGTCTTGGCCGTTATAGCATACAAGCGAGGCATCTGGTGCCTCTCAAACCCATCTGGAAAATGTCAATGGTAATAAATTAGACATAAAAGTTGATTTGAAAAACCTGCCCTGAGTTTACACGTTGTTCATGTGATCGTGAGAAAAGCTCAATCAATATTAAGAAACAGGAACGACTCCTACGCGTGGGACCCACATACAATTCATTGGCAGAGGAGCAACTCCAGTTTATGTGTATTTATGTTTAAGTGAATATATGTTCACAAGCAAAGACATGAATTGTTAAATGACAGTTTGAGAGTAAATTTGACAGATTTGATCTACACTCATACACTAGATGGTGTGGAGTGGGCGTAGTCGTCATGAAGACTAATGGTTTACTAATGGTCATCCAATGGTTTGTGGACTGTCGCTTTGAAGCCTTGAGTTTGACATTTTGGCCATCACACCAGTGAACTGAAGTGACCATATTTGGACTGTGGAGAAGTGACTTAGACACGCCGAATACGGCTCTGATAGCGACCTGTCAATCACCGTGTAGCCCCGCCCTAAAGCATCCCCTGCTTTATGGTCTGTTTGACTCTAAATGGACCATCATTCACTAAATGAACATCATGCTGTATTGAAGAAGACTTGAAACTAGAGATTGAGACCATAAACTCATGTTTACAATGTTTACTGAGGTAATAAATCAAGAGAGAAGTAGAGTCATTTTCTCATAGACTTCTATACAACCAGAGGAGTCGCCCCCTGGTCTGCACAGTTGAATTGTTTTAAGGACTGCTGTGTGTTTATCCTCCAAAAATAACTGTTCTAACATCACATACAAAGTTTTGGAGTAAAAGCAAAGCTTCACCCTTAATTGACCCAGTTGGGTTTTATCTTTTTAAATTTCAAGCACTCCGTCTACCTCTTTTCGTTTTTTACCTTTGATGTTAACAAGATGTGTTATTTGCCATGGAAACCAGGGTAAATATAAAAGGAGGCGACTGTTTGGCTGCAGCACTGTGAGGAACAAGACGCACTACATGAATTAACTCACAAATGTCAGGGCAGAGGGAAAACAACACTATAAAACGCTGAAAATGTAATCATGATTCGAACAGATAAAGAAGTAAAAAGGTATAAAACTGAATCTAAAAGTTGCTGCTCGTAACATTACATCCCGTTTATGGGACGCTGTGAAAGGCTGCTTCACCGCTACAAGGACATGAATACGCATCCAAAAGGGACTCAGTGGCCATTGTGGTGATAAGATGCTGAGAGGGGGTCATTCCATTATCCCTCTGTGGAATAAGACTACAATCCTACTGGCTTTACTTAAAAGAGCACAGTCCAGGCTGTGATAATCAAACAGCAGAAAACAGAAATTGAATTTGCCTGCAGTATAATCACACCTCAACTGACAGCATATTCAACATTGGAGGTGTTTGTTACACAAAGACGATACAAGGGGCGAAGCACAGAGCCCCCCCCCCCCCCACACACACACACACACAACTGTATTAATACATTAGCACCCTCCGACTCACTTTGAGGTGTCACTATGCAGACAAGCAGACACTCTTGTGTCACAACGTATGTTGCAAACAGAGGCACACAGATGCTGCTGTTTTTAAGGGTGTTCCTCCACGGTTTATTTCAGACTTGCTGTCGTGACAAATTGCGAGCTTGATGTCTTCTTCACTCACGCTGAAGAACTTCAACACCGACGACATGTTGCGTGTGTGTGTGTGTGTGTGAATGGCATCAAATCTGAAATACTGACTGGCCAGTCACCGGTCATGGCCGATCAGCTGAAAAACCGCCTGGTTTCAATCGGCCGCCGATCAATCTGTGCATCTCCAGAGGTGCTAGATTGGGAGCATTTCGATTGCCTCTCGGCGGCTCTCAACGTGGCAACAGTGTTTACCTGAGGGGGGGGGGGGGGGGGGGGACCGGTGGACCGATGCCGTCGGTCTGTATGTCGTTATCAGCTGTAAACTGCCGGGCTATGTCAACAAAGCAAGGAGAAGCTCGACAACAACACAAACAGAGGGAGATCGACTTTACTCCTCTATATCTTTACAGAGATAATAGTTATTTTATTGTTCATGTTAACTACAGCTCCTTTAACAAGGATCAACTGCTGCAGGCCTAAACAAGTATGCATAGTCTAACCGGACGTGGTAGCATTGACTACTTCTTCATCACTATTAGGTATCAGGAATCTGCTGGAGGAGGCCGTGGTGTTGGGGGCGTGCCAGGTAAAGACCCCGAGGGGACGGAGGAGGAGGAGGAGCGGAGTAAGACACACATTCAATTCCTTTTCATCCAGTTCGCTAATTGTTCTTCGTGTCTCGGGCAAAGCATCTGTGGGAAATGCAAAACAGCCCCGGCTCCCTCGCGACCTTGCTGCTCGTGTCAAGGTTGGGGGACGATTACAAGATCGTTTGTATTCTCCAAACGCGGGAGATTAAACGCTTAGCAACAACCATCCAGGCGGCGGTTACCCGCCGGTGGCTGAGCTTCCCTTCTTCCTCCCTTCCTCCCCCCCCCTTTGCCCTCTCCCATTTTGCTCAGAGAAAAGAGTACACGAACAGCAGCCATTCAAACAACAGAGACAATGGCGGATACAAAACTTCCGTCTACAATGCACAAGCCGCCTGACATTTAGCTAAGTCCTGTAGCGCTCCCGCTCATCCTCGCGGCAAGTCCTTTTGTCTCATGCTCTCTCTCGGACCATGTTGGCTGCAACTGTGGCTCGCTTAAGAGGCTAAAAGTGTCGTTTGATAATCCTCCCCGTCTAAGCTGCGGGCGGAGTGCTTATTAATGGATCTTACAAGTTCAGACGCTGTGCGTAAAGCCCAGACAATGCCAAGCTGACCGTCCGGCCTCGCATCCTGTCACTCTGCTTTTTTTGAGTCCTCTGTCTCTTTGGGTCTTTTTTTCCACTCTTTATTTCACTGTGGATGTGTAAACTCTCTCTCTCTCTCTCTCTGTGTCTCTTTCCTGTCTTTGTCAATACCCGTCTGGTGCCGAGCTCTGCTGGGCTTCGGGGAAATTGAGCCCGGGCATTGTCCACTAATCAGAGATTTCCAGGACGTGTTGTTTTTGTGGGAGGAACACTGTCGATAATTGCATGGGAACACAGGGGATTTGTAAAAAAAAAAAAAAAAAAAAGTGTAAAGACCACTTTTGCCTTATTTTTCTGACATTTTTTTTTTGACAGACAAAAAAACAGTTCCCTCTTTCATTTCCTTTAATGCAAGCATAAGTGGATGAGAGCATAACTGGAGGCGCAGCACGACTGACTGCCTTTTCATTTGCCTGGAGGAGCTACAATCTCGTCAGTGTCAGCGCTCGCCGTATCACTGTGATGAAGCCATTGGTAATTTGAAATCCAGAGTGAGGTACACAATCTGCGTGCACACAATCACATATGCCACTGTACGCACGGGCGGAGAGAAAAATGAGCGAGTCGATATATGTCACTTCACTCTGGAAGCGAGGCACTTATGTCTAAGCCCCTAGCTCTATTTAGCAAGTAAAATATGCCTTGATATATTTATACCTGAGGCCAGACTCCCAAGCTCTTCAAATCCCTTTAACATTTAAAGGCAATCAGAACAAAGTTTTATTCATTTTGTCTTTAATCTAGCCCCACGGAGGGGGGACTTTGTTGTTTTTGACTCAGAGAGACCAAGAGGGACCAAGCCGAGCTAATTAGACTGGAAGAGCATTTGCCCCGCTGACGTGGGACTCGCCGCCCGCAGCACTCTGATGTTATAAAGTGCCACAGAAACACAGAAGCCGCAGTCACAAGGCCTTAAGGATATCAGCGGGTGACATTTACAGAAGCAGAGAGAAGACTTTTTTGTTTGCCAGGAGATAGCTTTTGTTAGATGCAGTTCGGCCCGCCGAACGTGTCCTGTGTCGTCTCTCGTTTCACTTGTGAGTTTGTGTATGAAATACGCTTGTTCGCGTGTAGGCGTTGGGTTTCGAGTGGCCCAAGAAAAGCGCCGTCACAACTGCTGCTCCTGCAGATCATTCAATGTGCTCTAAAGCATCTGTGGATAATTAAATTCAGAGACGCGCCGTCAAACACCGTCTCCCCTGCGCGGCTCGGTCAGACAAAGCACTTCTGACATGAACGCTGAGCCGGAATATCAATGGACAACCGCAGGCCCTCGGCGCCAGGTGAGGTACGTCGTGGCGTACACGCAGATACGAACTAACTGTCCATGTTGCTGCATTGGAGTCAGAGTGACGCAACTTTTCTTGAGCAAACAGACGATTGGTGGAAACTGTAATACAGAATAAGAGATGCAGCTTATTCTTAGTTAGACAAATGTTTAGCCCTCTTTCGTATGAAGGCCCTGAATGCCAGTACAACATTGAATGGCAATTGTTGTGGAGATATTTCAGTCCGGACCAACGGGACCTGACTCCCTCTGGACACTTGAGACGACTAACACTACCACACAAAGTAACTTTGGAAGATAATTACACTTAATATAAACTTCGTACCGGAGCCATTTTTCTCCATTAAGTGCTGCAAATTACCCATTACCTCCACGACCTCTCTCTTAATGGCAGGTTAGCCAGTTGCCTTCGCCGTTCACTACAGGGGATTGAATGGATTGGACACTGAGGCCATTTCAGTCAGCCAAGTCGTGGAGCGGTTTTGCCGAAAATGTGGATAAAAAAAATGTACCGTCCATGAACGGCATCTAGGATTGGACGTACTCGGCCCCACACACACAGATTTACATCAAGTGGAGGCTGAAATCATGACTGTAATGTGGCAAACAAAAGAGCAGCAGTGGAGAGGCTTTTAACTGATTTCTGAAGAGGCCTGGCTGATGGTGGAAAGCTCAACTATAATGTGAGTAGTCATAGCTGATTAAGAGTACTTGTCACGTCCCTTATTAATACATGCTGACCCTGTTTTTCCTCCCATGTCTCGATGCTCCTCCCGCTCTCACCGTGCCCTCTAGATTATTGATCAGGAAAGATGCAAATGGAGGAAGTTATCGAGAGAAATTAAGTGCTGGTCGCTGCAGACGTTTGTATGTTCACACCAAGTGTGGTAACGTACAAAGGCAATGCAAAGACGCGAATGCGAGGAATTTGCGTGTTTGCGAAAGCTCACCAGCGTCGGTCGTCACTGTTTTCCTAAAGGTGTGGAATAAGAAATGGAGGAAAGACATTTTGTACAACATTTTTGTACTCAAGAATGGAGCAGAGTAGAATCTGTTTAATCTGAGGATGCTGCAGAGTTAAAATTTGAGAATGGAATTAAGGTATGACACACACAGCTAGAGGATGGTCAGTTGAATAAGAGAAAGCAGAAAATAGTAAGCCGAGTTATATAAGGACCAAACATTTAATTTAATTAACCCGGAAAGGAAAAGGCCAAGAAAATAGGCGGAGATGGACAAAAGCAGCAAACTGAGGACTGAGATGAAGAAGAAAAGATGAGGGATTAAGAGAGCAAGCCCATTAACAGTAAAGTATAACAATTTATACGAAAATTCAGTTTTCAATGATGGAGCGGGAAGGAGAGAAAGGCTGACTCGGCCCCCACAGAGCAGGGAAACTCGGCGTGCGCCTCAGACGAAATGTCACTGGGCTCATCTGGCTGGTTCAGCTGATAGACGGGGATCAGAGGATCAATACAGGCCTATCTGCAGCCGCTCCACCGAGAGGCTCGGCTCTATTGAAAGAGCAACCTGGTCGGGCTGAGCTGCTGCTGCTCTTACCTGGGGCTCTCACATTATTCAACACATACCAGATAGTTGGGGATTTCTCTGGTAATGAAATTATTTTCTTTGTTAGTGATCGGCGAGAGGTTAGGTCATTAACCAGAGCAGGCCCTGAGGAGAACACGTGGTGTATTAGTATTCGTCTGATTCTCTGAAGGTTTGATAATTCCTTTCTTAGCCACATTTTATAGTAATATCAATTCCTCTATTTCCATCAGAGTCTTTTTCAGGGTCGCTATCGGGGCTGGAGCGGATAAAAGAACTCGCTGAGCAGAATGCAGTTCTGTAGTCGAGAGCACCTAAACCGAGACCAAGACCGGAGTGTATCAAGACCGAGACAAAACCAAGACTTTAAAGGGTTGAGACCAAGTCAAGACCAAGAACGGAGTGTATCGAGACCGAGACAAAACCAAGACTTTAAAGGGTTGAGACCAAGTCGAGACCAAGACCGGAGTGTATCGAGACCGAGACCAAGACTTTAAAGGGTTGAGACCAAGTCAAGACCAAGACCGGAGTGTATCGAGACCAAGACTTTAAAGGGTTGAGACCAAGTCGAGACCAAGACCGGAGTGTATCGAGACCAAGTCAAGACCAAGACCGGAGTGTATCGAGACCAAGTCGAGACCAAGACCAGAGCATATCGAGGCTGAGACAAAACCAAGACTTTAAAGGGTTGAGACCAAGTCAAGACCAGAACCAGCAAGACCCACAATGCAGGACCCACTTAAGAATATTTGGAACATGCAAACCATAGACACTTATGAAACTGATCTGAAATATCTACATCTACATAAAAACACCAGCAAAAAACAAACAAATAAAGATTCTCTTTATTCACCTCTTTTACTGCCATATACACATGTATATACTGTATGTGTAGGTGAATTTTGAGTGTGGGAATTCTCCTTTGTTTTCTGTGAGCAATCACCGTACTGATGATAACAAATAAACCAGGCAGTCGAGCCAGTTTAGTCTTGAAATGGACTTGAAATAAAATCCAGAGTCCGGAGCAAAAATCCGGGTGATTGTGAGACAAGACCCAGACCTTCAAAAAGTGCTCAAGAAAAAGTTGTTTAAAAAATGTGCGAGCAACATAACTGAAACAGATCGATATTATTCATGACATTCAGCTAGTTTTGATGTTGGGTTGAAGCAACAGGTTTTCTCTCTGGGCAACTTGGAGTGTGGCTGCTAACCAGTACAAAAGCCAGAGCAGAAGGGTATAGGCGAAGTAAAAGTAGTGAGGGAGGCATGAAGGAAAAGCTGCTGTATCATCTAGGAGTGCAGTTTTGACAGCATGTGGAAACTACTGTGAGACCAGAGTGAGCTGGAGTTCACACTAGGTATCCGTCCGTCACGTGGTCACATTGGTTATGGTGTGGCAGGTATCCGTTTCTCACTCGGAGGAATGTCCTCCCCACGGGGACTGAAAATGATTTGGTAGCGTAGAATTACTCTGTGCTTTCCCCCCAATAACTAAGTGTGAGGAAAAGCTGGAAATAATTATAGTTTGGTGCAACAGTCTGACAAACTGGGTGAGCTGAAGTCAGAGGTGCTCAGACAGAAATAATTGTTATATTCAGCAGAAATATACGACCAGGAGATCAGCGGTGATGCTTTCTAGTCGCCAATTACTGGTTGTGTTACATTGTGAACAACATATCTAGTGTTGAAATATGCAGCAGGAGAGCTAGTAACATTAGCAGCACCAGAGCTAATAGCTAACGTTAACGGAGGTTCCATTGAGTTACATTATGATGATGATGATGTAAGGATGACCGTTTACACTGACGTTTGGGCGGTTGAAATGGATTTTCTGGGCATTGTGGTGAATTAAAAACTGTTTAAATATCTTCACTAGAATCAAACTAATTTCACTAACAAAAAAGTTTTAATGAAAAGACTTTTAATGTCTGCAGGAAGAGCTTTTGACATTAATTCATATAGATCCAAATATGCATATAGCACCAATTCACACTCACACCGAATACAAAGTAACCTGAGTGCCATGTTTTGTTCATGAATACACCGTCAGTTTTAAGCTTGTGCAAATTGCACACCATCTGCTCCAACTCCAGAGGGATCAAAGTTCTGGAGTATGCTTGGCGGCTTCTTTCCTGACTTTGTGTAGGTGTGTGTATGCAAAAGGGTGTCTAAGTGTTAAAAACAAGGCACACATAGCTGCCTGTGATTGATCTCTGAGACTCAGTGTAGCTAGTTTACACCGTCTGCATTGTTATTTACTCCAATTTTACCGCTGCTGCAGCTGAGGCTACGGTTACAGCAATACGGGGCTTAAGCATCGGCCCCTCTTCAGCTGCTACGCTCATATTTTCACATTAATGCCAGCACAGCCAAGGATGAAATAAGCTCTCAACAGTATTTTTTTTGCAGCAGGAATGAGCGAGCATGTGAGTGTGGGGAATATAATCTCTCCTGGAAAGAAAGAAAAAAAAAAAACCCTCTCATCTACAGAGTCTGTAGTGTATAAATGGAAAGTGTTTGAAAAGAAGAAACGTCCCTCCTGTGTCCTATACGCAAGTCTTTGGAGGCATATGATCTCTATCTTCAAGGCCTAAATTAAATTTCCATCCGTGTTTGTGTGTCTGCAGATGTCCGTGCGAGAAAGACTGCGGCATAAAAATGTTTGTTTTCCCTTGTTAAGATATACGCTTTCTCCTCAGCTGTCAAACTTTACAATGTTATGCTCGCATACACACTCCATCCCTGTTTATTATCAACACCTTAATCCCTCCGATCCGTCTTCAGCACCATCTTGCTCTCACCTCTCCCGGTGTGTATCTCTCTGTTTATACACCTCCCTACAGTATATACTGTATTTCTGCTGACACCACCCCTGAACCCCCCCCCCCCCCCCCCCTCCTCCCTGCAGGGCTCTGGGAGAACAGAGACCGAGCGCCCCTGATGGCCTTGCTCCCACAGCCAGGATGACTAATAGCCCCCGCAGGATGAGAGGCCGCGGAGGTGAGAGAGAGGAGATCAAGAGGCTACGTTGTAAGAGCTTCCTCTGTCGGGTGGGCTTCGGCTGCTTAATGCTCTGTTCACGCACACACACACACACACACACACACACACACACGTGTGGTGTTGAATCGAATCCTTTGTGTCCATTTAGAGCATGTTGCTGGACACAACAGGATTCTTATCAAAGAGCACTGAGGCATCGGATAAAGAAACATGATTGTCTTCGCTCAGTAGTAGCAGCAGCATCGTTTCTGTGGTGTGTTAGAGACGTACTGATTGGATTTATGATTTACTGATTATACATTTTGTATTTTACCCTGACTAGCCTTGACAAATGGGACACAAAAATATGGACAGCAATTATAAATATTTGCTGTCCGTTTAAATAATATAAAATTATAACACTGCAGGTTTAGGTAGGTGTTCTTTTTTTCCAGTCCAATAATTTCACTTCTCTTGTGCACTATATAATATTTATATACAATATTTAAAAATATTTTTGAGAGGCTATTTTCAGTAGCAGATTAATAAACGGTTAGTGCTCTAGTGTGTATTCACGGCAGAAGGACACTGATGATGGGATGGACTCAAAATAGAAAGCTCACTGACGTGTTTTTAGTCGTTTTTGGACAACGATGGAGCTCTACAGCACAGAAGAGGAAGCTATATCTGCCTTTGGGTGTACACACAGTACTTGCTGTTAGGATCACTATATTGTTGACTTTGGCCTTTTCATGGTAGTGATGGTATCACTGCATGAAATATGGATGTAGTCTCCGTGACATCCCGAATAGTTGTGTCTGAAGAGACACGGTGAAGCTCAAAGTGGGCAGCTCCGGCTCTCTAAACTCGAAAAAACGGGTAAAGAAGTGGAACCCCTGGAAACCGACCTGAAACGCCCTCAATTAGGCCGAACTTTAATCCTTACAATGATTTGAGTAATATAAAAATTCACCCCCTGTACAGCTGACATGAGTAGGAAGATTAGCTAACTTAAAGAGTTTTTCGTACCAGGCTGTAAACATGTATCTCTGCTGTGAAGCATTTAAACATGGAGGTCTATGGGGATCGACTCGGTTTTGGATTCAGCCTCGTGTGGCCGTTTGAGGAACTGCAGTTTTTTTTACCAATTCCGTATTGGCTTCATTCCTCGGCAGCAGAGGCTGCCGCTTCATATTACGTAGTTCATGTGGTCAAACGCTTCAATAAAAACATTGAAGTTGTACGTCAGTGTGTGTTTGATTATCGGGGTTCTGTCAGCATAGACGGCTTCTTTAACGTTAGCGTACTCATTTGGTTCTCAGGCTGTCACGAGCATTAAAAGACCATCATGCACATCAAATGCACTGATGTCTGTCAGCTGGAGTTAACACTTAACCTCGAGTGTGGGCGACAGGTTGCTTCATTAGAAGTGCCTTCACTGTCGTCCCGCAAATGACAATTACAACAGACAGGGACGATGGAATTCCAATATCTGCACATTGCAGTACGAGTGCGGTTGATAGGCGATACATCATTGTGGTGAAATTATTTTCGAAGCAGTCAATTACAAGGTTCAGGGACACTTTTGCACCGAAGGTGTTTTCAAAAGCCGACAGGAAAGGAATAATGCATTTCATGTCCAAGATATTAAAAGACAGGAGAGAAAGCGTGGCTGAGGAAGCAGAACGTTTGAGAACACCATTTGCATACGATTAGCATCATCAAGGGGACTTCTGTCTTGGCAGACAGAAGATTCACACAAGAGTAAAATCCCACATGATCTGCACCATTAATACAAATCACTGGGCGTCCCCCTCAGGTAATATTAGTCCTGTGTGAATAGGGGGGGCTTTCCACTCACAACTCATCTCGAGCTCTGCACTGAAACAGACTGTGGATGGAGTGGGGGGGGGGGAGGGGGGAGAGATTCATGCATGCTAAATTACCATGTGCCGAGGTAGATGCAGCACATCCCCCTATTGATTTGTTGGAAGCCTTTGTGCTTAGATTAATAAACAATGAATATACCTCCAACTACATCTGCCTGCTGAACCATAATACATCTACATATTTATGTATTCTTTTCAGCACATATGTTGTTTTGTCATCGAGGCTTAAGATACAGTTGTACATCGTAATACAGTGAAGGAATTTCAATTTACAACACAGTCATCAATGTGTAGATATTACACCTGGTCTGGACGCTAAATAGAGGCGATAACATGAAAAAATACAAAACATCTCCGGAGAGGGAGCAGCTGAGGAACCTGGCTTGGGTTCATACACAATTACTGAGGCAGCGTTGTTCTGATGGTAATGGTATTGGACTGCAGTCATAATGTACCTGACAATGTATAAACAAGAGGGACTTGCCTGCTTGTTTGCACTTAGCTTGCGAGTGCATTGTTACAAATACGTTCACCCGGGTTGTGATGCTGAACGTTCACTCTTACACACTTAAGGACTCAAAAACAGCTCGCTTGGCCTCATTTAAATGAGCAGCAACGCCGAAAACACACAGACTGTAAAGAATGTGATTTGACTGATTTTGCTGAAGTCACGCGTATCCGTCAACTCGTTATGTCCGTTTCAAATGGCACACGCAGAAGAAAGAGAGAAATCCAATTACGCGAACGATGAGTCAGACCTAATACCACGAGGAGTGTTAACCAGGCTGATCCAATTAAGCAGAGATTCATTACGGCTGTGTAAAACGGAGGTGAGCATATTGCAAAGCGATGTAACGACGCTGCAATCCGTGGCACGTCGGTATAGTCGAGAATATACCGAGTCAGTGTTCCAGACTTTGCACTTTTTTCTGATTTCAGGGAAAGAAGGGAAAAGCAACACTGCATTGCACTGAGCCAAAAGATAAGTACGATGCTGAAGTTTGATTAAATTGAGTCGGGTTATGAGAGGGCTCACTGAGAGGGTTTCCTGATAATAAGAACCACAGAGATGTGCTTCTTGCTGTCGTGATGCCACCGCTGGTACACAGACTAGTGAGAGGAATAATAGATATGTGGCGTAACAGAGACACAGACGGAGAGGTACAGAGGGAGGAAAATGATAAACCACAAGATGAGACAGAGATAGAGGGGGGGGGGGGTTTATAGACTCTCTCTGTGAAACATAAAATGAGGTTGAAAAAGACACTTTGACCCAGAGTAATAAAAGCTAAAAACTGGACGAAAATCTGCCAAAGAGCTCGCAATTTAAAAGCAGAGTTCCACCAAACCTTTGAACTCCGAGGGCCGGGAGACGCTGTGTTATGAACAACTCGTCACTTCATGGAACAAACTGTTGGACTCAGGTTTAATTATTAACAACGGAGGAATAGCTGAAACAAAAAGCAGGTCAAAAATCTAGATTAAAAAAACAACATCTTAAAACCAGTCCCTGGACATTTGGGAACAAAAAACATCTTTTAATTAACTAACCAGTGAACGCGGGGGGGGAGGCATGAACAATTTATGAATTAAATGTTGCTTCACCAAATGATCCCAAAACAAACAAGCGGTGTTATTAAGATGATCCATATTCGACTGCACTATCACTAATATAAGAGATTCATATATAGTGAGCAGTGATGACCAGCAGACACCTGACAGGTGGAGACAGAGCCTCAAACTGAACGGCCCAGAATTAGAAGTACTGAATAATACATACCTTATCATACAACTGACAGGTCTCATGTTTAAATGATGATTTGCCTTAAGGTACCCAACAGGCATCATGGAGAAACATTGTCAGATTTGTATTTTTTGGGGGATTTAAAACCAAATTTAAAAACCTAAAAAGGGCCAAGTAAGAGTCAGGACTCAAACGTGAAGAAGAGAAGACACCAGACACAACCACGGCATACAAACAAACAAAAGGGAAGCTAATGAATAAATGAAACATCTAAAATAGCTCTGCCCGAGCTCTGCCCACAGAGAGACGCTCAGTGAGCGATCTCATCAGTGCTGCTGTCGGGTCCGCTCAGCGGTCAGGAGAGCCGGCGCGCTGTTGACAGCAGGCTGTCATTACTCCAGAAGTGAGGAGAGACAGCAGGACACGGGGGGGGGGGGAGACAGCGAACAACCAGAAGGGGGGGGGGGGGGGGCAAGAGGGACGAGATGAGGGGGCACGAGGAAGAGGTGGAAGAGAGAAACGTTAAGTGACCTTTTGACCAGGTTGGATTCGGACCGGTAGCCTGATTCCCAGCTGCTTGGGTTCATTTTTTTTTGTCAGTTCAGCTTTTTATTTCGTCCGTTAGTGCTTCTATTTCAGGCTTCATTACTTTGTCCCAGTGTAAATGCACCTGGTATCTCAGAACAGATTTCAATCCAATCGGATTTTAGCGATGCAGGTCGGAATCTTTATCGATGACGACGCCGAAACATGCTGGTTTTTATGTTACGCTTCTTTTTCATTTTGCCCTAGATTTTAAAGCCTTGCAGGCTCTTGCTTTATGAGACGAGAGGTAATTGTCAAATAATCAATGTAATCTTTTAAGCACTGTTACAATAAATGATTGATGAATAAAGCAGATGTGTAATAAAGCCTATGATTGCATTCCATACGTACCATCTTAAAACCTTTATGTGGTGTTTCTGCCTTTATTATTCATATATACTCCGTCTCGTTTGTGCACCTTTTTATTTTAACCCCTCCGAGCTTCCCCTGGTATCCTCCGCTATGAATTGTGGGCAATGTCTGCGAGAGAGCCTTCAGTCGTTTGGGCGATTTGACGGCGAGACAGCGAGACAGCCCCGAGCCTCCACGTCTGTGAGAGTGAACGTTGGGATGAGCTGCAGTCTCCTGAAAGCTTCATACTCAGCACCTTTCATATGCGTCTCAAATTACTTTACATTCCATTTCTTAAATGTGACATTTTACACTTTGACACCTTTGCAGCACACATTTCGTATCTCACACACACTCATTTATATGCAAATTAATTGTAATGATATATTAACAAAGTGCATGCACAGTGCTCTACTCTGAGATGGCTTTTAAAAGAACCAGAATATGAATTAGGTAGGATGGCTTCAACACCATGACAATCTCACGGTCATCAGGGTCTCTCACTTCCAGGTGGCACACACTGTAACCTCTGACCTCCGAAGACAACAACGCCGTGTTGAATTCGCCACGTTACAAAAGATAGAAGGAGAAAATCGAGTGAAGGGGGGAAGAGGAGGACAAAGAGGTGAGACGGGGCTGCGGTGTCAGAGGAGTGACACGGGTCAGAGGTGGGAGAAAAGGTGGATGGACATCAGAGGCAGAGGGAAAGACGAGAGGAATTACAAAAGCAGAGGGACGCCGAAGAGAGGAGGACGGGAGGGGGAGAAAAAGATGAGAATAGAGGGTGACAGACAGGAAGATGAGAGGAACAGTGAGGAGGATGGAATGAGAGAGAGAGAGAGAGAGACAGAGAGAGAGAGAGAGAGACAGAGAGAGAGACAGAGAGAGACAGAGAGAGAGAGACAGAGAGAGAGAGAGAGAGAGAGAGAGAGAGAGAGAGAGAGAGAGAGAGAGAGAGAGAGAGAGAGAGAGAGAGAGAGAGAGAGAGACAGAGAGACAGAGAGACAGACAGAGAGAGAGAGACAGAGCGAGAGAGAGAGAGAGAGAGAGAGAGAGACAGAGAGAGACAGAGACAGAGAGAGACAGAGAGAGAGAGGGAGAGGGAGAAAGTGGAATGGAGGAGGGGTGGCTCGAGGGCAGCTGGTGAAATAAAATGAAGGCCAAGCATCCGAGGGACCACCACTGAGCGGTCAGTGTGTGTGTGTGTGTGTGTGTTTTTGTCCATGTTGGCGAGTGTGAGGCGTAATGTGGTGACAGGAAGAGAAGGGGGAGTGGGGACGCCAGAGAGTTTGAGAGCCAGAGAGAGGAAGTGGAATAAAAGAGAGAAACATGAGGAAGAGAGTTAAGACACGGTGTTGACGTGCGTCTATGAGAGCTGATTGTGTTTCCTATTATCAATTTAGACAAACGTGATTATGTATCACAATATTTCATCACGATATCATTCCATTGAAAGATGATAAATCGCGTGCTAATGCCCGGTCTGAACAGGGCCACGGGGGGGGGGGGGGGGGGGGGGGAGGTGGATCTGGCCCAACGTGTTGAGAATTAGGGATTTCTGTCTTTGTTTGGAACAGCCAGTGTGTTTACACGAGGCCTCTTGCATGGAGATGTGGGGATCCTCTGAATCCAAAGTGGGAAATCTAGATGTAGCGGTTAAAGCAGCAAACTCTGCACGACTTGTCGTGGTGGAAAATGCCGAGGGCATTGTCCGTGCTGAACACTAACTTCAGAGACATCATGTGAAACACAACACACAGGAACAACCCTGAGAAGCTTCATATGAAGTGCGAGACGCCGTTACTTTGCTTTGGTTCAGGATCCGGTTTCTTTAAAACCTGGTGTTTGTGTGAGGAGTTCACAGAGGGGACAAGACGGGAACACTCAGTTTCAATCAGATCACGATCCATAATAGATGTCCATGTAAATATCTTATGAGGGAGGGCTATGGAGAAAATGACTCAGGAACACACACACACACACACACACACGAGCAGACATCCCTCACTGTCATGAAGAAGAAGAAGAAGAAGTGTAGTTGAGTGTATTTATCTAATATTCATGACATATCCTAATGGATCTTCTGTGTGAAGGCCGTCTTGTCTGCGTGCTCAACAGAAGCAGCTTGTAAAAGACTTGTGTTCTCTTCCCAAATGTGATATTCCAGTTAAAACAAAACAAAAAGAAAATACATAAATAACAAATGCTCCGCGGATCTTACAGCAGCGCAAAGTAAATGAAGCAATAAAACATACTTGTGGGAATTCAGCGAACTGTGCAACACTTTGTCGGATACTGTCGGATGGAAGAACGCCGACACGAATGACCTGCTTCAACCCTAAGTAGTCTGTTTCCACTCTTTAGTCGAGCTGCAGCTGAGGATTATTGTGATCGGCGGTTCATCTGACGGTTTTTTTAGTGAAAGATGTCCGTCGTAGTTTCTCAAAGGTCAAGGTGTTGTCTTTAAACGTCTCGTTTAGTCCACGAACCCAAATAAAGCCAGTTCATTCATTCAGTTCAGCCACGTTTAGTTCATTATGAGTAAAGGAAGAGATACAAATCAAATCTAATCACACAAACTTCAGAGACAATCACCACAATAATAAATCCTCCGTTCAGCCCAAAATCAAAAGCACATATTTGTCCTCTTACCTGTAGAACTATTCATCAGTCTAGATTATTCTGGTGCGAGTCGCCTGGTTTTGGAGGTCTCGGCCTTAAAGATGACGGCCGTCTCTCCGCTATAATGGAACTATGCGTCACTCAGCTTGCGGTGCTCAAAGCGCCACAAAAACACAATGTGAAAAACTCAACAGCGATTTATATCTTTAGAGAAGAAGACGACCCTGTTACTGGAGATCATCCACAGACTGAATCTATTGAAAGTCAACTCAACTATATAACAATGTCGAATAAGATGGAGAAGCATTGAAGGAAAACACACGATTATTATTATAATAATATTATAATAATAACAATGATATGACTCTTCCTGCAGAGCTCTGCCCCGTGAGTCATTACTAGAGTTCAGGATATCCTCGTGTTTGATATTCACGTTGTAAATGAGGCACACTGGTCCAAATGTTGTCAATACCGAAGGACCATAGCCTGGACCTGAACAAAAGGAGCAGCTTTGATATGCATTGGAGTTGTGCAGAGATTGAGGAGCTGTGTTTGTTCTGGTGATTGCTTCAACTCAGCTGCTCTAAATCAATACTCTCCTCTGGACAGTAGGACTCGTCCTTTTCATTCATTCTTGATATGCAATAGGGGGAGAGATTTAAAAAAAACAAAAAAAAAGGTCAGCAATGTCTGTCAGGTGTGTGCAGCTGAAGCTGATGATGAAATATTAATTGAGACATGCTCTCGTTAACGAATATAGAAAATCGTGGTAACAACAACGGTTCACTCAAATGTCAAACACACATGCAATATTTAAAAATGTAGAGACACACGCACACCCTCTCACGTGCACGCTGTCCACCATTAGACCATTTCTTGGCAACATGGAAGTTTGGCTGCTCCGTGCCGTCTGGGCGGTGATGATATTATGAGTGCAGCTACAGCGCTAAGCCCTGCGAGGCCCCACAGGGGAGCACTAAAAGCAAACCCTGACCCTGTTGACCATCAATAATTCAGCAGAAATCAGGGTTAGAATAAGTGCAGCGCCGAGCGACACATCATTCATACAGCGCGCAGGAGGAGACGACGGTCTCCGGCATCATGAAGTTTGCATAAGGCCGAGGCATCCCCCGTTAGCCGTCCACAAGGCTGAACATTAGCTCTATTACGGTGGAAAAGCGGAGGGCTGGTGGGGGGTGGTGGGGGGGGGAGGGGTGCGTGAAGTGGTGGTGAGTCATCGACCACTCTGGGTCTCTGCTGAGACCCGCCTGGCAAAGAGAAAACGGAGCTGGACTCCTCTGCTATTCAGAGTGCAGGAGGCCATCGCTGGTTGGCGGCCCAGCTGGCTGACTGTTCCTACCGGGAACAGACTCAACCGAGTCAGCGTGGAGCCAAACACTAGACTCCAACAGAGAGAAAAGGACGGCTTTGTGACGTCTGAGTACGACGGACGGATTTAGAAGTGGGGGAAGCTGTGACAAAGACAAGGGTACAACAACATTAATGTATGAATTATTAGTTGGAAAGAAGCCTAATGTACTGACGACAAGGAGCACAAGGAACAACCTGTTGCTCTGCTACACTGTACGTGAGGAGGAAGTGCACCTTTGAGCTGAGATTACTGTACATTTTGAACTTTATATTTCATTTTCCTACCACATTTTTTACACTTTTTACGTGAAAATGAAAACCTCTATCACACAAAGTATCAAATAGAATTGCTCCTTCAAATGCTGTAATACTTCACAGAGTATATGTGAAAACGTTAAAAAGAATCAATAGGGACACATGAGGGGTTGCTGCACATCGTAAATAAAGACGTTTATAGGCAAACCACAGCAAGCGATAGAAACCATAAATGCTATTTCGTACGAGGACGTTTGAATCAAACAGGATCCCCGTTGACCTCTGCGCTGATTTGCATTAAACAGGTGACTGAGATTTGCATTTTTATGGAGTTCCAGTGGCCTTCTTTTGCCCTTAACTCTCTTTGAACAGGCGAGGCAGGAGATAGGGATGTTTAATTATGGACCACGAGGACCACAATGGGGATGATCTCAATGGCTTCATTGTGTTATCCCAGATAGCTTTTAATTGAATTATGGGCATAACGGCGGTGTCCTGTGTGGAGGGGAACGCTGCACACTGGGTTCCACTCAAATTAACCCAATCACTTACACTTACCAGAACAAAACAATCATTTCTGCTTTTATATACAATATAAAGTTGTTTCTATGAAAAGACGGATATAATGAGGTCACTGTTGAAGGTCGTGGGTGTTGACTGATGTTGGATAAATGGAAAATAAATCAAATAATGCAGCTTTTACATTACAGATAGGGTCATATTTATCCAACCATCGACCTTATACTCCAGTTATTGTCCTTCTGACAACAGAACGATACAGAGAAGCACGATTCCTTATTATTATATCAACTTGAAGTCACCTAAAGCATTTGTTCATATTCTATTTCACTGACTTATTAATATTCATTAGTGCAAATTTGTAGCTAGTAAGGCTTCAAAACTTGACAGCAGCGAGTAGATGCACTTATCTGCTTGGGTCTCGTTCAGCGCTTTCATCTGATATCCCGTGTCATTTTAATAGGGCGGTGTTTATTCAGCTGTTTGTGAGGTAAAAAGGGTCCTCAAAGGAAAGCTGGGGGACAGAAATGCAAATGAGTTAGAGGATCGTCTGAAGGAGCCGAGTCAGAGAAGCCTTTTCACTTTTCACAAATGCCGCCAGATGATCATTTCTATAT
Source organism: Leptoclinus maculatus (assembly GCA_032191485.1). Taxonomy (NCBI): domain Eukaryota; kingdom Metazoa; phylum Chordata; class Actinopteri; order Perciformes; family Stichaeidae; genus Leptoclinus; species Leptoclinus maculatus. Next base: position 19,326,626 of record JAVDOI010000001.1, on the reverse strand, counting down.
TCTGCAGCAAATCAAATAGAAAAAAAAAGACAAAACAGAGGAAATAAAGGGATATTTTCAGTCGCTGTACTGTAGATGCACTGTATGCACAGCATGCAGGGCCTGGGGGGGGGCCACATACATACAGATACCGTCCTCCATGTTTACGAACGCCAATAAATAACATCAAAACAGAGTGAAAGTTAATGTGAGGAACTTTTAACTGGTTATGAAACCATGAAAGACCGGTCCACCGCGGACAGACCCAGATCCTCCAGTAGAGACCTGGTCCACCGTGGACAGACCCAGATACGGCTTCACCTGCAGCCTTCGGCCTGCAGTCCACAGCTCCGGCGGGAGGAGGAGAGCTCTGCTCCAGGCAGCAGCAGCAGCGTCTCCTCCTCTGACCAAGAGCAGAACCTAGCCATACTACTGGACCCGCTGGAGAAAAGAGAACCAGAACCAAGACTGAGGGGGGCAGACTGTCAGACCTCTGCTGCAGTAAAACAAGAGGTTTTCTAAAGGGACTCTGGTGCTCAGAAACGCTACCACTTGGGTCCACAGTGACCGCCTAAATGAATAGTTACTCTTCACAATTACACATATTAAAGACTACAAAGCATGCATGGACACAAATGCAGCCACACACAATCACGATCTCATGAATATATAGAAAAGGCAAAGATTTTCATTTCTCACGTCTACAGAGTCCCTGGGCCCCCGGCAGAGAGAGAGAGAGAGAGAGAGAGAGAGAGAGAGAGAGAGAGAGAGAGAGACAGAGAGAGAGAGAGAGAGAAAGAGAGAGAGAGAGAGAGAGGGAGAGGGAGAGAGAGAGAGAGAGAGAGAGACAGGGGTCCCAGAGGACAGCGTGAGGAGTAAACAACACGAACACTTCTAATGAAGTCCATTTTTCTTCTCCCTCCTCCTCCTCCTCCTCCTCCTCAGTGTCTACATCCTCATTCTCATTTCATACAGTATGTCCCTTTCCCCGCTTTCAATCTTTTAATTGGCATCGCACCATCGCTGCCACAGGAACACAGTGGAATATACTGGAATAAACTGCACAATGACATTAATTGTTGTGTCTCTCTCTTCACCATCAGTTGGCAACGCGAACAGCGAGAGAGAGGAGAGAGACCGCTCACGGAGGTGAGAAGTGACTTTAAATGAGATCAGAGTGTCATGATGCTCACTTGGAATCAAGATGCAAAAGAATGACAGCTGCTAATTGATGGAGACAGTTTTGTTCACTCCCGTGCAGGCGGTGCCAGAGGATTAAAAAGAGTCTGGCACAGAGAGAACAAAATCACAAATACCTGCCTAGAGAAGCCATCTAGACCATTCAACGTTAGATATATCGCCTTAATGTTAGTGTTACAACATCAATACAGTGACATAATACATAACCTCTGTTACACAGCAGCTGAGAGGTGAAGCAGCACTTATAGCGATTAAAACAACCCGAACAAATGGTGAAATCACACTGGTGCATCGTTAGGATAACCTTGAATTACTTCACGATTCCTCCCACAGGTGGGTTATTGAAAGATTCTTCAAAAAGGCCCGTATGAATGGCTGTTATTCAGACTCACTACGGGTGAGTGAGCTCAAGGACACATTGCTATTGATGGCGGCTTTTTTTTGGCTACGGCAGGGACGAAAAACCTGAAACCCTTCAGTTATGGGACGATCTCCACATTAGGCCACTCTGCCGTCACATTAATCAGAAGGGCAGACGGAGATACCGAGAGCCTGCAAAGTGCACTTTACAACATTTCACATATCCACGGACACACCGGCGCATCCGTAGTGCATCTGCTCGCGTCGGTCTACTCAGCAAAACTGCACACACACACACACACACACACACACACACACACACACACACAGTATAATGTACACAATTTAAAAGCAGAACTCATTCATAATATTGCTGAAAATTCATAAATTCATAGACACTCAACATGCATATTTACAACGCTCTTCAACAATATTTAAGACTTCCCCGTGAGCATACCGGCACACGAGATCTCATTACCTAACTGCATCAGGACACCTACACATAAATCTCTCTCTGCCACTTTATATTAAACTGCACACACGCATGAAAGAACGTATAATTACAGGACACACACACACACACACACACACACACACACACACACACTCTGCGTTCATAAGTTCTCTCTCTTCAACAGCATCATTTCTTTTGCTTATGTGATACAATGGGGCCCCCCCCGACAACCGCGGAGAATAATGAAGTGACTCGCAGCACTTTTGCTCCTCATAATGGCTAATCTAAAGATCATTAGTAACAGTACACGCTCGACTTGTGTTATTTATTATGCTGCTCTGTTTCCTATTAAAAACTCTGCTTGGATCGTGATTGATGCCGAGGCGCCTGCTCGCGCGCGTGCACGAGTCCGTGCACGTGTTCCACGATCTGTGACCTCAGCCAGTCAAGGATCTCGCTCGCGGATGAAATTGCTTTCACGACAGGGTTAGCAATCTTTTATGTAAAAACTCTTGAATGCAATTCAAATTTTGAGGAAGATCTGTTCAAAAGTGATACGTCAGAAATAGCTCCATCTGAGCAGCATTGTAAGTGTGAGCTGCAGTGAGCGGTATTCATGTTGATATTGATCGTATTGAGTGCGATATCAAACTCGATCAGATCTTTACATGGTTACCTGCATCGTCTCTGCATCGTATCCCAGACCACGCGTATCTACGCATTGAATCGTCCCGAGAGGGGAAGATGAACGCCCCTAAAAACAACATTTCCCCTCACAGCGGGGACATTTATCCACAGTGCTGGTAGAAGTGCGTTTCATTTATTGTTGCTACATTTATGGCCATTCAATCTCAGAAATATGAACCCTGTGCTGGCTCTGCTTTTACTCCACTGAACTGCTGAGCAGACGGTATTTCTAGATCATCACTGAACTAAAATATAGCTTTTCAGCTTTTCTTTGGATGTTACCTTTTAAATGCAGCCGAGTTGTGTGTCAACGAGTGTTCAGGGTAGCACGGTGCAGATATTGTGGTCAAGACTTTGAAAGGCTTCAACGGAATGTCAAACTACGTTATACTGACAATTTATCCGTGAACGTCAATGAAAAATGTGCCTCCAGGGATGTATAGATTTGTATGTTGCCCATTGTGTGCATGCCTGTACACATAATGGTGAACTTGAGGTAATTTTAAGATGATTACAGATGTGGAAGGACTACAATGAGACCGTTTCACCACTACTCAAAGCAGCTCACGCATCTCTGTAGAGATGGTTGTATTCTAACCATTCCATTGGTGAGGAGGAGCATTATGGCAAGATACAATAACAGCAGCAATTCTCAAAAAGGTAAACGGCCAACCAAATCGCTCTGACATTTCATGCCATCCTCTCTCCCTGATCCACTGTATGGAAGCCAATGGAGATGGATGGGTCTGCCTGTCCCTGAACAATATAGGATGCAGCCGACCATACGACTATAGTGATAAAAGCTGCTGTTATCACCCCCCAGACTTATCCCGAGGGGGTGAAGCTTCCCAGCGCTGACTTTCCTTTCGCATCCAAGACCCCCTCAATCTGCCTCTTATATACCCTAAAACCAACCACTTTTGTCTTGGTGATGGACCGAGATCATTTCTTGAATTTAATGTCACTTTGAAAAAGAAAGCTTTTAATTCCTTTTAAAGGAAACAAGCTAATAAAACTCCAAGCCAGAGTAAACCCTACTTGTTGAGTAGATGTTTCCATCACTAGATTAACTAGTTTAGGGCCCCACCTCAGCCGGAGCGAGCCTTTGTCGGTTGTTTGGAGCGTTGGGGAATGGTTGGTGGAGATTAGCCTGGATGAATGAAGGGGTTTGGGGGAAAGGCTAGGTTGAGGGTCCACTGCGGACCCCCCGGTGTCCATGTGGGACAGGAGGATGGTGACTATGGGGGAAGATAACCTTTAAGTTAAATGGTTTAACAAGAGGGAGGGAGGGTGGGATGCGGAAAGCGCGAGCAAGCAGAGGTTTAGAGTGGGTTGGGTATATAGAGGAGTGTGGCCGGAAGTGGGGGAGTGGCTCCTCCTCCATGTGTTTCTTATGCCATATGCCATACAGAGTGTACTATTCTCCACTGTTCGCCATGCTGTAAGCTGTTGGTAGTTTGTTTTTTTGCCCTCAGCTGGGGTCAGCACAAATGGTATGTGCCCTTGTGGTCGAGATCTTAAAAGTTGTGAAACCATACCCGATCCAGCATTGCGCCAATTCCCCCATGGCCATTCTCCTGAAATGTATTGTCTAGCTCAGCATATTCAGCAGCAGTCCAAATGTCATAAGTACAGTTCTGGTTTATACACATTTTGAGATAAACCCTCCGGATTTGACGACTTGAATACAGATGAAATTGCTGTAAAAGTAGAGGATGAAGTCGATGCCGAGGAGTTTCTTTGCCGCGCATAAATTGCCATTTGTGATTTGCACCCCTTAGGAAAGGTTACATTAACATATGTTACCGCAGGGATAACAGAACCAAGGGCAAACCAGTTAAAACTTATAGCATTGTTTTTTCTATCTCACATGGAAAATGTGTAATATTTAAACTTTATGAAAATAATCTGAAATGTCAGACTAACGTCAGTTTTATTACCTCAGTTTTATTACAAGAAAGCGCTGAGCCTATACTACCTTATATGGCAATAAACACAAACAGTGTGAAGCGAATGCTAATTCAAAGAGTAAACTGCGCATGATGAATATTACCGCTGATCAATAATATTCATGCATCAAAGAATCATTTTAACCCATAATATATATATCCTGTTATTCGATGGAAAGACTTGTTTTGCAGCCAATGCTAAAGAGGGCAATTAGAGGTAACGTCTTGTGCACTGACTTCCAACCCTAGGGCCGGTTTCGGGCCCTCGGGTGAAAGCACATCTTTCTATGTGTACTGATGGAGCCAATTAAAACGCACGGCACAGTAGAGAGCGTCCGTTTCCTTATATGGTCTGTCTGGGCCCCCCCCCCGCAGCTTTAACCCTCGCATCCCGAACTAGTCGTTCTTAATTGTGGGTTGTACATCGAAGCTTGTTCTACAATTGCAGTCATTTCTCTGGATAAGTGTGTCTTGGTTTCTAAACTGTGTGAAATATGAAAGGTCACCCGATTGGTAATTAGGTATCAGCTATGAACACAGAGTGTTGTGTAATTGAGCTTCACGGTATCTCACTTGTCATGTTGATTGACTTCCCTTTCATCTGCCACACCATTTAAACAAACCGATACATGAAGACGTGCTTTCCAAAGTCTTTTTGCTCAGCTTCTGTACAGATGGAGGATGCCGTTAAACAATTGATTCTCAGAGAGGCTGAGCATACTTTGGAAAATACAATGAGCGCTTCAAGTGTTTGCTTTTAGCCGAGGCCTCTCTCTTCTCTCATGAGGCCTCTCTCTTCTCTCATGCCCAGCTGCACACCTGATAATGAAAGCCAGCAATAAGTAATGCAGTGTAAGCGGATAGCGAGGAGCTGGAAGTACAAATAGGATCGGCAGGGAAATTGATTATGAATGGCAAAACGGGCCACTCTCAGGCACCAGTGAAGCCAAACATTACCCACGTTATTAAGCTAAATTATTGACAGCGTTAGAGACTGTGGCGGGAAAAAAAATGTATAAAAAAAATGTAATAAAATCTCGGACACGAGCCGCGCAGAAAATTACAATGAAAGCTCACAGCACATATTTGAACACTGGGATACTATACAGTTCTACTGCAGTACTACTTAGACTGTACTGTATCACCTCATATTATCATCTGAAGTTAACTTTGATTAAGAGTTGGAAAAAGTATATCTTTTTCAAAAGGAAGTCAGATTTACAGTGTGAGACAGCAGCAGACATGGTTTCAAATAGAGGATCTTTCATTTCTTTTCTATGAAATGACTCATTTTCACACCAATCCCCTGAATTTCTGTTATCTTTCACTCTTACCCACTTCACGCCGCTGCAACATACAGTTCTCTTTGAAAAAAAAACCCCTCATTCTCTTTGGCTCCTAGTTCAAATTGGCTGCACTGAAACGAGAAAAGACATTTACAACCGTTTGGTGCCTCCAGGTATTTAAGGTGATCAAAGGTGAGCCGACAGTGGCGCAGCGCCACGGGAGCCCCGACCATTATCACTATTAGACCCTCGTGTCCTCCCGGGGTCTGACCGTCATTACGAGTGATTTATCATCTTCAATCAAGTCCTATGATTGCTGCTGATTAGAGGTGAAGCCAGCCAATCAGTTCCTCGCAGGAAAATCAAGGTAGCCAAGATAGCTTTTGCCGCCCTTGACCTTAAAAACATCAGCGCTCTTGACTCCCGGAGAAGATGCCACACTGGCAGCGAACGTTTTCTTCTAATATTTTCCACAGGCTGGATGTGTCGGAGGAAAGTGATAACAGCAGTCAGCCGCATATTTGTCCTTCAAAGCAACAGGGAGGAGAGTATGTGTATATGAGAGAGAGAGAGAGAGAGAGAGAGAGAGAGAGAGAGAGAGAGAGACTACGAAAGCAATTAATAAAAACAAAGCCCCAATTCCCCGATGCCTATGAATGGACCACTCTCCTGATGTGTCCCTGCCTTGCTATGCTGTGCATGCTCTCCCCAGCTGCCATCGTGGCTATAAATATCACTTATCACACTAACTGACTTCTCTCTTGAGAGGGAGGGGAGGGGAGGGGGGGGGGGGGGAGGGAGAATAAAGGGGACCAAAAATACTGGTGCAGGTATGATTGCTTGCCAAGACAAATGGCATCCATCAACTTTAGCTGAGCTCCATATTCATCCGCGATTGGAATCCAGCCACGCATATAAAGGGAGGGAGGGAGGGAGGGAGGGAGGGAGGGAGGGAGATGGTGGCTGATCTGATTTGGTCGAGTGCGCTCTGAAAGCCTCCGACCACCATCTCTGATTCAAGTGTTGATTTTAGGGGTGCTGATTTTTCCAGAACCTCGTTAACCGATAAGCGACGGCATCAGTGCCTTGCAGTCCAGTGGGAAGTTGTCTTCCCCACTCGTGGAGTTCAGGTGGCTCTTCTACTTTAAAAACTTCAAAACATTTAAAATAGCTCTGACAGAGGTGGAATTACATGAACACTGGCAGCGTGTTGATTTTAACACACTCAAAAGTGAAATTATCATCGATTTCAGAGTGCTGATCAATGCGAGCGAGAGCAGAGGCACGGTGTGTGTGTGTGTGTGTGTGTGTGTGTGTGTGTGTGTGTGTGTGTGTGTGTGTGTGTGTGTGTGTGCAAAGGCACATACTGTACGTGATACCGTGTGTGAGTGAAGCGTTGCCCTTCATCACACACACACACACACACACACACACGAGTGTGCTAGCGCAAACATTCAGCAAAGGTCGTGAATCTTTTTTTCTTTTTTTCCCCGTGCCGGGTGTCACTCTCCATCAACTGTAGAGCCTCATCTCCCAGTGTGAACAAAGTCTGTCTCTCGTAAAGACACCTACCCAGCATGCATCAGCATGGCTCAGCTGCCGGGGCCCTGAAGGTAAAGCGATGCACCCAGCTGTAAATCTGGCTTCAGGGGGCTGTTGTAGCTGTTCCATCTCACCTTTGTACCCCCCCCCCCCCAAAAAAAAACATACTGAAGACTGCTCTCAGGTGTGCTCTGCAGCTTCACAGCAGTGTGTTGACAACTAACTCTGTGTAAAGTAAAGTTTGACCAGTAACCATAGATATATATATATATATATATATATATATATATATAAAATAGAAAGAGCTAAATTGTTGATTGCATGAGTGCTGTGTCTTTGTTAAGGCTTTTAGGAATAATATAATTACATATGATGCTTTGTTTTGATTGCAGCTGTTTTTTTTTATGGGTTTTATGGGTTTCGATACATCTAAATGTAATAAATAGGAGATTCAGTTTAGAAGAACGTGAGCCAGTACTTAGAAAGCACACTGCGCTGTGGTGATTTAGCCGTGCTGAAGTTACCTTTGGGCACTGAATGAGCCGTACCTCATTCATTCTCTTCTCCTTGCAGAGTCACTATAAACTTCAGAGAGTCTTTAAGGTGCCTTTGGGGGGGGGTTAACCTCCCAGTTAGGTGAGTATGTCGTGGACCAAATCCAATGGAGATCAATATAGCTTGGCAACAGAGCTGGAGCAGCGAGCTGTTCTTTAATCATCACTGAACTAAGGACGGCTTCTTTAAGTGAGAACACTCAAGCGATGCATAACACAACAAATATACTCCCAGCTAGCTTTGTACAAGTGTCCAATGCTCGCCAGCTCCTTGAAAAACTGTTCCCAAGGACCACCCGTGTCTCCAGGGGAAACTTTTGTTTTGTGTTCCTTTGGTCTGCGGCCATGTTTTAACATGGACGTGCCTCCGTGCACAAAGCCAGTTCATTCTTGGAAGAACTTAAACGGCCCGACGAAGAGCCGTGACCTCAACCTCACCCGACACCGTGGTAATGATTTGGAACACAGACTGTGAACCAGTTCTCATCATCAGTGGCCAGCTTCAATACACTCGTGTGGCTGTATTAAAGAGGAGTCCTGCATCCAGGATTCATAATTGTGTAGAAATCCTTCCCACCAGAGAGAAGAGCGTTATAACAGCGTTTATGACGTGGGAGAGAGGGGGAATGTTCAGGTGTCTGCATATTAGATAAGCTCCTCGGTTAGTTAAAGTGGAGATATGTATTAAAGTGTCTGATGTGCGTACAGTACAATAACAAACACCAAAGTCTCCGTAACAAAACATGCAGGTTTGCACCAAAGATAAGCAGCATATAGCAGGTTCAGTGCTCTTCTTCTATTGATCCCCAGGCAGCGTTAAAAAAAGCTGTTTTCATTTTTGCAAGCAAGGAGTCTCCAATCATCTGTTTTTGTTTCTTCTCTACATCCCTGGGAAACACGTCGGCGTGCAAAGTTTGCACTTCACCAAATGAAACCCAGATGTTTCGACGAGTGCTGCTTACATAAACCTAAAGAATGGCCCGTCTTATTAATGTGTTTTTAGCACAAAGAGGAAGTAAAATGATTTTACTAATGGCTTGTTCGTTGGTATTCTATGGTTAAATACTGAAAAGCCACAACAGAGACAGCAGACATGTTTTAGATTACATTCCATAAGCTTGCATGGTTCTGCTTGCATAGTGATTTCTAATACTGGCGAAAGGTCCTCTGACTATTAAGTACAGGGATACGAATGCAGGCGTATATCTTATGATCCTCGATAAGAATGGCTTTGCGTGAATAAAACCAGGTTTTCCCTTTTCTTAAATGCAAATAATGGAAGATGACAAATGTTATTCCATTATCGTCCACAGCTTAGCACATCGCCATCTTCCTCCTCTAGGCAAATAGTTATAAGTCTTTATAACTTTATTGAAAAGATTATGTGTGTAAGTCATTTGCATATCGGTGAAACGTGCAGCGGGGGGGCACCGGTCCGTAATTCTCTATCCCACATCTAAATAACGCTGAGACATGCTATTAATGATACACTCTGAGAGATGTGATTACATCTCTCAGAGCATTTTGCCTAATATGCCAAATGAACGGGGAAGTAGAATGATGAGAACACAGCGGGCGTTAATTAGCCTCATCCGTGAGCAAAAAAGAGCTTCTACCGTGCAGAGAGGCAACGTTATTACGTTATCAAGATGATGCAAGTTCGGAGTAGTGCAAATAAATGACTTCAAATGCATTCTGGCTCCCTGATTTAATGTCTCTTCCCGTTGCAGGGAAAATTGGGGGGAATCCTGAAGTCGTTAAATTCCCCGTCACACTGTTTGTGGAGAGAAGCCTGCAGAACCTCGTGCGTCTTTTTATGAGTCTGTGGTGACATCACGGGAGGATTATCGAATGTTAAAAACCCGCGATGTACTCGGCTGGTAACTTGTTGCAGTAGAGATAGCTGGTCAAAAAGCTCAGTGGAGCGGAGCACGTCACCCTTCAACCACAGGGTTGGTGGTTGCAATTTGCGGTTAAGAGTCTTGCCCAAGGCATCCAACCAAAACCCATCCAACCAAAACCCGCAGACTTTGAGACGAGGGAACCGGAAGCACAAACTCATTTCCAGGTTTCCGGACTCATTCCTGCAGCATTCAATCAACAAGTCACTCTGCACTAAGAGTTTTTGCTCAACTGCTCGGATGAAACAAAGATCTACAAAGGGCGACGGGAGGACAGTTAAACGTGATGTGAAAGTAATCTCCCCCTTTCCTCTGTAATGAAGAATTAAATCACAATGACCAGTAAAGTGGAACCTCATTATCCGAATTTCAAATATCCTAATTGAATGGGCATAATGAATCAAACAGGCTTACATTATGTGATAACACCGAAGATCTGGCCGCTGTAATATTAATGTCTAGAGTGGTCTTGTTCTTGTCTCCCATCTAAAAATAATCTAGTTGACGCGTGCGAGTTCACAACGAGGGCATAATGGTCCAACACTGTCAAACACTGTCAAACACGCAGCGTACACATATTTGAAATGTCCTTCCAGTAAATATTTGTGATGCCTGAACTACTATCAATAATCTCAGCCCAGTTAATGCAGTGTTTTTACATTAAACATGTCCCCAGCATTGGAGAATACCCTCCTAGGACACCCTTTGTTATCTATATTTCCTTCTTTTAAGTTAATGAGGTACCGTGTAAGTTATTTCCTCCGCCTGATGAAGATTTGTGAAGTTATGCAGCGTGCGTTGGCTGCTCACTCATTTGCTAATGCTGTAGCTCGAAGCCCTACTTCTCTAGGTGATTTGCATGCGTCATACATTAGTGGGGTCTACTCAACCAAGGCTCAAGGGACAAGAGGCATGTACATAAGAGCGATGTCAACCCTCGTGACACAGTTTGGTCGATAATTGATTTAAAAAGCAAAGCATTCGTGACCTTGGAGAGTTAACAGGCTAGCTAACTAGCTCAACGTGTCTAGCTAGCTCTTTGCCTCTTTCACTGGGTCTACAAAAGTTTTATATCATGAAGTCACAAAGAAAGTGGCAGAGCATTTCTGGCTCCAGAGACGCTCTGCCTCCAATTAGATGCAATGATGCAGCAATTAAAGACGGAATTATCTCTTGTTATATGCCAATTATGGATGTAACATGGAAATCTTTTCTCTTCTGTAAAATGGTTGAAATCTTTGAAGACTCTTCCTGCACTCAAATTAGCAATTAGCTAACCATACCAGTCGTATCAAACTTGTTTGTGGGTTGTACTAGGTAACAGAGCGATGTGGAAAGAGAAAGAAAGAGATGTGTGTTTGCATATCGGTTGTCTTCTTTTCCAAAAACTCTGTGTTACTGTGCCGTAACGGTACATGCAGATGAGCGTCCATTGGATGATGCGAAACCACTGGTGGAGTTTTGCAGTATCCAGGTGAGAGATGTGGAAGGTGAGGAGCCAAATGTCCCATCAAATGCAAAAGGAGTTGATTTCAATCCCTCATGTAACTGTACATCGGCCACATATTCTGTTCCACTGGGAAACACGTCACAGTAGAGTATAAGAGGCTCCAAATTCTGTTTCACTGGAGATGAAATGAACCCTTTTAGATCACATCCCCGGTCACATTGTGCATCCTTTTAACAAAAAAAATGTTGACCGCAAAAGAACACAATTGGGCATCTCTAAATGTTACATTTGCTGATTTCCGATCTGTGACTCAGAACCTTGATACAATCCGAACTGTGAGTTCTATGATCCTTTGCACCCCTAGTTGACTATGCATGCCTCATGTCTTTGTCCACTTTGATTCTGTCAAAGACATAAGGTTAACGGTAGTCGGTTTGCACAATTAAAGGCCGCAAGTCAATCAGCGTACTCCAGTCCCTTTTATACCTTGGAGGACATTACATCACTAGAAAAGTGATGTGGATAGATGCTGAGTGCTCCGGGCATCAGCTAAACTCAGCACATTTAAAGCATTTATTGGCAGCCTCCACACACCCGTTCATCAGCATCTCTCTTCATGATCCCCAACAATGGTATTGACTTTTGTGAGATGCAGCTCTAAATGTTTGAGAATGAGTAAAGAGCAATGAGGTGAAAGTGTAGGCAGCCTGTGTATATGAAAAAATACAATCCAAATATGCCATATCCATATATGTATTTATTATAGTATTTTTATATGTATATGTATCACAAGCTAGTTTATATCTGGATGAAATAATATTTGTGTCAGGGTTGCATACTGTTTTATAAAGGCAGACACTTCCTGATTACATTATTGTCTCAAGAATGTGTCATGCAGACGGATATTGAAGTTTGAGGTGTTCAGTGTGAATCTGTGTCTCGGTGAAGTTTGCATGCACCCTCTGGGTTAATGTATGCATGGCAACAACAACAAGAAAATGTGAGCGCGAAAAAGACGAGGACAGTCAGACAGACAGATCAAAAGAGAGAAGCAGAAAGCAAAAGAAAAGAGGCGACAATGGCAGACCGGGAGAGTGGAGGAGACTGAGATTGCGAGCTGCAGAAAACAAAGCAAAAGGTTGATTGTCTTCAGTTGCTGGTGTTCTATGAATGCATATGCTATCATCAAAGCCATCTGAAAATGATGATAAACTGGGATTAAGGTCAGCGCTCTGGAACACCCACTCTGAATAATAAAGACGTGTGTACTAGGGCTTTTTTGTTTTTCCTGTACTGCGACATGGGTCGTCTTGTGTGGGTGCAAACCTTTAGTAGATGACTTTTATTCCTACAGCTGGTCATTATGCCCTCCATTTATAATAGATGCAAATTAGACCACCTGGCTGTGCCAAAGTACTGCTTGTCAACAAATTATCGTGGAAACATACAGGAGATGAATTGCACAATGACCAGGCGAAGTGAAGCCGATGCTTCATGTCTTAAAGCTGCATTCTCTCTAATGGCCACCAGGGGGCGACTCCTCTGGTTCTATAGAAGTCTATGAGAAAATGACTCTACTTCTCTCTTGATTTATTACCTCAGTAAACATTGTAAACATGAGTTTATGGTCTCAATCTCTAGTTTCAAGTCTTCTTCAATACAGCATGATGTTCATTTAGTAAATCATGGTCCATTTAGAGTCAAACAGACCATAAAGCAGGGGATGCTTTAGGGCGGGGCTACACTGTGATTGATTTAACTATCCTCCAAGGAGGAGCAGGCGGATTGGGGTTGCCACAGTCAATTCAAATCAACCAAACACTTTCTAATTCGAAATTCGGTGCAGGTTAGTGAGACATTATGTGAATATAAAATGATGTTTTGACCTACAAAAATTCCAGATGAATAAATAATCAACAAAAAAGCCACAGCGAGACCTTGCACAGCTTGACGAATAAATTCTTAGGCAGATGAATGAGATTCTAAGCTATGCTAAGCTTCAGTTATTTAGCTTTAAAAAAACCTGGAAAACTTACAACTTACAACTTGCTCATGAAGACTTGAGATTTGACTTGACCTGTCCCAACAGATGGGAAGAAAAGGTTCTGGCTAGATTCAGGAAGGATGTTTCAGGAACAACGAAACATGCAAAGAGCGGGCCTGCAGGTGCGAGTCCGACATTATTTATTCATTTAATTAGTGTCGTCAGAGAGCTAGGTCTGTTTGATCACGCTGATCCCTGCCCTGTTTTAACCACCCCTAGCTATTTCTCGCCTCCCACTGTGAGTGACGGCTGAATTATCACTTAGCTGACTGAGAGAGAGCTCATTCCGACGCCTCAGAATAGCCACGCTAGCCGCAGCCGGCTCTATCTGATTTCACGCTGCTGCTGCTTAGCATGGCAAGTAGCAATTCCATTACGGATCTCTCTTTCCTCTCAGTGATGTCCTTAACCAATGACACCCTGATACATTCACTGCCCCATTTCCATGGAGCCTGGAGTTTTCGTTGCCGATGCATTTGGGGGTGAAGAGCCTCTCCTCCGGGGGCCCCGGCCGTCGCTCACACACCTGGGAGTCTGCCCCGCTATTACGCATGCTATTTGCACAAATTGCTCCATTTGTGTTGGAATATGAAATGCATTTCCCTGAATATGACTGGAGGCCGAGTCTACCCCCTGAGAGAGCAGTTGAGATGCGCGAGATATTTTATGCTTCAGTGTGATTGCCTCGTCATCTCCTCCTTGCCATTAGCTGTAAGGGAAGTTTGAGGACTTTGTGTGAAATTGTATGAATGCCGGATTGTTATTGTTCAACGGAACTCAATTGGTTCTGAGTGAGGAAAAAAAGCTATCCCTAAATACCATGAAAGAGCACACAGAGCACTCAATTTAATGACAAGGCTGGAACACTACAGCTGCTGCATTTATTTTCTTAATTAAATCAATACTGGTAAAGCAGTGGCCTTTAACGTTTCTTGTCTTTAACCTTTTCATCATGGCCTTGCAAAAAATGGGCAAATGAGCTGTGTAATCGCAGCATATCTTGATGTAATGAGGTCAGATGATGATAAATATGCATGGTACTGTATCTATTTGTATCAGCTTTTATGTTCTAGAATAGATATTGCAGACGTCTTAATCTTCAAAAAAGCCAGAATCACAGAGGTTGCTAAATCCTGTGACTGGGTGATGATAATTTAACAGTTTGTTATTGATTTGGTAAGTATTATTGAAGTTCCTGATGGTGGAACAATAGTCAGAATATAAGAAGTGGGCATAGTCGCTACAGTTTTAAAACCTCAAGTTCGGCATTTTGTCCGTCGCCATCTTGGCTTATTGCAACCAGAAGTGACACGACCAGACACAGACCAGACAATGCCATGCGTACTAAAAGCATCCCCTGCTTATTTGACTCTAAATGGACCATAATCTACTAAATGAACATCATGCTGTATTGAAGAAGACTTGAAACTAGAGATTGAGACCATAAACTCATGTTTACAATGTTTACTGAGGTAATAAATCAAGAGAGAAGTAGAGTCATTTTCTCATAGACTTCTATACAACCAGAGGAGTCGCCCCCTGGTGGACATTAGAGAGAATGCAGGTTCAGCTCATTAGGTCCAAGTCCATCAAGTCCAACCGTGAATACAAGACAGTCCACTAACTGCAGATTAATTTTAAACTTGGGGATTCAAATGAGTGCCCAGCCTGACCTGAAGCCCCAAGAGTTTTCAAACAAACTTCAAGCGTGGCTTCATCAGGGCCGAGAACATGAGCTGGGAGACGGTTAATCATCTGCTTAATAATACTGCTCTTTATCAGCAAAACAGGAGAACTCCAGCCAGAACTTTTTTGGAAGAAATTTGACCTCTCCGGCCCAGAGGGGGTTTTAATTATGAGGGAAAATGTGATAATATGAGAGGATATAACGACCTGACACCGTAATTAATCTTGTGATGCTGACAATATACCAAAAGATGACCCACTACCTTTGACCCGTCTTCCATTCCATCAGAGGCCGTGACCTCATCACATTACATATGCATGATTCTGGTCACCTTTTTGGACATCTGCGCGATCTTCAGCTTCACTATGAAAAAAAAAGAAGTGCTGCAAAAAAACAACCCTGCTTGATATATTTCCTGTTATTGCAGCTGTTGTACTGCTCTCTCCCCCGGTAGCTGGCTGCCCGAACCATTTTACATTTAAATTTGTTGAATAATAAATTATTCAGTGATTTAATTCCGAATAAAGTGGCAAATATTTCTGGGAACAAGCAAACCACCTGCGTAGCCACGGGTGCCATTTCCTCACTGTCTTGTTTTAAATTACACCCACAACAGTATTTTCATTAATCTTCGTGCATTTCAAAAAGGCTTCGGGGATCATAACTAATTTTTAAAAATAGATTCCCGTGTATATATGCTACGACAATGATCAGACGATCCTACTCTTCTCTGTGGGGTGTGGGTATATACAGTAGTTTGTTGAGATCACAATGTCTGTCGACGGTGCTTTTATGTGCCGTGTTGTGGAGGAGTGGATGTCGGCGAAGAGCTTCAGAGGAATCTCAAATTGCATATTGAATTCTAAAAGCACACCCTCAAAGGCAAGAATCCTGGCAGAGCTCGCTCGCTCGCTCACGCTGCCAAAACCCGGACAACTGTAATTGCTTGTCGTATTTAGGGAAATTATGTAGTAAACACAAATGCCATATTAAAATCTTTTTTGTTGTTGTTTTAAATTCAAAGAGCCCATTTGATTCATTTTCATCTCACTCCGTCCTGGCGGGGTGCACTGGTGTGATCGCCGTCTCCATTCCTCACCGAGTCACTGCTTTTAACGTTGTCTCGTTCAGTTCCTCTTAGCCCCGAGCTTCATGCTCTACGCCCGAGTATCTCACGTGTCTTCCTTTCTTCCAAAACTGACAAATCATCCATTTCAAAACAGAGACAGTGATGGGACTGACCAATGGGGCGTAAAGGGCACCACGATACACCAATAAGTTTCCAAATCAAACAGGAATTAGATCCACCACACAGCACAAAGAGAAAATATGTCACTTTAAAAGTTAGTTCTCCTTTCACTCACGGTTATTTCCTTCTTCCAAAACTGTGGTGAAGAACAGCAGGAGCAAATGCCAGGACTAAATTATGACTGGTGTGTTAACGGCCGGCCAAATTAATCGGATCACACGAGGCCAAAGCTAGACCTGAGAATGTTCTCAGGTCATCTATTTTAAATTGCTGTGAAAACATCTCCTTTCTCGGCAAAACTAAACTTTACAAGATTACATTTGAACACATCACGGTGACGTTATAATTTACCGTCGCCCGCACTCAGTAAAACACAAGAGCAGAAGATAATAATGAGGATATTAAATGTTTAGCAGCGTTGCTCATAACTCTGCAGTGGTGGCGAATGAATCTAGTAAAAACACTGTGTGAGGTATATGGACGTATTTAAGAGTGAATGTGTTTACTCATTCAGTCATAGAAATGTGACCTGGCGGTGGATTATTCATGTTTCCACTTCCCTGGGGGGTATGCAAATACTCCTTGTCCTCTGCAAAGTGCTACTGAAGACCTTGCTGGTTGAGATCCAAATCACGATAAGTTATCCTCAAACTCCAGCAGGCATGTACTGTATATAAATGTGTGTGTGTGTGTGTGTGTGTGTGTGTGTGTGTGTATGTTGGAGATGGGGAAGACGGCAGGCGTGCGAGAAGAGAGACAGAGCGTCGGGGAAAGAACGAGCCGAGCGCAGAGGCATATAATCTGAATTCAAAAGCAATCATTTTTGTTCTCAGCTCATAAAGCCGTCTTCTGTTGATGGGTAAGGCAGTAAAAATCACGAGGATGAAGGTAAAGAATGGATCCGAGAGGGTTTCGCAGAGACGCTCGCACTCACACAGCGGCAGCTGGTCCCATCCAGGAGTTGACCTCCAGTCATTTATATGTAAAGTATAAACTGAGTTACAGATAATTACAGTAATTAGACGACATTAAAAAGCCCCAAATGGCATTTTAAAAGAAAAAAAACGTTTAATAAATGAATAAATAAATCAGGCAACAAATGAATAATACATTTGAGATTTTGGAGTACACAGAAGATTAGCCAATTAATGCATACACAGAAAATAGATCAGCTGGACAAAAGAAGCCACTGAGGATGACATAGGGCTGTAAGAAACAGAGAAGCAGTTTGTGTGACATTTTAGAGACTTATGGATTTATCAGTAAATCAAAAACATGTTGCAGCCCTGTCAACATGAGATTAAGAATTTGGCAATATAGGCACAATATTGGCAGCTCCAGGGTATTGTAGGGACAAAGAGAGAGAAGACAAACAACACTCTTCTTTATCAGGACACCACAACTCAACCAGTGATTGATTTTGGATGAAAAATATACTCGTTTTAGATAAAAAAGAACATAAAAAGAATAAAGTGGGTCAGAATTTTTGTTGAAAAATCAACTCGTGCATTCATGTGCCATATTTATTAGAGATAAATCGCTGTCACAATTAGCCTTGTTTTCCTGTGCCAAACAAGAAAAGCATCACAATGCGGTGTTGCATCGCAACCTTATTATCACAGGAAGCTCTTATTCCTATAAAGAAATGTCTTTACCTTCGCCTGCTCATTCGTCCCGCATGTCTTTCTTCTTCACATAACCTCTGTCTGTTTTCACTCTCTGCATCTGCACTCCAGCATGTGTGTGTGTGTGTGTGTGTGTGCATCAGAGTGGGCCCACTGGTGCAGGTTGCCCCAGTCACAGTAAAGTGTTATACAGAGTGCCACTGTCGGTCCCCTCTTAGTCCCCGGAGAGGCCGTGTGCCCTCCTTTAAGCCCTTCGGCTGGCTCTGCAGGCACGCTCAACACGGAGCTTACACTGCGGCTACGATGCCCTGCTGTCTTTGACTTTCAGACTTTATGATCACGGTGCAAAACTTTGACTTGCCTGCGAATTAGATTCAGAAAAACGAAATGAACCGTCATTTCTGTGCCCGGTCAAATTTAGGCTCGTGACGATGTGATTTATGGTGCAAATCATAACTTAACTCGTAGATGTTCTAATTTTGTAACCACCTCTATAAAAAGGTGGGTTGATTTTTAGCAGGGCCATTTTTTTTACTATTTTGATTAAGTCCTCAATGACTCAATTAACTTTTCGCTTTGCAACCTTTATTGCTCTGCGGCTTAATGAAATCACATTTCACAGAGATTTACGACCTGACTGAGATAGTGACTTACAACTTTTCGCCGATGACAGTGTATTCTTTTTTTGCACATTCTAATTATGCAGGGTGTCCAGGTGAGTCATCTACGAGACAAGAGCTCCCTAAACTGGCTGTGATTCGAGACCTTGTGTGTGTGAAGTGTGAAAGTTAACATGTAGACCTACAGCAGAGTTTACATTCAGGCGTTTTACTCTTAATTTACGTTACTTCTTTAAGTGAGAAATCCATGACTGAAGAAAGGTAAACGTGGGTGTTTGTCAGGGTCAAAAAATCAAAATGACGAATTATAATATGTGTGCTCACAAAGTCTGGTGTCCTCATGTGAATGTGTGTGTGTGAACTTATTCTGACATTAGGTTCTACAGATGTTTAGTCTGCTGAGAGAGCAGCATGTCCCGGATTGGAATGA
Source organism: Leptoclinus maculatus (assembly GCA_032191485.1). Lineage (NCBI taxonomy): Eukaryota > Metazoa > Chordata > Actinopteri > Perciformes > Stichaeidae > Leptoclinus > Leptoclinus maculatus. Next base: position 19,307,609 of record JAVDOI010000001.1, on the reverse strand, counting down.
CAATAAGAACTGTAGAAGCGTTGAGATAGAGGTAGAGCTAAGTGACCTAAGTTGCAGACACTATTCTCAGACTACATGGTGTGGACGCCATTTTGTGTGTGTGTGTGTCACCTTTTGTGACGAAGACCTCATTGTAAACCAATCCTGTGCCAGCCCATTGCATGTTGTTTACTCAGTATAAATATCAGAAGCTCAGAGTCAGAACTCCGAGCGGCCTTGATGTACATATCCTGTATGTGGATCAACTCTGTCTCCTTCTTTGCAAAGAATAAATGTCCTGTGATTAATGATTTTCAAATCGGTCTCAAAAGTAAATTTTTCCAACAGTGTTTTTTACTGTTTCTCACCTATAGTGATTTAATGATTCCCTTCTCAACCTTGAATACAGGTAGAGGTGACAGCTATCCATCTCCCCGATGCATTATACAGCATCAGCCCTCAAAGTCTATCACTTCTAGAACTATACATCCGCTCTGTAATCGTGTTTCCTCTTCACCTCTCCCCTCACTCTGTCTAAATACCTGCAAACCAAGTCAAAATGATCCAGTACCACCTTTGGTGCTTAACTCAACCACTTAAACAGCAAGCATGTCATGCACATGACTCCCCATGTCGTAACCAATTGCTCACAAGTTCTGTTCCAGCTACAGAACTACAGAAAAGCTTTGAATCTTTTCCTAAATGTAAAGAGGCAGACCAGCAGTCATGAAGTCAAGTAAATAGACTTTCTAGAGTTTGAACAACTTGTTATACCACTGTGTGAGATCATCTGGATAATTGAAGACTTGGCAAAAAAAAAAATCATTAACTTTTCTCAAAAGAAACCTAATTTAGTCCAAAAATGAACAATATCAATGTGTTTCTTTTCAGTATTTGGCAATAAATCAGTACAACTGCTGCTGAAGCATTAGTGGTACTTCTCTGCACAACCCGAAGGTCTCCGATGATTGATTGTGGAGACATCAGCAATTTCTGGGCGGGATGTTACGCTATTTAGAAAGTCTCTCTGCCTTCTACTTTCCCGTCTCCGTATCTCTCCAAATCCATTTCTTAATCTTTAGCTTATGTTCACCCTCTGACACAAAGCAGGCCGGGCTCAATCGTAGCTATACCTGCGAAAAGTAATGCGCCGTTATTTGTAGATATCCCACGAAAGTATTTCGTACGTGATCTTTCAGCCAGGCGGCCGCTGGTAGTTCCCCGTGTGAAATGAAGCATCACGTGACTTGCGTAATTCAGTAAACGTTATTACAATCCAAATTTTGAAACTGAGATGTTTCCTCTGAAGATGTTTTGTTGACGGTTAAGCAGAAGTATGTAAGAGTCAATAGGCCACCACGTGCTAAACAAAAGGTCATTGAAACATCTGATTTGAGTTATTAAGCCAGAAGACGACTGCCCCGTCCCTCATTCCTGCTTCCCTGAGCTTCCTCCACTCTCCCGTCTCCTCGCATTTTCTTCCTTCCAGCTCCTCAGTCATTTGAGCTTATTAGAGTCTCTCTCTGTCAACCTTGTCCCATCTAAATCTCACCCAATTACAATCTAAATGAACCACAGGACTGCTTAACTTGCTTTGCCTCTTCCCATTGTTTAATTTGTGACGGTAACAAACCCTGATTAGGCTTCCGCGAAGGTTCATAAATTAGGCGCTCAATGCCGAATTAATCACCATTCCATGGGAAGATAGATGGGTAATATTCAATGTTTCCATATGGATCCCACCGACAACAATAACACCACTGTGAACACTCTGACAATGGCAATTACTGCGGATTTACCAGATTGTGGCATTTCGACCAGGGATGGCTGTGCATCACCGGCCGGTAAAATGTCACTTACAGAAAATTTCTGTCGGAGCTAGCTTAAAAACCTTCAGGTGCAATGTTTGCAGTAAGGCAAATTTCACTAGCAGCATCTGCGTTCCCGATGTAAAACTGGGTCAATTTGATTAATGTCATTGTCTCAACCTGAGGAGCATAGACACCACAATAAAAGGTTTGCCAAAGTGGGAGAGGATGAGGGAAAATAAGATATAGACAAAAAAAGGAAGGAGAGGTGGAGCAAAAAGGGAAAAAAGGAGAGGGGGAAACTAAAATGAATGAAAAATTGAAATGTGAAAGACGCAATGGCAGTGGACAGACACTCCCAAAGAGTGAAAATTAAATGCAATTGCCCGATTTTGACAGTGGATCTAATTTAGCATACAAACAGGCAGCGGATAATTAGTCTCAAGAGGGAAATCAGCCTTCACAAAGTGGTAAAAAAAAAGAAGCTCACAATGTTAAAGCGGCTGTCCTGAAATGATGCAGGGCAGACACATCACAGGCCTAACTGCCGGCTGGTGGAGATCTTCACACTTCTCTCATTTTACTACTACTGCATCACTTTACATCTGGTATAGATGGCGTGGTGTGTATTTTAAAAGATTCCTGAAAGCAGTAAAAACGTACTCTAAAGAAAACAACCATAGAAATAGAATACGAGTAAAACAGACGAGAAAATGGCGATTGTCGGTGACAACACACATCAGTGGGGCTCTGGAGACGGATGGTTTTGTTAGTTAGCTAGGTAACTAGTCCTTCTTCGGAGTGGCAGGGAGTGAGACAGAGGGACTGTTAGACCCAGTGCTGATGCTGGCCACCAACCAGCTGTTCGGCTCACTTTCTGTAACCGATGTAGCATTAGAGAGCATGGCCGAATTAGCAACCGGCTAACTAGCCAGCTAGCTGAAAGCTAATTAGCTAGCTAGTTTGCCTATCCCACCATGCTTAAAGGCTACACTGGTTACAGAAAATGAGCCACACAAAGTTTTTTACATATCTGGCGATGGTAATGTGCTTTCCTTGATTTGAATGGGAATGTCCATTTTACTCTTATTCTATTTCTACGGCAACAACCCCCTCTACCACAGTTCAAAGATCATCATGATATGTTGGTTGGTAAAACCAGCTCAGGTTGTGTCACAAGGGGGAGCTCAGACTGAAGCTATCAGATGCCAGGCATTAGTGAGCCACAGCGCTGCATTTTGTCGATTTCCGAGTTGTGAATAACAGTATGTTCTGTCAGCAGAGCTGCAGAGCCTTTCACTGAGCAGTACACCTTATCTTGGTATGCTGACGCTGTCATCCAGATGCACAAAAAAACTCAGGAACACACAAATGTGTTTACACACGACATGCAGAGAATAAATGATACTACAGATGGGCACTGCTTGTGTTTTCTCCTCCTATTGCAGGTAGTGGGCTGGCAGTGCAGGTCATTAGCGAGCCGGCTCACCTGGGCTGATGAGCTTGCAAGCCGACAAAACAGGCCAAAACTGGTTTTGTTGCTTTGTGTTTACACTGATGTACTGATTTTTTTGCAACCAGTGAACAGAAATGACCATATTTGGACTGTGAAGTCGCGGTATAGACGCTGTATATGGCTCTGGTTGCAACCTGTCAATCACCGTGTAGCCCCGCCCTAAAGCATACCCTGCTTTATGCTCTATTTTACTCTAAATGGGACTATTATTTACTAAATGAACATCATGCTGTATTGAAGAAAACTTGAAACTAGAGATTGAGACCATAAACTCATGTTTACAATGTTTACTGAGGTAATAAATCAAGAGAGAAGTAGAGTCATTTTCTCATAGACTTCTATACAACCAGAGGAGTCGCTCCCTGGTGGACACTAGAGAGAATGCAGCTTTAACACATGAAGCATTGGCTTCACTTTTCAGAACGAGAGGTTGAAGCCTGGAAATAACATCAGCACACCTCCTCGACCAACAGTTTACCAACAGCAAAATGAGAAAAAACTTTGCATAAATATATATTCATAGAATGACTTTTGAACCAAGCAAAGTAGAATGAATGGGTTTATTCAAATATATAAAGATCTTCTCTATAATACTGCCATCTAATTGGGTAATCTAATCATAATCTTATCTTCTATACCTGACAAACACTACTGCATAATACTTATATTATAGCTTATAATATTACAGTTTATTCAATGAAGCATTTCTGAACTATTTCATTTGACACTTCGGCATTGTATCTGATCTCAAAGACACAACACGGTAAAAAAAGGTGATGCCTCTAACCCATTTACCATACACGTCACATCCACACAGTTGAACACACTGCTGATGTAAAGAAGTGACTGTCAGCCAGAATCATGTCCCATTATCACCTTGTCCACTGCAATGGCTCACTGTGAGACCTAACTCCCATCGGAGAGCAGGAAGTGAAGTGTCCTACTGGAGAACAATAAAACGACCCGGGAGATTGCTTTGTTTGAAAACCTTCAAAGATAGTGATAGAAAATGAGTCTCTCCTCCCTCGACAGCAAACGAGGGGCTCTAGATAGAGGCACCTAATTGTTGTTGCGCAATGGTTATCAGCAGATGAACGGCTGTACAGGAGCAGGATCCACATACTGTGTAGACAAACCGTGACATTCACACCAAAATGCAAAGCCCACACAGACACAGGGATAAACTAAATATTAAGAACAGAAAAGCCCCAGTTCACCGCAGGGCATTACAACCGGGCACAAAGCCAGAACAAAATGACTTTGTCACTTTTGCTTTCAGCTCTGGAGACAAATATTAGAATAACATAGGTCCCATAGGTCCAGTGTATGTAAATCCAAAGCCGTGCCCTTTGACCCACGATGTTCCCATAAAACTCCAGTAAACTGCATACTGAATATGTTTTCCTGCCAACACGCTACTACCATACAGAAGCTAAAAGGTTTGCAGCTCATGCAGCGCCTAGTGCAGAGCTACCTTTGCTTTTGTTTTGTTTTTATCAGCACCATCCCCATCAATGTGTCTATTTCTTTCATACATGCACATGTGTCGGCATCAACATCTGTGCGGCGGAGTGTAATGAAAACGCCTCACATTGCATTTCCCATCAGGAGGCATGTTACTGCAGCTGAATTACAAGAGGCAGGTGAGGAAAGCACGTATAGCTCGAAAAGCAATTATCACTTAGAAAGCTACATTACTGCACATAATACGGTGTTGGGAAGAAATCAACTAGCAGGCATCCGGAGGTAAAAGTATATAAATAAAAAAATACACACGCTGAATACTAAACAGGAAGAAATGAAATTGTCAGGGGTCATTTTGAGGTCGAAAAAGAAACATATGCAGAGAAGTCTGCACTGCAAAGCAGAGAAACGTTGCTGTGGAGATGAAGACAACACATCATAATGGGCCTAATGCTTACAGAGGAAGTCGCTTGTCAAATAGGAAACACTCAGCCCTGGAAATATCGCTGTTACGGTAACTCGCACACAAACCGCTCAATCTCGCTGTCGTGCACAACAATACGGAGCAATACACAAAACAGCAGGCAAAGACAAAACGTATGAATGGTAAGACCATGCACAACATGGAGAGAGAGAGAAAAAAAAGACTTTATCTTCATAAGTGGTGACAATGCCTTTTGTGCGAGATGGGAAACTGGAAGCAAATCTCCAGTGCACAAAAAAACCATTCCATGCATTATTCTGGTGATGGTGTTGGGAAACAGCTGATATTACAGCAAGCTGACAAGTGCTAGTCATGTCATATCTGACCCGTTTTCAGTTTATCTCTCTCAAATATGTAACGCTACACTATCAGCTCTTTATCCACGATACAAGACAGGAAGAGAGGGGACAAAAGAAGACAATTCAAGTTTATTTCACGAACCAATTTGACGTTTTTTTTCTACCAAATAATCCAGCCGCGGAACTACCGGGTCATGAAATTGCACACTTCAGAACCCTCCGTACCCCGGTAATATATTTGCATGAATGGTTTGTTAGAGTGGTATTTGATAATGTAACGGGACGCGCTACAGAAGTAAACCTGGTGGCTGGTCACGAGCCAAAAACATCGCATTGCCCATCGTAAATAAATATTCGGATCATGAAATTCATGAAATCACACTTCGGGATATTGTCATACTGATAATTATATTCAGTTTTAAGTGATAAAAAAACAAGTTTATTAAAAACTGCGTTGGCAAAAGTGGCCAACAGAAGTGAAGCTCGTCATGAAGTCAGAATAGGTGGTCTTTAGGGGGTCTTTAGGGGGTCTTTATGGGGTCTTTAGGGGGTCTTTATGGGGTCTTTAGGGGGTCTTTCCAAGAATAAGTCACTCCCACCTAGATTTCTTATGGCTAGTTTGTTCAGTTCCAGATTTATCGGACACTTTTTCCTGCTCCAAACTATCATTATATCGGCCTATAAAAATATACAATCACTCGACCTCCAGCCTGTACCAACCATAGTCCATGGATTTCAGGACCGCTGTGACAGACTGCACATAATACTGAACTGATCTCAAGCTTCAGCACCACTTGTAGCGGGCATTTACGTCGTAAAAACCCGGAGCTTGACTGAAAATAGAAGAAAAAGACACCGCTCTTGCCTCTGAACGGCAGCAGAGCTAAACAAGTACCACCGCATTTATACGGCCTAAAATCAATAGAGACAGATAGAAAAACCAAAACACACGACAAGAGGGGCACAAATCCAAACACCAAGTCTTGACCACTTCTGGTACCGAACACAGAGAGTTGCTCACAGAACACAAACATGCCTGAGCACAAGTCACTGCAAAAATGTCAAGCGCAAACATACTACTACTTGTCAGAATACACGTTAGACTGAGTGTTGGTACTGGAATCCTAACGCTCGCCCTGGCAGCTGTGACTCACACGGTGGAGCAGATTAGTCACCACTCCTCGAGTGAGTGATACGACGCCCTGCTACCTCAGCATCCAGACTGTGTGTGTGTGTGTGTGTGGGGGGGGGGGACGGGGACGTGACTGATCTTCTTCATAGGGCACGAACTGTCTGAGCATTCACTGCACTGATAAACAGCCTGAGGCCCAAAGCAAAACAAACATGACTTAATCACTTCTGACAAGGGACTGAAGATGGTTGACGGCTGAATAATTATTAACCTGACAAATATATATTTTGTCAACTTAAAGAAGGGCTGTCACTTGGAATGAGTGATTTAATTTGCTTTATATTTGTTGTCCGTTAAGTATACATACTATACAATGCTATACAACACTTCTATTTCCTCTCAGACGGCGTTGAACGCAACTGAGCAGACAAAATAACAGGTTCAGCACTGATTTGTAGATTATCTCCTGGCATCCACTGACAACTGAAATGCGTTCATTTCTTTTCTATCTGACATTCTTTCAAACACTTCGTCTGAGGAGAATAGTGATGCAGTAACAAGTAGCTGACTGTCACAGCTATATCATCATCAGAGGTCTTCTCCAGAACAGGCTGCATGATCCGCTTTATGAGATTTGAATTATGAGATCAGAAAACCAAAGTGTATGCCAGAATAACAAGAAAAACGAAGCACAACTTGCCGTTTTTTAGAAGAAACGCTGTTTGGTTTGAACATAGTAAGTGTACTCACATTGATCGATGTTCCCCTCCGCTTTCCCCTTCTCCTGCAAACAGAGAGCACACACAAAAGTGGTTATTACAGGCTTGGAGGAGTGAGACAAAAACAGCCCCCTTTCTGCAGCTTCTTAGCGCACCATTCGTTACCGTGCCTTTTCCCTTCTTCTGGGTTCAGAGAACGACGTCGCAAAACAAAAAGGTGAACAGTCGGGAAGAGAATGGAAAAAGAAAAGAACAGGAGAGACAGAGAAGAAGCGAGAGAGAGAGAGAGGGAATGTGTGGTGGGTGACAGGAGAGAAACGAGGGGACCTTTACAAAGGCGGATCCCAGAGTCAATTCAATCAACCTAATTGGAAATACACTTCCCAGCAGGCTGCGAGATGGCAGTTGTCACTATGTTGTGCTGGGATGTTTATCAGGATGTCAAACAATTGATACGGCAAGGAGAAAGGATTTATTGTGTCAGTTGTAACTGTGCGTGTGATATTGACGCGCAGCTTCCAAATTTCAATAAATGTCACTTTCATTCATGGCTTTCCAAAGACTCTGTGTGTGTAGGTGTGTAGGTGTGTGTGGTGTGGTGTGTGTAGGTGTGTGTGTGTGGTGTGATTGGCTGACGAAATGGAGGACAATCATGTCCGGCATTCAAAGCTAACAAGATCAAATTTGCTCCAACAAAATGCACCGTTGGACTTTTATGCACCCACTAAAAATAACAAAAAGGATCGACAATATATTGGTGACCGATTTATTATTATTGATGATTTCAGCCGGTGTGAACTAGACACGCCACTTAAAAACCCTCTGAACCCCAAAAAAAAAAACGCCGGTGGGATATAAAAGCATGTTTTCTTCACAGCCAGAAGCTGTAAAAACGTCAATATCGTCAGATTCTTATCTTTCCGACGGTCCTTGAACACATCATGTGTGACGAACGCTTCCATCAGAAAACGCAGCTTGTGATGCTGATGCAGAATTGTTATGAACAAGCTACAAAACAAACGCTAATCAGCTATGCACCTTAAAATATACATATACGCTCTCATTCGCCACAAATTCCTTGATGATAGGTTTTTTTCACAGCAAATGCTTCTGCCAACACTGTTTGAATGCTTTGCAGGGCCCAATATCCCATGGCTAGCTTCACATGAGCAACGTCATGCACAGCAATATGGACTAGTTGAGTGGTTTAATGTATCTGCAGCTATTATTCGGAGAAGTGAAAACTGAATTACGGACATCTGCAACTCACTGGACATCAAGTTCTATTTTTGTTCTTGCCTTTAGTAGGAGTCCAGCTGACCTGTGTATGTTTGTGTGCACAGATTGAAAACATTTTGTTGAGCATTGTGTGCTCTCCAGCTACTGCTCTCTTGTGTTTGTTACAGCACTGTGAATGCTGCTCTCCATAAATGCGTCTTAAACTTAAAAACACAATTTAACGTAAACTGATCGACATGCCTTTTTAAAAATAGAACAGAGGCAGGTCTTCCAATGCAACACCGTTTCTGAAGCAGACAACGTGTGGCAGCAATTGAAGTGTTGTGACATTTTGCATTCTTGTCCCTCAGTGTGGATGTCACCGGTAATGAGGCTCAGTGATAAAAGATGTGTGAGTCTGCGAGGCCCCTTTCGGCTTCCCAGGAGACCGAGAGCCTCACGGAAAAACACAGCAGTTTTTAGTGCCTCCTGTCATTGCCTCCTTCTTTGCCTACATCTCTATCCTTCTCTCTTTCTGCCATCTGTCTATCTTAATTGCGGACGTGCTTCCTCATGATGGCAGGATAAAATTGAGTGTGCTCATCAGCACCGCCTTCCATCATCTGGAGTGCCGCTGTTTGATCAATTGATTAGGGTATCAAACCAAGCGTAGAGGTGAAAGAAAGGCTATGGGCTTCTTTCTAAAAATACTATTCTCTCTTCGCCACATCTCTGTGGGCTTCTTTTTGTCACATTCCTTTATGAATTCAGCTTTAAGGGATTTTCATGGCGTAAAATAATAGCTTAGCAATAATCGACAGCAACTACTGCTATGTACACACACACACAGAGAGTTGATTAGTAGGTAGTTTATTGTTGTCTTGCAATGCAACACTTACATTTACACTTTGATTGGTTGGAGAAATATAAATAACCACGACCAGAATTTAATTTGAGCAAATAGACTCGTTTTCTGTTAGTAAAACTGATGATATTTGTGTGGGCGGATTGTAACTAGAGACAGAATAATTCTCTGAACACAAATGGCTTGTTTTTTCTATAAAGGCTGAAGAAAAACCAAGTTCCTCTTAATATGTACAGTGACTCACTCTCAAGTGTTACTTGAGAAAGTTAATATTAACCTAGGAGATCATAGCCACCCTGGCAGACTACTTCGCCTCAAGGATAGCAGCCTGGAGCACTGGAGACGACTGCTGGCTAGTTAGCTGGCTAGTTAGCTGGCTAGTTAGCTAGCTAGCGTGTCCCTCTCCAGAGCTGGCTGCTTAGCTAGAGTTGTAACAACTGTGTTCGGATTAATTTCTCTAACCAGTGTTGTATGAAAGCATGGCATAATTAGCAAGCTAGCCAATAGCCAGCCGTCCGCTAGTTAGCTTGCTAATTCCACCATGCTTTCTTTCATGCTACACTGATTATAGAAAATATGCCCTACAGCGGGCCTTCTCTTCATCTCTCTAAGAGTTTAGCCTTCTGTAGTGCAGCAGCTGTGACAATGGAGCAGGTTAGCTAAAAGGCTAAGCTAAACTACGAGCAACATTTTATCTCCATCTCTGAAATGCTACCACGATATTGTAGCTCGCCTAGAGCCTAGAATCCCAGTCTGTCCTTTTAAATGTATGCAATATCAATTCTGGCACCTTGAAACACAACAAGATGACAATTTCCGTTGTGTAACTTTAGCCCACTTCTCTGAGGTGATTTGGTGACATAATCATGATGCTGTAAAAAACGTCGATAGGGCAAACCCACTGGGTTTCAATTAGGAGGAATCTGATGCTTTTGTCTACAACATTTCCTTTTTTGTGATAGAGCCTGCCCAGAGCAGTAAGACTTGTGTGATAAGACTATGGAAACAGGTGGGATGCTGAGAGATGCACAATAGGGAAGACAAGATGATTCAACACCTTCTCAGCTCATGAGCCTGAGGCTGTTTTTATTTGACTTATGCTCATTTATTCACACTCTTTATGGCGTAGGCACTAATGTCTCAGGCATGTCATCTATTATTATTTTCAGGATAGGTTAGGCGTTGAAAGACAATAGATTGTATGTCGTAAAAGCAAAGTATTTCAACACAATTTGCATCCAGAGGGTCCGTAGGGATTTAACAACCTCAACCAACAAGCAGCAAGTCATATGCACTGAAGGAAGAATGTGCCAGCCATGTTCGTTACATCTAATGTATGTTCATCACACGAGAGGCAATGGAAGACAGAGTTTAATTGGCCATGGTCTTCAACATCAGGAATACAGGTTGTGCTGAAATCGTGATTTAGTTTTTGAAGTTCGTAGTTCGTTTAACTCGCCGCAAGAGTTGATTAATCTAGATTCATACCTCTACTAAAGACGCAGTCGTGGTACTCTGAGCTGAATTAGAACAGAGTTTAAGTGTACAAACTCAAACATATTGTTAGAGCCTCTTGGAAAACCAGTACAAACTAATCTCTGAGTGCTTCCATCTTGGATGCCATTTAAAACACCCACACAAAACGAGAATCCGACATTGCGGCTACAGAGACTGATATTTTGTGGGAATGCAATTTGAACAGCAGAGCAAATCAAGCAAACGTGTGTCTGTTACAAAGTGTGCTTGAATAGGGCTTTTCCCCCCCGCGCGCTCTTAAATGCGCTGCTATGCCGGCCCTCTTCATTCAAGGAGCCATATGTTTATGTGCCCACTTATTCTCACTCCATCTCTCTCAACAACAAAACTCTCCGCCCGGATTAGCTGCCTGTATGCCAACAGTGTTGCAGCATCAATATTTTTGCGATGCGGCAGCTCCAGGTTTTTTTTGTCGGAGCACATTGATACGTTGACCTTTATAAGATGCTGCCTGATTAGGATGAAGAGGCATCAAGAGGAAAGGAAGGCTAAATATATGAGTTTTCACAAGAGTTCACCTTTCTACATTCAATATTTATTCCCTGATGTCTGCTGCTTGGAAATAAGGGACCCGTCATATCTAACAGACACTCATCAGTGCACTCACAAACTACTTAAGGAGCTAAACGAAAATGAGCCAAAAGACACAAAAACATGTGCAACGTACAGTAATTAGTAATACCTTCACAGGCATAACTTTGATGAATCCTAAAATAGAACTACAACCTAACAAATTAATTCCCCCCCCCCCTGCATCATTAGCTGGAGGGATTTCATGCTCCCAGTGACGCTTGTTGGCACGGTCTGTCTTCTAAACATCTTCATTTATTCACAATTGTTCAAAGCTTCGAGTGAATAAGTAATAAACAACAGTTTCGCTATGTTTCATACATTTTATATGCCGGCGGATTAAAGCACTTGTGAATGAATGTGCTAATCACCTCCCATCAGAACGCGTCACGAGGGTGAGTGAAAACAACTTGCTACCGTCACGCAACCACGATCACCTTCACAAATAACCTCCAAAACTATCACTAATTATAATAAATGTCATGGAGACGGTTTAGTTATCATTATGAACGGCCACCGTTCACCCCACTACTACTACTGCTACCCTGGTTTTTGTTTTTATTCATAAATATGAAACTTATTTTCAAATCTGGTTTTCGTTGCTTCATCAACTACAATTATGAGATGGACTCATTTTACAAAAAAAGGCTTCCTGTGTCCACCTTTACTGCAGGCCTACTGAGACACCTTCATCCCCAATGACTCCTTACTGCGTGCAACATAGTAGGTTCCTCCGTAAAAAGACGGCAGATGTGTTGTGCTGAGCATAGAAAGTATCACCACTATAATCACCGTAGTATTGCTTCATATAACGGGAACCATTGCACGTGTGCTGTATGCCTGAAAGGTTTTCTTCAGCTTCGTGTACAAACTCTCAGGAGACAGCCTGAGAAATTGGGGAATAACCTTCTGGGACGGCAATGAAACAAAACCTAAAGCTGTATGGGTATACAAGTCATAATCAAAATGTAAATGTGTTTGGGGGGGGGGGGGTAGCCCCACCACTACAATTTAAACCCAAGAGAAGAACCTGCCCTTGTGGAGAGAATGCTATTTTTCTTTCTTTTCGTTTTCACTGTTCCTGCATTTATTCTCGATTCATTCAGTGCATAACCCCATTACTCAAAAACCTTTCATCCAACCAGCACAATTCCCTCTTTTCTCTGTGTTACTGCCAAACCACTCCACTCCTCCCCCTCTTCATAGAGACCACTTCCAGACCAAACTACGAGCTCACTGTCAAAATGCAGTATATAAAAACCCTACACGCTCATCGGAATCCTGTGACAATTCTCACCACCGGCACAAGAATCCAGGGCCAAGACGGCTGCAGCATCCAATAGATAGATAGATAATAAATGATTAAACCTCTAAATTCGTCTGTGCCCTCATTGCACCAAAGCTGCCATCACCCCAGTGTGGATTTGAGAACTTTGTTGCTCTGCAAGAATCAAAGTAGACCCTCAGGAAGTTGACAAGAGGTCAAAACTAAAAGGCTTTCATCTGGACTGGTTTGCTTCATTTATCACTTTTGTTTTTTTCAGTCTGTTACACCCTTAAGATATATAATTGTTGACATGTTTTGTATTGTTTTGGGGGGGATCTGGCACAACGTCTTTATTCCCGAAGGCTTTGAGAATCCTTCCTGCATAAATCATGTGAATTCACGCATTCGCAGTGATTCACCCGAGGGTCAACTTTCAAATTCTGGCGCAAAATTCACATATTTTTAAGTTCCAATTCTGGCCAGATAGACGGGGGGGGGGGAATGCCTGGGAATTTGTTTTTTTTGTTTTTTGCATCAAGGGATTTCAAGGGACACAACCGCCAGGGCAAAATGACATTCCACAGCCTGCTGCCAACTTGGCAAAGCTCGAAGTGAGTCAGACTTAGAACAGACCAGGGGGCGTACACGCCTCATTGCACAAAGAATTAGGACGACTGTGGAGCTGTGTGGTGTGTGTCTGTCTGTGCGTATGTCTTTTACACAACCTGTTAGGGACTCTAAGTTTCTGTTATGCAGAGAGCGTTCACTCTTGCTGGTAAGGACCTGTTTGCTCGGAGGTCAAGTCGTTCTTCCTCTCTTTAGCCCGTGAATCTCTTGGGTGCAACCAGACGAGCTTATTCAGAAAACCTGCCCAAGAGCGTTCAAGCAATTATCTCAGAGCCGTTGCAAATAGATCGAACAAAAGCACTGTTTCAAAATGACACACAGAAGAGAAGATGTAAGAGTTACCTGCGTGGTGTTGTTAATTGTGATCTTTAACAAGAGACGATTTAAATTTTTTTATACTAAATAACAATTTACTACATTTATATCTATGTATTTATATGTTACATTTTGTTTTCCAAAGTCAGGAAAACAGAGTTTGAGTCAAGTCCGACGCCTAACAGAATGATCTCAGTCACTTCCACACGGTCAGACACACGGCTTATTAATTATAGATATTGCTGTCTCTGCATCAGGACTGAAGAAGGTCACCTGTATATTTTCTTGACAGCTAAAGTACAACAATAGTAAATATGCAGTTTAAGGGAGGTATGCATTGCCAAATATATTTGAAATCTAGCACATTTGGAGAGTAATGAATATCAACAAAACGTTTATGTTAATTTTTCAGGGTCATGAAAGTGGTGGTATAGCATTTATTTAAATTATAATTGAGCTTTCAACCTAATATGTGGTACAGTCATTGTAAAGATGCTGAGGGATCCTTTTCATTTCAGCCTGATTGTCTAAATCGTGACTTTATACATTTACAAGAGAAGAAAATGTCGATGTTTTCCTGTGTTGACACATTAAAGTAACATTCATAGCTCTTTACAATGAGGCCACGGATGTCTTGGAATTGAAACGTGTACATCAATAAATAAAGGTACACGTTTCCCATGACACAGATAATAGCATGAACGTATCAAGACAGGAGTGCGCCGTGTCACAGAACTTAAGCTGTGCTAAATTTGACGACAAATTTTGTCCGACTATTTTTATTCACTTCATTTTTCTTGCAGCCCTGATTTGATTTACGGTTGATACGAGTGATTTATATCACCGTAAGTGTTTGTGTCTCGCTTGATGGAGAGTAAAGGCGATGTCCTCGGTGGGAAGTAGTTTAGTGTGTTAGAGAGAGAGAGAGAGAGAGAGAGAGAGAGAGAGAGAGAGAGAGAGAGAGAGAGTGTAGCATGTAATATCTACCGTGGAGTGTGGTTCCTGGTGGGCGGTTCGTGTCATTGTGGCTGTATCAGCGCTGCCTCGCCTGCTGCTCTTGTGCCCTTCAGCCAGCCAGCACCCCGAGGTTCCCAGCAGAGCGGCCACGGCCCAAACACCCAGGCTGCCCATGAGTGTCTACCTGAGTGGGAAAAGTAAAAACACAAAGCACACAAAGTCCTTAGACTGACATCGTTGTATTACAAAATAAAACAAGTTACACAGCTCTCATATTCATAAGGGGAGCGGATCCTATACTGTAACTTAATACCTGCGTAATTAGCATATCTCACCAACATTGTGTCATTTTCCAATCCTTCTACTAAAATCCTGTGTCGTGCATATGAGACACGTGTAACCAATGCCTGAAACGATGCTGTTCATGCATGCACACAGTTACACACAATGGGACAAATATTGTGCACCGACAATGAACTGATCTTGCACACGCACACAAACACATAGCATAATACGGCAGCGTGAACATCAAAGCCGCCACTGATGGGGATAATTATCTGTATTACAAAAGGACACAGAAAGTCTTTTGATGTCAACAAAGAGACAACCCTCTGAAGTCGTGAATGGCGGAGTGTGTATGAACTCGGGGGATCAATTTCGCTGCTGTGACACACTCGCATACACACACAAACCTTTAGGACAAAACATATACAAGACGTCCCAACTGTGCTGTTGTGTGGCTGCATCGAAACATGTTTCTTTTCCAGATATGACTAGCTCCATTTGTAAGTTATATAAAAATGGTAAGCATGTATTTAATAACTATAAAAATGGAAAAATACCTTTAAATCATGTTCATAGGGGAGAAATATTGTAATAAAATAGGATAACCATACATTAAAATGCACATCAATACAAAAAGAACACGAACTGCAGTGACATTAAATAGCAAAGTGTAGAATAAGTAGAACTCTCTGATACAGCGGCAGGAAAACAAAATACCATCAGCTTTTATTTATTGCGGGTTGTTGTATTGTACTTGGTTTGCATTGCACAGGTGTTTCTGTTATTGTGTCCACCCCCTGTAGTGTCTCAACGTCCTCCAGGTCTTATCAGCTGAGGCAGGCTTTTATTATTACACCCTGTGACGCGGCAGTTTGCTGCGTTATTGTACTTGTAGGTAATGTGTTTATTGTGTTTACTGTGGCATCGTACTTTATGACGGGGCTTTATTGTGTGTTTCACTACAGAAACTGTCATTTGTAAGAGTAAGCAAATAGTATCACGAAAATGTATACATCTACACCTACAGAAATGTATGTACTGTAAATCGTAGATATCACACAAAAAACCAAGTCACATATACCGCTTCCAGTCAAGAATTAACCTCTGTGCCTACTGAAGATGCTCATTAAAAGGTTTATAAATTACATTTTCTGAAAAGTAATAGGTGTTAGTTGTGTAAAAAGTATTTGTGACATGTATAATGTAGCAAAAACTGAAGTACTAAAGTGCCCCAGAAACTGCATGTACTTCCGACCAACGCTAACCATACAGCACACACACAATCAGGTCCTGTCAGTGTAAACATCACTCGACGAGGCTCCACCAACATCACTCAGCTAGCTAGCCCGAGGCTAACGGGACCTCACAGATGACAGCTCACCCTTGTGAAATTAAAGACCAAATGAGATCTGCCAGTCACTGTCTTAATGTGCTGCCTAGCCCCCCTGGCATTGGCTCACACACACACACACACACACACACACACACACACACAATCATACATGAGTACACATGAACACACACACACACAGAGAAAGAGAGCCCTGGTGGTGTGGAATGAACGGTCCATTTTGAAAGTCTATGAGGAAGCCAATTATTTGAGCAGCATATTAAAAAGCTTAAAGAGACAGACTCTTTAAAAAGCAACGCACCCTTTGGCCTTTGGGATCACGCTTGTTCAGTAAGGGACATGAGTTATAAACAGACTCAGTGTGCCGAGAGTTGAATACAATCTCTTCACATCCGAGCGATTTTCACTCGCCAGCTCTTCAGAACTTTTATGGACCCGAGGAGTCCTGCAGCCGACCTCTCCCCTTATTCAGTCGCTTACATTCGGTAGTTTTGTTTCTTTCGTATGCGTTGCAGATCAATTGGTTTGAAGGCTTTTAAAATCATTAAACAAACTAGCATCACATTCAGCACTGCGGTGCATTAACGTATGGATTAAGGAAGCTCGTTTTGCTGTCTTGCACGGGAGTTGCAGAATTTAAGAACGATATAACAGCAACCATTAACTGTCTCAAAGGTTTTGATTTCCATTGGTTGTTTTGGATTTCTGAAGCTGTCTGTGTTTTGCTACTATAACGCTGAAGGAGAGAGTCCGCTGAATGCCGATAATGTGCAGCGCTCAGGTACAGTAAAGAGCCATCTGCTAGCCATCTCATTTTAAGATAAGGCAGTCGGAAAGAAAGTGACATCTCACGTTCCTTTGAGACACATCGGCTACTTTCAGCCCGGAGCTGCTTTTTTTTTTTTCTAGGTCGAAGGTAAAATATTAATTTTCAGCTGCGGCTTGAATGAATAAATGAATGCATCGATGGACACATGAAAACACGCACACAAACATAGGAGAAGATGGGAGGAAGACTGGTGGTATGAAATCAATATGGGATTGTTAAAGTTGAAAATGGCATGATTATGTGACTGTTTCTGAGTCTTCTGAACTAACAAAACAAAACCCCCTTTTGTCCTCAGCGTGAGAACTACAAAACATCTGGCTCCGCTGTGAAGACAACACGCATCTGTCAGGCTGCGGCTAATGGTGATACGTGTCGACAATACCATGTATGGATCCTGGAGAGCGTAATGTTCCCGGCAGTGATGTTGACTAATGTTTCTTGTTCATTTTGTGGCAAGTATTTTCAAGCATTTTTTTCAACAATGATTCCCCTCAGCCAGCCATCACAAGAATGTAGGTGATTTGGCCTTAAAATGTCATTAAGCTTTTGATCAAATCTGTCATGTCGTAAATCCTCACCGCTACTATGGTTATAAAAGGGAGGTAAGCAGCATAGGAGCCGAACAGGGACGGAGCAGGAAAGCTCTGACTGGAGGCTAGCAGGCCGGAGGCTTGCAGGCCAGAGGCTAGCAGGCCAGAAACTAGCAGGCAGGCCGGAGGCTAGCAGGCCGGAGGCTAGCAGGCAGGCCGGAGGCTAGCAGGCCGGAGGCTAACAGGCAGGCCGGAGGCTAGCAGGCAGGCCGGAGGCTAGCAGGCCGGAGGCTAGCAGGCAGGCTGGAGGCTAGCAGGCCGGAGGCTAGTAGGCAGGCCGGAGGCTAGTAGGCAGGCCGGAGGCTAGTAGGCAGGCCGGAGGCTAGTAGGCAGGCCGGAGGCTAGTAGGCAGGTCGGAGGCTAGCAGGCCGGAGGCTAGTAGGCAGGCTGGAGGCTAGCAGGCTGGAGGCTAGTAGGCAGGCTGGAGGCTAGCAGGCCGGAGGCTAGTAGGCAGGCCGGAGGCTAGCAGGCAGGTCGGAGGCTAGCAGGCCAGAGGCTAGCAGGCAGGCCGGAGGCTAGCAGGCCAGAGGCTAGCAGGCAGGCCGGAGGCTAGCAGGCCAGAGGCTAGCAGGCAGGCTGGAGGCTAGCAGGCAGGCCGGAGGCTAGCAGGCCCTGGCCCACTGGAGGCTAGAAGGCTATGAAGCTAATGGGAGGCTAGCATGCTGCAGGCTCCAGAACCCTCAAGCTAAAGAAACACTAAACTTGAATGAATAACATGAAACAAGGAAAAACATAACAAACAAGACTGAAAAACCACAACTGATCTTTTAAAAGTGCAACACAGGTCGTCAGCCTTCACATATCACCCTTAATATATGTTTGAGTAAATGCATAAATACTGATAAATTATTAATCTGCAGCTCTCTCACAGCCCAACAGCTAACTAGCTAGCCAGTCCTACCACATCATTTCCTTTATCCGACCGACCACAATCCTTCCTCAACATTAACCAAATGAAGCTCTAGCATAAGTTCAGTCAGGAAGACTATACTCTTGTATGCTTAGACTTGTAGTTTATTTCTCATACATCAGCCATTCACTCCTCACACACGCTCACTCATTATTTCCTTGCCGTCAATCGTGATATCAGCTGTTTAGATCAGCTGGTCTCCAATAGGACAACAAAACAATAACATTGTTAGCCTATCATCATCAAATATGATCGTCTCTTTTCCTTCAGTACCTTCATGTTGCTAATACGGACCCCTCCACCTCCCCATCTCTGCCCAATCTTCACACATCCATCACACCGTCTCTCTCTCTCTCTGTCTCTCGGCGGCAGGGGGAAGGCCTCTGACTGAGCTCTGAGACAAAATTCCAAGTGATCAGGCTGAGCTCTCCGTCCCCAGCACTGCGCTCCAGGTAGGTTTGCTGTCAACGGTTACAAATGACACATGCAGTTCCAGTCCCCCACTCAGCATGCTTCCTGCCTAAAAGTTGCTGAGTATTTAAAAAAAGATTACAAAGGAGGAAAAAGAAAAGAAACCCATCTGTGAACAATGAACACCACATGCTGACACTGTACGGTTTGTAGTTCACAGTTCTGAAGTAAAATATTCTGCATGTGAAGCATCGTCTTCAGCTACTGACATCTATGTATTTTTAGTAAAAAATTAGGAATATTATCATTTTTGTCAGCTTAGTTGACCTTTTACAAGTAGAAGGTAAAGATTCTCTGCTGTCAATAATTTTTTTTTGTAGAAGGTGTCTCTTTGTTTTTGTTCCCAAACGGTGCATGCCCCATTTTGGAACAAACATGCTGCTACTCCGAGTGCTGCCTCAAACCGAAGCTCCCCTTCGATTCAGATCTCCGCCATCATCCCGCGGCTGTCGACCCAATCTGCCTGCTCTCAGGTTTCAAACAGCGCCCTCTCATCAGACAGATGTCTATGTAGCATGAAATGGAGCCGGCGAGGGGATCGCCTCTGCCCATGACGCCTGTATGCGGCAGCGATTTCGTACTTCTATATTTCATTCTCATTTCTGTGTGGTTGGGGGAAGATACCGAGGAGACCAGGGGTGTCAATCTGCCTGTCAGCCGTGCACCCGGATCACACGCTCTAACCCTAGTTATCTTCCAGACACTCCAGGTGAACAGGATACGCATCCTTTCTCCTTTATTTATATATTTTATTTATGACAAGATGTGATAAATCTTAGGATGCTCTGGGGTGGTGTTTCCCAAAGAGGATTTATACAGCATAGTAGCCCGGAAAGATAAGGTTATGAACTGTCATTCACTGTAATGTAAAAGGCTCTTAAGCGCTGGCCCTCGGAAAGGAGCCGGGGTTTGACACCTCGCCGGTTCAAAGCTGACGGGCCTTATCAGCCAAGCATCCAGACGGCTCAGACAAGTTGGAACTCATTAAGAAAGAGAAGATCTAATTAATGATGCCTGTTAGTAGTTGGAACTGGAGAGACATTTTCAGCCTTCATCAGTCTGTTAAAGGTTGATTTCAGTAATCCTCCTGTTCACTTCCTGAACGTGGCCCACAGCTTTCCTCAAGGACATTTCAGCTCCTTTTGGCCCTGATCAGACAGAGTGCGTGTTTAAGCAACCTGTGGCGGGTTGTTGATGAGAGTGAAGCGTTTTGACGAGTACTGTTTCACCTTTTTCCAATTTCAAGCCAACTGTGTTGACTCTCATCATCCTCTTTTTTTCAGCAAAATCTGAGCTGGTGAACATAGCGGAGCGTTTTAGCAAATGACGAGCCGAGAGATATTTTTCTCCGTAGATGACGAAGACGGAGAAGATCAGTCAGGTCTCCAGAAATACAACTCTAACTTATTGCCATTGACATGATGTGGGCAAGTGTTTGCTAACTTAATAAAATGATATGTTCCGTTGTGCACAAATGAATCAAGTATATTTGACATGTCAAGAGCATGCTGTAGAATGATGTACTCCTCCATTGTTTTAAGCAGTTACAACGGAAAAAGCTGCCAATAAGTCCTTTTTATTATTAATGAATCCCATGAAAAGACACAAAAAAACATAGCATCCTCCGTTGCAAGTGTCATAAATCTATATCTCCATTTTTTTAAAACGTTGAGTAATTTCCTAGAACAGCTGGAGGCACTGTAGTTTTTAGCTGATGTTACTCAAACAGGCGTAAATTGTGCATTTGTTGGAGGCCATTTTCAGCCACTGACTTGAAGCACTATGGGGAGTATTCCTGCAGCAGGGAGGTGTAAGTGGGATTGACTGCAAATTAAACACAGTAAACATGATCATGAGTGGCATTATCCTTCATTACCATGGTAATGAAGGATAATGCCACTCAGTGCAACAGTGTGGCTCATTGATGTTGTCACAGTCGTTTGATAAGAATGGAGGTCTATGGCAAAGATGATTGAGATATATCAGATCTATCTTTGGATTCACACACACACGCAGTTGGCGGTGGAACATTTGGTTGTTGGATACCACGAATGTTCTCCTAATAAAATAAATAAAATAAAACTATTTTATTTGGTAGTGTATTAAAATAAATGGAAGCCAATGGCTGACTAGAATGGCAGAACAAATAAATACATCTTAAAAGAAAGATGGATATCTGTCTGTAAAGTACAGTATTTTTCTATATAAAGGGAATTGGTGGAAAAGAAAAATAAATCACAGAAATTGAGAAAAGCTGGGAAAAGTCGGGCAATTTGTAGAAGAAAAAGGGGCACAATACAACTCTAACACTCGGCATCAGACAGACGGACACACACAAAGACGAGGAAACAGCATAATGTGAGCAACAACAAGGACGCCAATGACGCAATTATGGCAGCGCTGATAGAAAGATGAATGTTTTGGTTTTGCAGAGAAAGAACTGAATGTGTGCCTTTTTCAGATTGTGGAAAGACTGCTCTCATACTGCGTCCATAGGTATGCCTACAAAAAGATCAATGCGCTGTAATTCATAGATATCCCACAAAATAAAGTGGTCGGTATTCCACGGAATCATGAACCAGGAAGTTGTAGGATGGTAAAAACCCCACATGGGGCATAACGGGAGGTGGATGAGTCAAAGAACAAAACCTCTTTCACCCAGAAGACTGCTGTTAATTGTCATGTAACTTCTGTAGTTCTGTAATTATTTTTGACCCAAACCATGATCTTGTTCTATAAACCTAATTAAGTGGTTTTGTTACCTAAACTTAAACCTACCGGTAAGTTGTTTCCTGTGAAGACGGAAGTTTAACGGTATGCATGTAACGAGTGTAAATGAACTTGTTGTTTACGACACGTTAAATGCACAGGGACCTCGGAGAGAACATGATGCAGGTTGTGGTGCTTTGGTAAGACCGGATATCCTTATTAAGTCAAGTGAAGTCACTTTGTTTATATGGCACATTGTGCTTACAAAGTGCTAACAAGTAGAGGCGGACGGGTTAGAATCCGCCTCGTTATACACAATTAAAAGACATAAAAGGTCCATAAAAGGCAATAAAACATAATATTCTACAATAAAAGAAAAGTTAAAATGAATTAATAAGTAATGAGAAATGTAATAAAACCTAAAGCAGATTAAAAACCAGTAAGAGGACATTAGAAATAAGTTAAGAGGGGAATTGACCAAACCTCACACTGAACTGAAAGCAAGCGAAGGTAGGTGGCTCTTTAACCTTTAACCTTTGTCAATGGTGGAACGGGAGGCAGCAACAGAGAAAGCTCAGTCACCTCTGGTGTTGAGGCATGAAGGACGGACTGGAGGAGGAATGGTGAGAAAGGTCAGAAACGTATTGTGGAGCCAATTCATTCAAGGCTTTAAACAGACGAACGTTTTAAAATTGATCGGCTTGGTTCTTCTGCACTACCTCAGAATGAAACCCACCCCGACGCTCTCTCTTTCGCCCTTTCTGTCTCTATAGAAGAGACAATTTCTTTTGCATACTCTATCCTCTACACTTAACACTGACTTTTGGCATTTTTTTCTCCGACAAGTTTCCGTGACCAGATCGGCAGCCATTGGGTGTAGTGACTTGTTAAATCCAGAAATTCCCCCGCAGGCTGTATGACACGGCTGCAAGAGCAAATAGGATATCAGGGGGATCGGCGGTGCTGGAGCGGAGTGGTCTGCCTGACTAACAGGACTGCTGTTTGTGGCAAAGTGTTGACCATGAAAGAGGTCCGCATCGCTAACGAAGAGGAAAAAACGCCTTCTAACGCATAAATGGCTCTTCAGAGGCATGTATGTACCTCCATACACCACTGTCAAAGGCATTTCATTTGTCCATTTGTAAATGCAAATGACCCTCCACAAAGGAGACCGTTCTTCGTGTCCCAAAGTATTGTTACGTTTTTTTGAATTTATGGGTTTTCCATACTCATGTTATCTACTGTTACGTGTTGTGTTTTATCCCCTCCTGCCCTTCTTTCTTTCTCTCTCTCTCTCATTTTCCTAACAGGGGTCAATCAGTTGATTGGGTCCAAATGTGATGTAACAAAACAGCTCAAAGCACTAAAAGAAGCGCCGTAAAGAAGCGGAGTGAGGATGGACTGCATGTAAGGGACATGCAGACTGACTTCACTGCAGCAGACCGACACGCCAGGTGACCTTTCCCTAACCCTCCACGCATTTCTCCTTCTCCTTCTCGACTCTTTCGCCAGTTTCCTCCATTCAGGCAGAGGAGGCAGAAGCTCTTTGCTCCGGGGCTGCACCGCTGATGCTCCGAGCTCCGCTTTGCCGTGTTCATATGGGAGGCGGCCGGTAAAGGTCATTTCTAGAAGTTCAACACAAGTGATCGGAATCTCAAGTGAAGCGCGTTGCCCACATTTTGTGGCCCTGCTCTCTTCTGCTGCTCAGGGAGTACAGAGGACAGTTCTATGTCTCTGGAACAAAAGAGACACAGTATCTGATGGTGCTACCGGTCCTCCTCGGTTTTCAGTGTCATTCATACGAAGTGCTCGTCGTTGTGTTAATCACGTTACATTTCTCTGGGTGCGAGTGCCAGCGTGTCCCCGCTAAAGAGAGAGTTCCCTCAGTTCAATTTCAAACTAATCAGGATGTGAGTGTACGGCGAAAGAGTCAGCCCACAAGATTGTGACTCTGCCTCTGTTTTTGGAGTACGGGGCTCATTATATTTCTTTGGGAAAATTGCAAAAAGCCAAACAAATCAAAGTCACCGGGCGTAAAGACAAAACAAAATAAAAATAGGGTAGGAAAAGGTTTACCTGAGGGGATAGCTTTGTTGTGTGGAAATAAATCTCACTCCTGATTAGACAAGCTCGGCATGGGGTTTAGAAAATGTGATGCCAAGCATTCCGACTGTTCGCAAGTCGGCCATTATAATTGATGTGAAAAATGTAATTTATTCTAATTGAATCTTATCTAGACTTGTCGTCGTCCAGGGCGTTTTATATGGATTGTTTAATGCCTGCAGCATCTACAGTGACCTGATAACAATGGACTGGGTCATGTCTACTCCATATATAGGGGAAACAACTAAACAGGAGAATTTTTGCAGACAACTTTTGACTATTTGCATGTGTATTCTCCACCTGAGAGTCCAAATATCTACGGCAATAATAACTAACAGAGTCAGACCTCCACCAAGGCCAATCCCCTCCAAAGTTACAGCCTTCCATGTAATAATTCACGTGTTCTGAATGTTTTAAATAAACCTTGCTCCATCCTTTCTCGCATTAAAGATTCGCAGCAGCAAGCGCTTTAAAGTGAAGGTTTCCCTGCCACTACTTGTGATGACTTGCTTGTGCAGAAACAAAATCCCACTCTGTCCCGCAGCCTGTTTCCTGTAGAACACAACTTTAATATTTCACCCCCGCTGCCGGACCTTGAGAAACATCAAAATAGTCCTTTTCCTTTGGACCAACACTACGGCAGCAGTGCTGCAAGAAAGCAGTAGTGTGTGGGCGATCTCTAACAGTTACATATAGTGTAGCCTGCTCTTGTTTTGCATTGAATTAAAAAAGCGTGCAGTGAATATTGTTCTCCGTCTGTCTCCAGTGATGTGAAGTCAAGTGGGCAGAAAGATAGAGAGAGAGATAAAGAGAAAGAGAGAGATAAAGAGAAAGAGAGAGAAAGAAAGAGAGAGAGACCGCACGTTTACCAAAGCAACCTGTTTTCAGCCTGTCGTGTCAGAAACTCTTCACTCAGCCGAAATGTCCCGGAGCAAAACACTGGAGATTTCAGGCTGAGTTGGGAGGTACGGTTACTTTGTATGTGCATACATTATTTTCAGCACTCTTTGTTTGGTTACCTAAAGATCAATCTAGATCGTTTTGGTGTAAAAAGGGAAAAATATGAATTTTTGATTTGGGGGTGAACTGTCCCTTTAATGGACAATCAGGCATCAACACAGCAGCTCCGACAAAAAACTACTAGAAACTCAAAATCCAGCTCTCCCAACAGAAGTATTGACACTGTTTCAACAGTTTATTCGAGAGGGAAAGATGACTACAGCTTCATCTTTCACTCAAAAAAAGGTCCATTACATGCTGATGTTGAAATGCATCCTGGAGACATAGTTAAACCGACTGATGCACTATAAGAACAGCCCATCATGCAAGATCCTCAGCCTGGATACACAACAGAGGATTAGACCTTTTGTTGCCATCCTTGAAATTTGAGCTTTCTCCAACTAACGTGCATAACACACTGCACACGTGCATCATCAATGCACAAACGCTGCTACAAGCTGGTTCTGGCTTTTGGTGGGTTTTAAGTGCTTAGCGAGGAGAGGTGCAGAATGTTACAGTGAAGGTTTCCTTGTGTGTGTGTGTGTGTGTGTGTGCATGCACCAATGTGGCGATGCGCTAGTGTGTCTTCGGCGTCTATCTGCGAGTGTGTGAGTCATCCCACTATTAGGTTGTCTCTGAAGCACAACAAGCAGCCATAATCGGCTGGACGCCGCGCTGTAATGGCTCTCTGCGAGACAGCTAATAAGTTACACGCCAGATTGCAAACCGTAATAAGCCCGACTGAGTCACTATTCTGGGCCACATCATTATTTCTCAACCCGCTGACTGTGACCCCAGGGTGGGCTGGAGAGCTGCTCTGACAGGGTGCAGGACATGATGGGGCTCCTGTGGGAGACATTTAGAAAAAGCATGAAAACTGACTTCATCTGTGGTCTTTGTTCATATATATATATATATATATATATATATATATATATATATATATATATCAGTATTGTGCTCATGTAATGCTCTTACCCTTTTGTTTAATTGTCTTTTAATTGTAGCCAGGTGGTCTTCACCCTTGTTCTCAGCTATTAAAAAAAACAATAAATCCAACTGTTGAATCCAAATTTACATTATGACCAAAATATGTCACGTTTCCAGACAGAAAACCTGCCTCACATTTGGTTTCCACATGCTTGCTTGTTTATTTCCCCTTGCAATGAATGACGGGGCTGATGCCTTACGGTCCTATGTTACTGTAATAAATCAGCTCAGACCTATTGTAAGCAGATCCAGCTGAGAACTGCTGCCATTAATATTCTCATGCAGGAGCCATGGCAAGATATCGATTCAGGGCTCTGCATGTGCTCGCTGCTGTATGTGAGTGCGCGCCTGTTTGTGTGTGTGTGTGAGGCGACGCGCCTGAGAGTTGGAGGAGCTGTTGGCTTGCATAAAAAGCTGAAGGGCCGGGGCTCACACCAGTTCTCGGCAGATAACACGGTGATGAATGGCCTTAATTGTGTTGCTGGATGTTTCCCCGTATCTGGTTCCAGGTGAGGAGAGGGAAATCCAACAAACCCCAGAAAGAGAGGCTGGAGCGTTTTCAGCACCGCGGAGAGCTCCGGCAGTAAACGCACGCGGCGGCACCACCGATCCTAATTTCCCACTCTGCTGGCCGTCACGGAGGCTTTGCCGCCGCTGCTACCGGCTCTCCGGTGACACCGATAGGATTCTCCCACGAGAGAGCGCCGCAGCAGCTCATTTAACACAATCAGACAACATAATCTCAGTCTGATTGTTTGGGGAGGGGGGGGGGGGGGGGGCATTCTTTATTTTATTTTTTTTGTTTTAACATTCTTGAGAGTGCTCGCGTGCTGGTGAGAGGATGCGCTTTATGAGACACTGGTCGTTAAAATATGAAGTCTTCCCAGCGTGCAGCCAACGGGTGAATTTGGCTGATGGTGTGGGAGGACCGGGTGACGGAAGGGGTGGTTTGTACCGGGAAGCCGTGCGAGCGACGGGAGATGTGCGTGTCTCACTATGTTATCATCCCTCTGCTGCTTGAGCAAACCTGGCGCATTCCGGGGCAAGGGTGGTGGGGGGGGGGGGGGGGGGGGGGTCCAACTGAACCCATTTATCAAACACTCTCCTGTTGTTTTTAGAGCCTTTGCGCGGCTACACGAGGTTTCCCCAAAAGCTGGCACCATGGTCATATTGAATGATTAATCGTAGCCCGTGTTGCGCCACATACCAGGCGGTGTAGTTAAACACTGTCACAGATGGTCACTGACATCGCCCATGCGCTACGAGGCTGCACCTCAACACATATCTCTCTCTCTCTGCCCGTAAATGCTGGCTCTCTCTTCCTCGCTCTATCTATCTATAATATCGATGCATTCCTCTTCAGCAACTCAACATAAATAATAACTCAAATTTAAAGCACCGCCACCCGGTTTAGTTTCCACTCACTCCACACTCCCAACGCAAATAGTGAGGGATACAGCAGCGTCATGCACCCGCAAACAACCAAACTTGTAAAACACAGTTAAATAGGAGCCATTAGTAAACACAGCGGACACCTTACCTGTGGTAGTCCGAGGCAAGAGGGCAGAAAGGAAAGGGAATTCGTGAGAAAAAAATGTCAAAGATTTCCTCGCAGCGACGACACCAAAACTGCGCTCTTTTTTTTTGTTTGTTTTAGCTCCAGTCCTCTCCTCCCGCTCCGCAGGGCGTAAAGGGTTCAGGTGAATGAATACAGGCCGGTGTGTCAGGCAGCAGCTGCGTTTGTAGCGACGGGGTTAGTGCGTCCCAACTCTCATCATCATCATCATCATCATCATCAGCAGCAGCAGCATCAGCGGCGGCGTCTCGCCATCCTTCGGCTCCTCCGGCTGGGTTTCCTCTCAGCGCTCCGCTCGTGCTCTGCCCTATTTCAACTCCTCTCGCTCCGCGCTCTCCTCTCTGACGTCAGCCGCTGCACGCCAAATAATGCGGTGAGGCTGCATCTGCAGATTCATCGCGCTGGAAAGCGACACCTGTGTGTGCAAGTGTAAGCGTGCGCGCGCGCGTGTGTGTGTGTGTGTGTGTGTGTTTAGACATGCGTGAGGACCACAGAATAGCCGAGAATCAAAGATTATTTGCAGGTGTTTTATTTGTTTCTTTATGTCAGGGTTGGTAACCTTTTTCAATGCAGATCTAACATTTGGATTTGGGAATAGATTTTAGGTTTGGGTTAAAGTTATGCATTAAGTTAAAGTTTACAGAATAAACATGGTCTGTGTGAATATAGTGACAAAAACAAAGCCAGTCAATCCAATATTCTGTATGCAAATCAGTTTGTTACAACAATTAAATCAAGTCACATAACGCAGTGATCCTATGTTAGACACTCACAATTGTTTGAAATGAATTGTTTGAAATACTGTGAACTGTATCACATGAAATGCCATTTGCCTTTCAAAACAAAAGCAAAGGTGAAGATGAGTGATGGAGTTAAGAATCAAAGAGGATGACGTGGTGGCGGATGATGTTGCTGCTTTTCTTGGTTCCTCCAGCGAGAACGTCAAACAATCAAATGTTGTCAAAAGTGTCATATGCATATTTTATTTAGTTTTTTCACGGATTGTTTCCCACTCGGGCTTTACTTTACAGCGACTGTCGGCTATATGACAGAACACTCACAAGCCTCACTAATCAACAAGGCAGCTATGATGTTCACAGAGGAATTAGACATGCAGAGGACAGGCAGGTATGTCCGAATCACTTTCACAGATGAGCACATTTACAGCGGATTACCTGCTTATATTAAGGCTGTGTTCAAAGGTTTCATTTGAACACACGCAGTACAATGATACAGTACATTTGTACTGCACTTATAATGAAACATCACAGAAGTACACATATCCCAGTGACCCTTACCTTTAACAATTAACAATGGGCATCATTCTCTTTCTCTACTTTTCGTCATCCCCTTGTATTAAAGTGGGAAGAGCGATAACTACACATGGCACAATTAGGCTGACATACTGTATCCTAAGAAGATAGGAGAATGGTTGCGTCCCCATCAAAATTGCATGTGGCGGTAAAATATTAATGCTCGATGTAACATTTATCAAGAAAGTGGGGAAAAAAGACTGTTGGAAAAATAAGAAGCAACTAAAGAAAAACGAAATGGGAGGGGTAATAAAGGGGAGGGAGAGTAAAGTAAAGAATGGAACTTTAGTCATGAAGTTGCAATACTCAAGTGCTTGGAATTCTGTAGACTTCAATAGAAAGGAGGACAGAATAAAAGATTAAATAACAGGACATCTAGAGGTAATGTTTAAATAGCAGCACAAGCTGCTGTAACAGGTGATGTCTGATGAAACGGAGAATGGCCTTGTAGCACAATGCTGCAACAAGAGCCAATCCAAATAAATTATCTGGTTACATGATATTTTTTTCTTTTCCTGCCTTTTGATAGATAAATGTTGGAATTGTACATTACTGCAAACCATGGCTACGTTGAAGGTCGACTTTTCTGAACCGAAAATACGTTTTATATCTGCCTCGTAACACACCCAAAGGCTAGATTGTTAAAGTTGGGAAACAATTGTTAAGGTTTAGGCAACAAAGATTATCTTTTGGTTTAAAAAAATAACGCAACAACGTAGCGCAACAATCTAACTCAACAATCTAACGCAACAACGTAACAAAACCAATGTAACACAACAACGTAACAGTACACAATGTAACACAGTACACAATGTGACGCAGCAACGTAACGCAACAATGTAACGCAACAACGTAACGCAACAACGTAACGCAACAACGTAACGCAACAATGTAACGCAACAACGTAACGCAACAACGTAACGCAACAACGTAACGCAACAACGTAACGCAACAACGTAACGCAACAACGTAACGCAACAACGTAACGCAACAACGTAACGCAACAACGTAACGCAACAACGTAACGCAACAACGTAATGCAACAACGTAACGCAACAACGTAACAAACCAATGTAACACAACAACGTAACAGTACACAACGTAACACAGTACACAACGTGACGCAGCAACGTAAGATAATTTTCATTTTTTTGGTTGGTTGCTAGGGTGTCAATTATTTTATTATCAATTATTATTTTGTTGCTATGATTCTTGGATGTTGCTAGGTAATTGCTAGGTTGTTTGGTCTGGTTGTTGAGGCATTTTTTTGCATTAACACTATATGTCAACCAAATTCAGTACTCAAGCTGATATCTGAGTGAACCGTAGTGACAGACATTAGGTTTGAATATTTCCACAGAGCAGACAGAGGGAGGCTGCTGTGCTTGTCTGTCTTACACACAATGAAAGGAATGATGGAGACATATTTTGATTCATCCCTGACAGTCAGTTTCATTATTCCTGCTAAATGCAAGTCACTTTAACATGGCCCGCTGAGAATAAGGTCAAATTTTAATTTGTTCTTTTATCGTTTCCAGACATAGAGCATAGACCCTTTTAAATAAAAGATCAATTGAATTAAGTGCCTATCTTAAAGTTCTTCTCCAAACGCATTTCAAACTATGTTAAAATACTATGCTACGATTAAAATTGAGTTTAACATGGCTTTCCCACATAACAAGAAAGAAAATATGAAAAAGGGGTTGGAAGCGCATCTACTCTTACCTAGAAAGTAGAAAGAGTTTTATTTTGTTCCTATTAAGTTTGAATGTAATCAGCGAGATACAATGACTGTTGTCTGGAGTCTTGTGGCTCTGAGGAGAGCATATTAATTGTATGTTTTGTACATTAATAAACTATGATAATTGTCTATATCCCTGTTCATTTCCTTAATTTTATATTCACATGTGTCACATAGCATCGCACCAGAAGAGGGGCAAGAATTAGCGAGTCCACCCAGATGTCATGTTTCCATCTCTTCTGATCAGAGCTGGAGCAGATACATACCTGTGACTACTGCAGAGTCATTTGTCCCGATTGTAACCTTTCCCACGGAAGACAAAAGCCAGATGTTAGTGTGTTTTTTACAGAAGGAAAGGGGCTTTTAATAATGTTGCAAGACTTTGAAAAGGAGCGGGTTGGAACATTATTCCTTCCAATCCTTAAACATGTTTCGCAAAAAACACATAGATGTTGTTTTGTAAGGTTTTGATAATGGTTTATCATATGTTAATAAACAACGCACACTTGTCCAGACTTGTCCACACAGTCTGCAATTTGTCTTAGAAAATGTCCACGAACAACAGGATCCTTCTTTGAAAAAAATAATAACAACTGCATTACCTCTTTGGACATGTCTGTAGTATTTTTCAAAACACCAGCAATTTTCTTTTGCAACAATTTCGCCCCCCCCCCCCCCCCCCCCCCCCCTCCTCCAAATGATTTCCAGAGCAGCTACGGTGATTTTTGTCTGAGCACCGGAATCTTTCTGGTGAAGCACTCAGCCTTTTTTTGTGTTGCCTCCTCTGAGGGCTTTAAGTTATAATCCTTGCAACTTTCCAAACAGGTCTTCATTGTTTGCAACATTCCAAATAGAAACCAAGAGAAATAGCCCACAGTATGAACATGTTCCTGTGGTACAAACAACGTATTTACACCTTCTTAATTTTCCAAAAGGACAATCTGAGAACACACACACAGACACATACAAGGTGCACACTTTCCTTAATCTGTCTCTGAGCCATGGCATTGGATAGAGTCTGATCCACGTTATTGACAAATGCACATCAGATCTATTCATAAAACCAACAGCTCTCTTCGCAATGCAGAGACGATCTCAGACCGCTGTAGGCGTACCCTGAGAGGCAAATCAATCACGCCTAAATGGTGCAAATATGAATCGACCCTCGAGGGGCCCATACAGACGATAGCCCGTGCATGGCATTACAAGAGGAACGTCGTGTGCATCTTACCCTCAGCTACACCCGTGGCTGAACAAACAGAGCTTCAGACTGAGCAGCTACAGCAGTCATCGTTTTCTCTGCCACCATTTGCTCAGAAGTGTTTGTACTCGCGGTCTTACGTCAGAAACATGATATCTTCTCCCCTCAACCTTAAAGGCACTCGGGCATGTGTCAGCACTAAAAGGCCTCTGCTGCCTCGGAGACAGACGCACCAGGAGATAGAGCCACAACACGTCTGCATCACGTACAGTAGGGGGGGTTCTCACGCTGCGTCTATTGTGAACGTTGCTAAACATCGTGTTTAAGCCTGAATCCCGTAGGACGCTACAATGTATCTATATCGTCACGCAAACGCAAACTTGGACTTGTGACCTAAAACTTGAGACTTGAATTGGACTTGACCCTCAAAGACTCGACTTGGAATTAACCTTCAAAGCCTTGAGACTTGACTTGTGACAAAAGACTTGAGACTTACTTGGTATTGAGACCAAAGACTTGAGACTTGACTTGAGACTAAAGACTTGAGACTTGACTCTGCCCCTCAAAGCCTTGAGACTGTGAACCACTTTGTGCACCAACATCACATACTGTTTATGCCACCGCCATTGACACAAATGCACTAACAATTCCTTGCGCATACAAATTGGCACACACACACACACACACACACACACACACACACACACACACTTATACAGAGACATAAATAGCAGTGACTTTCTGCTGTACTGTATTAAATAGAGCTGTCAGAGAAACCTGTAGTGTATCAGCTGCAGTGCTGTTGTTCAATGAGACGACCTGCCACTGGAGAGAGAGAGGCAGTGCAGACAAAGTGTTGCGCTAGCTTCTCTTTGTAGCCTCCAGCCACAAGGCTTCTTATGGACGAACCAGGGCTTTTGATTTATTATGCAGCCTCTCACACACACACACACACACACACACACACACACACACACACTGTGCACACGGAGCGGCTCGCAGAAAGAAACGCATGCCTGCTCCCACATACACAGAAACACACTCAGGCACTTGCACAGAACTACATTCCTCACTCTCGGTCCCACGCCTGTGCCCACACACACACCTTGTGTAATGGTCTTTTTGTTTCCTCCTCCTGCCCAGCACCAATTTGATGGCAGTGCGGCCGCCAGGTTCCCCAGATGACCATTGAGATAGAGCTAACAGATGAAAGCAGCAGTAAGACGCCGGCGGTAATGGTTGCTACAGCTCCGGCTTACAGCCCATATTTCTCCCTGATGGCTCTGCTGCCCTACCTCCCCGTGACACCTGCAGGAGTGAGCTGCATGGAGGAGTTGTTTCGTATTAGAGAGGCAGGGGCACATATAGAGAGACAGTAATATGTAGCAGCCACACATACGTACAAAGGAGTACGTTTACAATAATACACTTTCAGTTTGTGCAAACAAGGACAAATATGCGTTTATAAAACTTCTAAAGTAAGTCATGCTGCCAGACTAAGTGCAAATTGGAGAACAGAAACCAATCATGTAATGTTCACAATGCAAAGTCCTCTAGTGGCCATAGGAATTATGACTTCAGTCCATCTGCAACAAAGGCAGGACAAGTGTGACTTTATGACAGAGTAGGGCTGTGACAACGGGAAACGCATTACGTTTGAATATTCGTTCTTAAAAGACACACAGGTTAAGTCTATTTCATATCTATATTTGCGTATTAATCCACGGCATTGTGCTCCAACCGGCCACAAGTGACGCAGCACTATCCTGCCGATAGGGAAGTCCGATGAGGAAAAACCGTCTCAGTCAGCAAGTCAATTACAGAGAACGTAGTTCGTCGTTTCATTTGGAGGACTTGCTGATCCTGCACATTGGTAAGCAGTGGACTTCAACCAATTACTGGATGTGACTGACTTGCATTTTAAAATGTATGATTGCCATTTGGTGTTGCTAATTCTGCTTCTAACGTGTGATTTAGAGTTTTCAAACAGCAGTCCACCATTTTAAATGTTCTAAACACTTCTTAGTTAACGACTAAATGATTTGTACCAACTCAATACTGTTGAATTATTTTTGAAATTAAATCTATCAAGAGGGGGGGGGGGGGAGAGTCTCTCCACTTCCAAAAAAAAAAAAAAAGGAAAAGCTAAATAATAATGGTGGGAAGGCTCTTGCTCTTTCAGAGAGTAATGCATGAGGTTCAGCCTCCCCACCCACCACCCACACCGACAACACAGAGTCCCAGTCAGCAGCCACACAATGCTGCAGCTGCTGACTGGCTGTCAGAGTGATGTGAGCCTGCGAGCCTGAATATGCACCTCAAACACATTTATGGATCACCTCGACAGCTTTGTGGTAACAAATCTCAACCACCGTCCTCATCTGAGGCGAGTTATGATCTCCCCGTCTCTCTCCGTCACTGCACGTCGCCGTGTGTCACTTTTTTGTTGTTGTTTCCAGGCATTTCATTTCACTTACAAACTCTTTCTGTGTATTTTATTTTCAGCCTGCAAAATGGCCGCCTCAGCCCTCTTCCTGGGCTGCATGTGTTTTATTTGCTCTATCCGGTAGAAAAAAGTTTAAATATCAGGTGTGAACTATAATCTCGCACATCGATCTACAATCAGTCATATATTGTATTTTTGTACTTAAAGGGCAACTTTGGTATTTGTCAAACCTGGACCCTATTTCCCATGTTTATAAGTCCAAGTGACTAAAGGGCACAAACACTCTTTTAAATTGCTCCATTATTGAACGAGAGCGCTGCAGGCTACTGCTGCTAAGCTAGTTGTTTTGTGTACCAACAGTCTCACATTGTTGTTCTGAGTGTCTGACGACATTATGGAGAGAACCCTGCAGAGAAATCTCTGTTCGGTAACGTGAACGTGAGCCGAAGAGAGGAGAGAGCAGGCGAGAGTTTGTTGTGTTGCAGTACAGAAATCGTAGCTTAGTTTTGTTTAATTGATTTTCATTGTCACGGCTCAATATTAAGCTGTTGAGATGCATTTGTTTGTGGGGCGAACAGACAGACCTGATGAGCAGAGGACACTGTTTTATTCCTCTGTACTTTCCATAATGTCAGGCACGTATAACGACAATCTGAGCCTGTCAGCGGTGAAAACACTTTCAGTGGACGTGCATTGACAGTGAGGAATTGCCCAGACCTGAGTTTATATCATCACGTTTAGCAACTACTCGTTGCAAAAATTGTCGTCCCCATTAATCATCATAGACTGAAAACATGTCCAGGTTGAAGAATACCAAAATGACCCTTTAATGACATTGAACGTGCTCAGCAGGTCTAACTTAAGTACTCTTGTTTCAGGGTTAAGCCATCTGTGTGTGTACACACCCATGTACACCAGTATTACATGCTACTGTCGTTCATGTGGATAAGAGAGAGTTTCATCTTTCAAAGCAATGTAAGCGAGTTGAGCATCAGGAGTGCAGCTGAAGCACCGACATAATCTGGTGTGTACAGACCCCTTTAACCCAGAAAGGCTGTAAATCCTCACGTGTCATTTATCCTCGTTTTCAGGGTGTTTTCTCTCAGTGTGAGGCCAGCGGACACAAATCTCCCCTCCGCTGGTTGTCAAAGTGTGAAAAGGTGTTTCTTGCATCCAGTTCATGAAATGGATTTTCTTTTACGATTTTAAAGAAATGTCTTCACCCCAAAGTTCATGTCCAATGTGTCCCAGTTTATGTGAAAGCAAGTCTGATTGTCTTTGACTTTGATTGTGTAGCTAACCTCTAGCTAACCGCTAGCTAACCGCTAGCTAACCGCTAGCTAACTGAACCACCAGTACACACACTGCTGAGTACATTGCCGCCGTTCAGGTGCTGCTCTGCGGGCAGACAGCTTTGGTGAGTTTAATTAGTTTTTTGGCACTTTATTCTACGATGTTGAGCAGATTGCCTGCATACATGGCTGCTTGTTTTTGAGTTTGAATGAAATCTGTACGACAGCGCTTTACTGCCCAGGTATGTCTTCATTCAGTCAAACATTACAGCAGCGGGCCATTACAGACACAGCAGAGGTCTGCACTCTACTGAACCGTTGTAGTTGGTTTGTGGATCAGTGAAATGCCGGCCTCCTTTCATATCGTTGACACTGCGAGCACACTAGCGCTGCTATTTGCATGATGTGTGTGTCTTGAATATTGGCGTTCGTGTGTCGTTGCTCGTATGTTGCAAATAGAGAGTTTGAATAATTGTTTGAAGTGCATGTACTGAACCTGTCATCATCACAGGAATCAAACAGGACTCACAATTCATTCATTGCTATTTCTGGATTGTAATACGATTACAGAAACAGAACCTGTGACTCATTACACCATTTGTTTAATGGAAAAAGCAATAATATCGCTGCAAGAAATCACCACCCGACACTGACTAACACAATGGATTTCCCAAGTGAAATATATATTTCCAATAAAAGCACCACAGTCCTGGTGGACACACAGGGTCACTATTCAGGTTAAGAGTCCCAGTGACGTCAGTTAGCGGTGTGATCCCTCAGACAGTGAGGGCAGAGGATGAAAACACAAAAAAACATGAATCTAAACCTAACCAGACCTTAACCCGAGCATTCAGATCATGAAATGTCATTTCCAGGTTTAGGAGGCACAGACACACGATATCCTCCGATGAGGCTTTCAGAGAGACAGTGTTGCTACGAGTCCTTCTAAAGGCCAAACGATGTGTTTTGACATTTGATTTGGAGGACTTCTTGTGTCAGAACAGCTTCTACATACACCGTGAGATTCATCCAGTTTATCAGTTACGTTGAGGTTTTGCTTCGTCTCCACAAAAATATACCATTGTCCCTACATGTACATGTAAAAAAATCATACTTAACCTCTGTAAATATTAATTTTTTGAATACAATTGACCCTTCGCTAAGTCCTGCCCCGAGCTGCTGCTCTACTTACCATGAAGCCCACACTTTCACTAACCGCACTCCCTGAAGTAATGTTATCTGTAGGATTATAATTAAGCATTTATTGTGTGCCCTTACTGCATTAAATGTTCTGTACTTGTCCTTTCAAATGTGACGAGCATGCCATTTTTCATTTATTGTTTCATATTGTTGCCTATTGCCATTTTGACCATTTTTGTTGAGGGAGGCAACATGAAATGCAAACGTACATCCAGCGTCTTGCTCTTTGTCCCTGGTGGCCTCGCAGTCCGTCAGCTGGTGGCTTCTTTGGGTTTGTGTCGGATCAAGATCAGCCCTAATGAGCTCTGACCAGAACACACACACACACACACACACTGCTGACTATCAAAGACAAATAAAACACTCACCACGCCTGATGTATCTGTGTAACGGACTGTGAGCTATGATCTCTTAATTACTTCACTCCTCAAATCTGCTTCATTTATAATGGCAGCATGCGCCGTTGTGAAAGGGAGGAGAGAGGCCTTGGGAGGGATTTGAAGCCGTAATATAACTCATTTATGATTGCACAGAGCGCTGTGCCTTTCCAAATCATGAGTCGGTAGGGAAAATACAATTGAACTAATGATCAATGCGGTAAAAGAGTTATGAAAGAGTAAATTAATAAGCCCTGCCACAGCAAAATAAATAAATAAAGAGCTGATAGTACAACACAGATTCAAATTAAGAAAGGCCGAGAGTCAACAGGGCCCCGTAGGCTCACAGAGGAGCAGGAAGACAATGCAAATCCTAGCGTGCTGGCTAATGCCACCATGCTTTCATGTCAACCAAGTTGCCGAAAACTGAGCTGGACCAAGTTGCCACTCATCTGGTGACAGCAATGTGCTTCACGCTGAGACAAAAGTGTGCGGATGAAACATTAAACGGAGAGTTTGGGTGTTTTAAAGTGGGGTTGTATGTAAGATATCTGTTAACAAGGAGTCACAGATGAAAGCCAGGGTTCAACTCTGCAGCCTCCTTTTGTCTCCGTTCCCATGTTCAGGGAGCTTATTTGATTATGAAGAATGAGACAAAGCTGATCCTCTGATGCTAAAATGATGATAACACCTTATTCACTGCAGAGGTCAGAGTTCAGGGTCAGCTGCTCAAAGCCAGAACATTGCTGCCAACATCAGGCTCTAAAGCCAGGTGCTCCTGCTGCAGCATATATTAACACATTAAAAACCTTTAACTCCGCATTAAAAGGCTACAAATACCGCGGATTCATGTTCAGACGCAGGTTGCCGCAACAACTTCATAACTTCGGACGTGTGAGACGTAGTTATTGTGAAATGTCATCCTTAAATTATTCAGCTTTTGGAAGAACTCAGTGTTTGAGAAGAATTAACCTAAATATATATATCACTGTGGCAGAC
The DNA here is from genome assembly GCA_032191485.1 of Leptoclinus maculatus. Classification (NCBI taxonomy): domain Eukaryota; kingdom Metazoa; phylum Chordata; class Actinopteri; order Perciformes; family Stichaeidae; genus Leptoclinus; species Leptoclinus maculatus. The sequence goes on along the minus strand of JAVDOI010000001.1, from coordinate 19,269,471 downwards.
ACACACACACACACACACACACACACACACACACACACACACACACACACACACACACACACACACACACACACACACACACACACACACACACACACAGACAAGATCCAGTATTGTACATTCTGCTTCAGTAGAAAACCACGATTTCCCAAATCGCCGCTCTGATTTGCACATCAAACTACAAATTAAGAACAGAATAAAGGGGAAGTGGATGTTTTGTTCTTACACTCGTACACACACTGGGACTCTCTCATATTCCCTCCGTGCTTCGTCGGAGGATGTAGCACTTCTATGTAAGAGTTCATTTGTAATAGATATGCAAATAAAGCCGTTTTTTAACTGCAGTCACAATAGCAGACTATTTGCATTCGTCCCTTCAGATTGTGGAGAGACCCGGACAATTTAACGGAGAGCAGCTGGGGGGGGGGGGGGGGGGGGGTTATAAACGACTGGTGGCTCTGCCAAAGCACGAGCCCGATCAATACCGTAGATGTGAATCTTTGTCATTAGGGTTAACCGAGAGCCAACTTGGCTGAGAGGGATCGGCTTCAGTCGCTCCCTCGGCGTAATTAATATGCTAAAATGAAAAACAACTGTTCCGCTTTCACTTGTCAATTCAATTCCATTTGCAAAAATCCAATCAAAGAGGGCCAAATTACATTAGATTCCTTCAGAACGGCGCCACGCTCAGACACCTCCTGTTGGTGCTTCATGAAACAGGGCTTTTAATAATACTCGGGGCTTTGGAGGTCAACGGAGAGTTGAAAAGTGTAAAGTGGACACAACATCAACCGATGCATTAAAAAAACCATCTTGGTGTCGTCTGGTGTGCCATCCCGCAATGCACCGACCCTTTGGAATGAGTCAGCGATTGGTGGACTCACCAGGACTCACTCATGCCGGCGTACCGTGTAACGCAGCAGTGTCGGTGTCTAGTGGGTACTTTTTGTTTCGCACGGGACAGGAACTGAAAAGTCCTGCGTTTGTTTGACCGGCGGCTGACTCCAGTCGTACTACCTCTGAGGAACAATGTGTGACTCTGTTAATGTGGTCGTGACAAACTTGCTGAACACACACAACCATTATCAGTTGCATTTAAATGCCCCATCCAATCTACATAACTTAGGAAAATGTCAAATATCGAAGATGGAATATGCAAAAGACGCGGAGGCTCGACACATCTTGCACTGCTCATGCTTTTGGTGATGCGTTGTAAGTACGTTTTCCGTTATAATATTCTGAATAATGAACAATCTTGTTACGCGTTGGTGTTTGCGATTAGGACGGGAAGACGCACATGAACAACTCATTCTGAATATCACCTAAAAACAGAAAGCTGCTTTTATCTGGAATATTGTGTGCGGGTAAACAAGTCTGATGTCATCATCTCTGTCACTTTCTTTTGGCTGCACCCCGTCGTCTTATTCTCCGTCGCTATTTCAGGAACAAAGGCAGACCTCCATGAAAGACGCAGTAGAGGGAGTGACACAGAAAGAGAAAGCCGGAGACGGAGAGACTATTGTGCATATGTGTACATCAGGCCTCCGCTCGCACGTGTACTTCTTTGTGTTCCTCTTCTCGTCTTGCATTTTTGAACAAGGTCGTGTGCTAGTCACAGCTCTGGTATCCTTGGCCTTCAGCGTCACATTTGGGTATAATGTCACGACGCGCTTCTCGTCTCATCCATCATGCTCGTCGTGATATCAATTCTTAGCAACCGCTGAAGAAGCACCGTGCACACCCCGGGAATATTCGCGGCGATCATTTCCCTCCGACTTCTGATAAAGAGACAATCTCGGGATTCACTTTTGCAACATTTAAAGGATCTTTCCCGACGATTGATGAGCAGTTAAAGAGCCCCTCCCATTAACTTTATGTTGACACGTTCAGCCCCCTGCAGCCATCAGTCAATCTAACCTCACTTATCCATCAGCAGCAGGCATCCTGTCAAAAGTGTCCTTGAGCTTCGGAGCTTCTATCTAAATGTTAAAAAAAAAAAATTCATGCAAATCACGTCATCTTCTCTGAGAATCCATTTAATCTCAGTCCCGAAGAAAGAAAAGAACGCCTTCTTTAATCGCTTCTCCCTCCACTTCATTCATATCCCCCCCTTCATTAACGAAGCACATTTAATCGGTTAATTTAATAAAGGATCAGCACTTTCACTCACATTGAAGCAGTCGGTCTATTACAAGGACGGAGCAGGTGTGCAGTCACTGTTTTATCCACCGCGCTGTAAAATGAAGGGTTTCATCAAACAGCAGGGATTGGTCATTTTCTGAAAATGTCCCTTTCTCCCTCCGTGGGGGGGTGGGGGGGTGGGGGGGGGAATGTTGTCGCTTTGAAAGGCGATGACACCTGTCTCACATACACAGATACACACCTGAGTACTCCCTCAGCTCCCGAGGATGTTAAAGTGTAACTTCTGCATTTTTTAACCTGGACCCTATTTTCCAACATGTTTACATCTAAGTGAGATTAAGTGAGTACTGGGGTCAACTTTTGTTATTTAATTGGTCCAGTATTGAAGGAGATTACCGCAGACAGCGGCCGCTAAACTGGCTGCAATATAATCGCTCGAGACAACTCCTAGATTGATTGAGATTTGTTTTCAACTGTTTTTTATTCATTTACATTTTCAAATTCTTCTCTAAAACAAATATGGTCCATGATGGATTTTTTTTTAAATACCACACTAAATTTAAATAATGTATTTAATATGTCACAACAGTAACTTATTCCACCAGTCAATTGGTTTTGGAGAAATTAAAAAAAAAAAAAAAAAAAATATATATATATATATATATATATATATGGGGAGAATTGACAATACTGCCCCCCCTCATGCCTACACACAGACCCCCACCCTACCAACCCCACACACACTGTAGCGTCGTGCCTCCCTATATCATTGAAGGTGTACAATCCCATCCAGAGGTGGAGACAGTCAGCAGCGCCTGTTCTTCAGCTACACGTCTTCTTCTTCTCTCCTTTATATAAAGATGAGCAGAGGCTCTTTAAATCTAACACAGGTTATTTGGGCTTTATTGGAGATTGGACAAAGGCCTGTGTGAGAGCTTTTTTCCACCACCCGTCCCCCTTCCCTTCGGCTCAGTGCTGGGTTATAGGTGTGAACCACGTGCTGCAGAATGCTGTGCACCGTCTCATATAAAAGATACCGGCCGGAGAAAAGGGACGAAACGCACGGATTGTGGAGGAAAAATGGTCTCTAGTAACTAGGGGCTGGAAATTCTAGCACATTTTGTGGAGGCAGTGATAAAAGTATGTTATTACTCTCACGTTGTCCTGAAAGGGACAGGGAGGGAAAATGTGAGGGAACATGTCTTTTAGAGAAAGATAATGTGCACATGGAACCACATATCCAACTAAGTACATTACATTAAGAGAGAACTACCTGGGTTCCACTTTTCCTAAACATATCACCAAAGTAACTGTACTTTGGTGCTTCTTGAGTTCACAATAAACATTTGTAATGTTCATGTTTCTTTGTTAAATTACGCTACATTGCATATATTTGGCACGCCTGTGTTGCCTCTGTACACTCCCCAACAGACACGGAGCAACACGATGTTCGCTCTCTTTTGTTTTGGTCTTCACAATTTTGAGAAAAGGTTCTTCAGATGTTGTTGAAAACAGCTGCCTGCTGAAGAAGGAGGTTGATATGACCGAAGAGACTCATACGCAACATGTGCCATCAAAGCAAAGCAGCCGGGATGAAATGTTTTCACTGTCGAGCCGAGAACGGATGTACAGTATTTGCTATTTAGACACTATTTGCTGCGAGTCCCCCCCCAAAAAAAAGAAAAGAGAATCACTTAAACTCTTAGAGACAGTCATGAATCATGATTGCGTGATACTAAATGATATGACAGCAATCAGTGTCACTTTGTTGATGGATAACCTGAGTGACAGTGGAAACTCTCATCTCCACGAGGCAATAACATTAAAACTGAAGTCGTTAACTGGTGATAGATGACGAGGCAGCGTTGAGCTCGGGAAGACGTTCGCATGCCAGCTCTCCTGCCTCTCACACTGATTCCCACCAGTAGTCGGGGCTTATTTGCAGAGTAAAGCAGCCAGCTGGCCAGTCTCGATACGGCTGCAGAGTCCACATAAATCTCTGAGGGCACTCTTTCAGGAACCAGAGACATTTCCAACAGGTGAATCATTACTGACAGACTGATCCACAGGGAGTTGCTTTTTTAGCTAGCGGTAAACATTGATTCAAAAAGGGGGGATGAGAAAACGGGAGTTAAACCACCGTTCGCGACGGGAAGGGAGACACAGTTTGAGAGGGAAGCCAATAACTGAGGAAAAAAAGGGTTGAAAGGCAAAAAGAAAGAGAAAAAAGTATAAATTCTTCATATAAAAAAAGTAAAAGGAAAGAATGAAATAAAGGAAGAACGGGTAAAGGGAGCAGCTGACCTTGAGTGAACAGGTGTTTTATTGCTGTTCTACCAAACAAAAGAGATGGAACCTTCACCATTGTCCAACTCAGTTGTCCTCTAAGGTTGACCCCCCCCCATCCATAGAAACATCTGCAGACAGCTGCAGCCCTTGAACCTCCCCCGAGCAGTTATGGTGGAGATAAAACCAACAAAAACACGAAGACGTGGCAAAACCTAAAACGATTCGCTGGGCGGTGCTTAGTTTTGTCCGTGTTCTTCAGATCTGACCGAGTTAAGACTGAGAAGGAGTACAATTACTGCATTCAGGCAGTAAGGGTTTTAAAAGAAGCTTTCCTTAATTGCCTCAATGAGCTGTGTCACATCCACTACTGCAGCTAAGTGAAGACCAAAGTGAGTCGAACCAATGGGCCAAACTACAATAACTAACTTCATGCACCTGTCCCCCTTTCATCTCACACAGTATCTTTGCCTCACATCTTTCCCCTTCATCAGACCCTGAACAAGTTTAAGAAGGCTGCAAATGTTTAATAAACATAAGCATGCTACTAATACTGAATTTTCTAAGTATTAGTAGCATGCATATTAGTATTTTTGGGGGGGCATTATTCCCCCCAACATTGATTTATCCCTCTCAACAATTTGGTTTAATCTAGGGAAAACTTAATCTTGAGATTAATTCCTTTATTTCTTTTCACTTCATGACATTTCATTGTGAAAAAGGTGAAAAAAGGAAAGAAACTGGGAGATGAAAACAAATGAAATCACAGTTGAGATTTTGAAGTATTGATGTAGGCACGAAGAAGATAAAGAAAACTGAAGTGCGCTTTTCTGATAGAATAATCCAATAAAAGCCGGAAGAGATATAACGTAAAGAGGAGCGATACGACTTCTAGACAGGTTTACTGAATCTATAACACTTCACAGCTCACATTAAAATATAGCTCTGCCGTAAACACTGAAATCTGATTCCTCATACCCTCGGCCGTCATGCACATTACGTCCTCATAATATTTACATCATTGACAGTAAACATCTCATCTCACTTGTTCCCCATGTGCCAGCGCCTCGCTAATCTAGTCTGCATGCTGCCTGTTTGAGGTGTGAAAGCACTTAGGATCCACAAATAACCATGTATACATCACTCCTATATGTTGATTAGACACACAATGTGCTTTACTCTTTGTTGTTAAATTGGCCAAAATGCATTGCTGACCACCTCCAGGGACTGTTCAGATGATCTGTGCTCTGGGTGCATTAGCATTTTTATTTCATGCATGTTTTCACTTTGTGATTACAATCCATCCTTAAATATGTGATGGCATTCTGCGATCAGCCAGGGACACAGAGACACAGAATGAGTATAGAGGGACATACTGACACTAGCAGGTCCAGGCCATGTAGCCATACAGTACATATTTTTGGTAGGCAGTGACTAGTTATTTACTAATGTAGCTCCATTATCACTCCAGGACGGCCCACAATGCCAGGAGATAATGTTCCTTACATTATTGATAATCTTATGTCAGTAAAATATTGTTCAACTTGACTTATTTTGTTTGTTGCAGTATTGTGTGATTGAATGAGTACAACCCACGATTGGCTAACCCCCCGTTTGTACACCAATGGGCTGCAAGGCGTCGTAAAACACACTTCATTGAAACTCAAAAACAAGAGGCGATGTATGCAAGCAATCGGCTCAAAGTTGTCGTATAAACTCACGGTGAGGTACTCAGCAGCGTTAGCCAAAACACACCATCCAAAACAATAAAAGTGTGCAAACGGTCTCTGATCGCAAAGCACCGACCGACAGGTACTCAACAGTGCGACTTCTATTAGCTGGTAGCTGACAACAAAACATTAAAAGTGAGCACACTCAGCTGTGTCATCACTAGCGGCCCCTACCGGCAGAGGGATAAGAGCAGTGAGTGAGAAGTAAGCAGGTAGTCAATGACCGTATAAAACAGGCAATAAAAGGTGTTTTGAGAAAGTATTAGTCACCTCAACAAAGAGAGGTCTTTGACCATGCAGCTGTAACTAGCCACCCTAAATACTGTGTAGTTTGCTGCAGCAGAATGCAAGATTAGCCGTGGACAGACACAGAGGTGCACACTCACTCACGGACGCACACATACACACGACCGATCGCATGATCCTCCTGGCGGAGATGATTAAAAGGAGAGGCTCTATAGACGAACATTAATCAATTTTCAGAGAAACTTTGGCCTACAGTGTGAGATTCTATCTACAATTAGACGATAGAGTAGTAAATTAAACAGTTAATGCTTCTCGGCTAAAGACTGTGACGGTGAATTCCGATTAAAGTGACAATCCCTTATTGATGAATGGACGAACACATGTAACCGAAGAGAAAGAGTAAGACTAAGGAGGGAAATAAAGCATGTACTGTGGAAAAAAGGGGATTCAATTCAGCATGTATATGCAGAGAAAGATTTTTAAAAAACACCACATAGGGCCTGAGTTCAGGGAGAAAGTAATTTACGTAGAAAGTAATTTAACATTCCGACGAGTGATTTTCCAACATCCAAACATGTTACCACAGATGACTTCCTCCAACCACGAAATGATGGAATTATAGGCCGAGATGGCCACCGCTTGGCTCAGAAATCATCCAGCTCTCCATGCAGCGGGGTATTTCTGATGTTGGAAACTGTTTGTGGGAATCACTGTAGCATGGGATGACCTTGGGATGGGAGGTATCGCATCATTTCCTCTACACCAATGAGATGAGATGGTGCCCACCTAAGCTCAGCTGGTGTCCGTAAGCACTCCCTCCCTCTGCCACGAGAAACTCCCCCAACCACTTGATATTTGGTGGTCCAAAGTGACCTTACATCCCGTTTGGCAGCACAATATCATTGCGGTACCAAACACAATCAGTGGGTTCTTTCAGGCTCCAGCTGCTACGATAAAAACTCCCTTACCTGAATATTTATCGGCTGGTAGTTAGAGCACTTCCTGCTGAAAGGTCACAGGTGTCAAACCAAAGTGACCTTCATGCAAGACTTGATTGGCTGTATCATAACGAAGTCTCCGTCTAAGCGGGCGGATGCTGCAAAGTTATTCTGTCAAATGAATGCACGAATATAAAACATATATACACAACACATATTTTGTTTTTTCGAGACGTGTCGAACACAGGACAAGCGAGACAAAAAAAATCCCCAAAAAATGTCATTTGGACTTTGAAGCAACAGGTACATTTTTAACAACTCAGTTATTATAGTAGCAGTGGTGAGCTATTATAGTAGTAGTAGCGAGTAACGTATATATGGTTTGTGGACTGCCGTTTTGAAGCCTCGAGATTGGCATTTTGGCCGTCGGCCATCTTGGCTTTCTACCACTAGAAGTGACACAAGAGGGTGGAGCTAACTACAACCACACTGAATGAGACATTTTAAGGTGAACAACATGTTACAGTTAACTTACATGAAGTGAAAACACACTGTGAAAGGGTTAAAGTTGTAAAACAAAAACACGGATAACTCCCAGATAGGACAATGCAAGCACACCCTGCTTTATGGTCTATTGTACTTTAAATAGACCGTAACTTACGAAATGAACATCATGCTGTATTGAAGAAGATGGCCATTAGAAAGAACGCAGGCTCAAGGCACTTCAGCATTGAATTCACTTTTGTTGCCGCCTTGTAATTATTATAATTAAAAGCATTAACAACGACCTATAACAAAAAAATATATATATAAGCAATGTGAAAGATTACAGCGTGTAAACTAGATTTGCATAAATGCTTGTATTCGCGTTAAAAACGTTGCAGGGGGCCAGATAGTACAAGCACATGTCTTGGCATGTGTTGAAAGAGCTATGCACTTTGCAGCTACTCTCAATCTAACTAAAGAATATGTACCAGCATGTGCATTTGCAGATGGAGGAATCCTGTGTACATAGTCCAAGGTGGATTGATCGTGTGCAGCCTTCAGGAAGCACTGACTAGTGTTTGATTCTTTTTACACTGCAAGAGCACGCTTCCATCAATTACACTCCCAGGGGATGGATAAGATTAAACAATTCACTGGCTGACTTTCTAATGCAGAAGTTCGAACAAGGCAGCTACACTTGTATCCTCCTACAAAAAAAGGGTCGATACCTGAATCGGATGAAGAATCACTTTATTCATAGAGTGCAGGGGAGCAGGATGGATTTGTCTTTGTAACATCAGCGCAGGGATACTCTGACAACTTCCTAGGAGAGATAAATATGTGCAGGCAAACCAGGTACAAGGGTACACACTCATAGGTGCAAACACACACAAAACAATATATATATATACTGTATATACAGTATGCAATTGACTATGGACAGCTATGAAAATATATTTGCATTCAAGCAGGACGGTAGCATATAATATGACTGCAAAAGTGGCAAAAGCTCCGGTTGTTCATTAGTCTTACACTGAATAAAAGCACTTAGTAAACATGAAATTACGAGCGCCAAACAACGCCGTTAAGAGTGTTTGAAAAGTGTTGAGATGTGCGAAGCCTGAGGTCACACAGACTTGCACAGATGTTGAGAGTCTGACTCTTCCCCGCAGTGAGCGGTCCCATTACTCCGGTCTGGTCTCAGGGCCACTTACCTCTAATTACTGCACCCTAATGGCAGGGCCAATCACTAGCAGGTTAATTGTTTGATCTCTGCCATATGTACAGCCAGCCCCTTTTTTAATCCACCTCTCCACACATACACGAGTCCCACGCGTCACAGCTGCTCCCGTCAGAAGAGCAAGTCTGTGTCGGAGCAGAGCAGGGAAGAAATGTGTGAAGGTCGGTTTAGATGCGTGGTCAAATTTAAGTTGCAAAGTAGCACAAAGAAAAAATCAAGACATTTGTGAAATGTTCTTCATATTATCGGCAACTACATCCCTTCACGTGAATTATGCCTGAGTTGAGTGGTAACAAATGTTTCACACCAATGACATTAAAAGGTGCTACATTCCAAAGTCAGAGCATTAATACAGCAGCAAATAGCTATTTGTTATGTACATATTTAGTGGAGTGGTGTATACCTGAGCAGGGAATGAACGCTCTCCCTCTGTTGTAATCCGAGCTTCCTTGTGCTTTGATTTTTGTAGTCAGTCGCGCCGTGCATGCGTGAGAGTCCCAGTGTGTGCGCGCGCCACTGGCTAGCTAATCGCCGCCGCCGCCGCCGCCGCTCTGTACTGCGCTCAAACGGCGGTTACAGCCGACAACACAGCTCCCGACACAAAACATCGTAGTAACAGCGTAGTGAACACGGTTTTGCTCTTTCAGCGCTGTTGTTGCCATTGTTGCATTGTTAGTGCCGTTAGCACTGTTAGCTGCTAGCCGCCGGTTCAATGTTGAGAACCATGAGAAGGCAACCAATCAAGCATAGTGGGATTCAACCCCTTTAATGATAACTACAATCCCTTTAGGGGTCATATGCTTCCACTCGACTACTTTACTTAGATATTACAGAAACAGCTAAGCAAAGGAGTAAATCTACCAACCAATCACAGCTAATGTTCAGTTGAACCACATGTTAATAAAAAAGTAGAACCGTATGCAAGCCTGTGATGCTCTGTTCCAAGCAAAGCGATTGTGTCCTTGCGTCCCAAGATTGTGCAGTTGTTTGAAACGGTCCTTCATATCATTTGAACAACAGATCTCACACACACACACACACACACACACACAGCTCACACACAGTAAACCAAATAGCATTGCCTTGATGGAAAACAGCACATCCGGGGGGAAAGGACAGATATTACACGGATCATTAGCTGCAAATATAAAAGGGAGCAGCGCAGCGGCCTAATGACGCTTTGATAAGCTCTGTTCTGGAAGTAAACATAATCTGTTGACTTTCAATTCTTTTGTCACACCACCAATGATAGTTGAGGCAGAATGAAGCATTCTGCTGTAAATGGGCCGCTGTCGTGCGGAGCGAGGCAATGTGGGAACGCTCTCGAAGAAAATAGGAACTTGTGGGGAAAGACAAGTTCAACATGTAAATATCTTTTTAACGTAACGTTTTCTAGATGACGAAGTCGGCCAAGTGTCTACAGCTGCTTCTCATCTGGCTTGACATAAATGCCTGCTGTCTTCCAGCCTTTTTCCATTACCGTTGATCACTTGAGTCACTGTGACTCAAAGCGCCTTCTGGCAGGACGAGCAGTATTTACCAGAATGTACAGACACCTGCGAATTATTGCTGCGTTACAGAGATGCTGACAGAAATTCCCTCCTCCTGAGAGAAGCAAAAAAAAAAAAACCACAGAAAAGCCCATTAAGGCTGAAGATGCAAAGTACAAGTCATCTCCTTAAATGCACTTATCTGAGGACATGTCAGTATGGCAGAGAAACAAGAGAAACGCTACACAGCAGTACTGTGTTAACATCTTTATAACTAAAATAGACATATTGTCTTTGCTTTACATGTCCATGAATCAAACACCTGTGTAAGTTTAATTAGGTCGAGCATGAACCTGATGGGTAAACAGGGTCGGGAGGGTTACTTTAAAATGACTCGTTAGTCAGTTCTCCTCGCTGATGGTCATATAGACGCATTAATATTCATTTGAGACCGTTTCATAACCAGTTAAAAGTTCCTCACAGTAACTTTAAGCATGACACACACCCATGTGACACAGCAGATGAACACTGCAGCCATCGTGCCCCTCCCTGCTGCATTTGTGCGTAACTGAAGGACTGTGTGAGTATTGCCTGAAAGAGCACAACGCTTAGTCAATCTACCCTGAATAAATAAATGGAGACGTGTTATTGGAAAATGACTAGTTTGGTGACAGAGATTTGACCACATTCGACCACTTGTAGTCGTCATCGTTTATTCCTCTCTACCGTCAGTATATGAGTCACAAAATTGAAATTTTTGGAGGGAGCTCTCCACGTTAATTGTTGTGCCTCGCCATCTTGTTATACGTAACTCGACCCCTCTTCACCTCATTACTCAAAATGCAAATCATCCTCAGGATGATTTGAATGCATGAGGAACGCTGCCTTGTCGTGATAGGATGCGTGAGGGTCAACTAAGGCCCCCCCCCGCTTCCTTTATATTCATTTCCTTTACGAAAAAAACCCTCAAATCCTCAGAAGCATTTAGTAAGCAATCCTCGCCCAGAGCAGTGTTTACTTTGCACACAATCTGGGAAGTCTGGTGAGCGGAGTGGAAGGAATAGGAACACTGACGGCCCTGCTTCATATTCAAATCTCTCTGCTGCCTTCGGAGGGGCGTTGTGAATCCTAAAATAGCAGTAAAAGGACACTGCACTTGGGGAGTGTATTCAGTAGTATTGACCCAACTGTGAATAAAGTCGACACACTTGTGATTCAATAACGTGGCAGCACTACACAGTAGAAACCCATGGGAACGTCCTTGCCATGCTGATCACCATTTGCGATCATCATGTCAGCAGTAACAGAAATATTGTTACTGTTGATTTTTTCAATGTCATTACTGAATTGAATTCCATTCACCTGTAATGTGCCGGAGAGTGGAGGCAGACGTTTAAGAAACGGATACCTCAAAATTAAACCAAAACCATGAAACTGAAAAGGAGCAAATGTGTGTTTGTAATTTGGACATTAACAGTCAATTTGTGAATTATTAGCCAAAGTTGTAAAGTAGGACGCCTTTCACTTCCCTGTGTATCTAGCCAAAGTCAAAGCTGTGGCACCGCACCGCCTCGCTGCTCAGTGCACGCCTCAGCTAACCTGGACTGTGTTGTACACGCCCTGAGGCATGCTGTCAAAAAACCTTGCCTGATGACAACCTGACAACTCCATCCATCTTATTTACCCGCTGGACAGCACAGATCTGCCGTGGCAATCAATAACGCTCACAATTAGTTTCCCTCCTGGGGGCGGAGGCGGAGGGAGGTACACGGGTGGGGGGGGGGAGGGGGGGTTGGCTGGCGGTCCCCGACACAGCTGGACGGGGTGTACATGTGGCCCGGGTCCATGCCAGCCACATGTCCTGACATTAGTGAGCATCCCTTGGGAGGCACTGACATTTCCATATGTCCAGTGGAAAAAGAGGGAAAGAGGTGTGTGTGTGTGTGTGTGTGTGTGTGTGTGTGTGTGTGTGTGTGTGTGTGTGTGTGTGTGTGTGTGACATAGTTCGCCTGCGTGTGTTTTCTACTCCGTCACGTGTGAGCACTCACGTGCATTGTTTTGTTTTTCACCTTGGCTTGGTGACCTGGAAAATCTCCTCCAAAAAGGGCAGCGAGGCGCTGAGGAGGGCTCTCCGGAGGAGGCTGATGGATCTATATCAAGCCGTAAAAATAGATAACTGTCATTCGTCATCGGGGGGGCGGGGGGGGGGTGGGGGGTGTCTGGACGTTAACCCTGACCAACAGGGCTTAGCCAAACAGAGCAACCGCAGAGCATACAAGTCCCAGCATGCCTCAGTGTCATTTGGATGCCCTCAGCAACCTGCCATGACTGCGAGCAGGTGATTGATACCAGGTTTCCTCTTTGCGATTATCTTTTTATGCGATAGAATAGATTAGATCAGGGACAATATAAGGAGAGGAAAAATCAAATAAGAAAGACATATTGCCTGAATTCAAGTGATTGATTGTTCTGAGCGGGTGATGTATGCTAAGTATGACCTGTCATTCAGGAACGACTGAGATGAAATCATTGAAAAACTATTTCCTTTTGTCCTTTATTTACCCTTTTAGCACCGGGACGTATCATCTACGAACACTGCTCTGAATAAATGGTCAAAAATCTTGGATGGATCACCGTCCAACAAATTACTTTTCCTTTATTGGTAATCAGAAATACATCGGACATCTTCTCTCTCTGTGTCTAGTCACACTTTACCCAGCGTGATGTCTGAACTGCAAACACGTTACTCTTCCACTCGCACTCCTGTATTCACCCAAATGCTTATCTGGCACAAGTACTTGCGACACAAGAAAGCCACATTTCTTCTTTTATGTTTTTGAGAAATTATTAATGTTGCTAAACCCTTTTAAAAAATCCTAAGAGAATGCCAAATACATATTCCATTTCCCTAGGGGGCAACGATGAAAGTCTGCACAAGCAAGTCGCTCTGCAGGAATACTGCACCGCGGTGAAAAATGTAGAAACTCAGCATTACAAAAAAACGCTAAACAAATAAGAGATGTGCGCTCCAATAATAAATGAGGCTTCGGCAATGAGGAACCTGAGGAAACCGGCTCCTTGAGGCGGAGCCAGTTCTTCAGGCAGCAGTGAGAATGTGCTGTTTTGTAGTATTTAAAAAGGAAGTCTAATTTATAGATGTTCACTACAAAAAAAAATAACATACGTTGGTTGTTCGGGTGCACGACTAGAGGAAGACTTAAATACTCCTGGAAAAAGGGGAATAATACATGAAACTAGCTGAGGGATATAACCTGTGAAGTGAAAGCTCTGTCAGTTTAACTGTACAACTTGTGCATCTCATCAACCTCGGTGTCCTTGAAGGTTAAAGACGGGGGTCTCGGTGGCCTGTGGCGCCGTTAAATCACTGTGCGTCAGCGGTAAACTTTGATCATGACAAATAATGGTGTTTTCATGTGAGGCCACGCATCGGACATCAATAAAGCCTAATGGCGTGTCAGCCCTATTAATGGATTACTGCACAGAGCTCATAAAAACACAATATCCCATCAAGTCTAAAGGCCCTAATGATCCCACAGTGTCGAGTAAAGTCACTGTAGGTCCCGTCCCCTGATGGATATCAGCTCTTAGTCCATTTCATCTCACTGCTGTTTAATAAGAGAACAGAGAATGTAAAAGGGAGGACGGGTCAGTATGATTACCTGCATAGACAGCGAGACAGCAGACTCCCAGTGTGGTCTTCAGGGTCGTAGACAAATGTACTGAATACTGAACTGGTAGTGAAGGTGAAGGAAATGTGTTGGTTCGTGTGATAGAGGGGAAAATGAAGGTTTTAATACCGCTAGATGTTCAAATCAGACCCAAAGGCAAAAGTTGAAGATTTTGCAGAGAGTTAGTCGAGAAGATGAACACCACTGTGAGCAGGCACTGAGCTGAGATTTAGACTGGAAACGGGCACACACAGCTAGCTTGGCTCCGTCCAAACCTCTGTATTTTCTGGCTAACTGGACTTTTGGTGCGGCAGAGATATTGTAGACAAAATGATCAACTTGCTTTGTCTGGTCGCCGTCGTGGTGGTGTGTAGACGTCCTGCCAAGCGTGATTCAAGTTGTACGAGTGGACTGCTTTTTGTTCAAAGCCATCCATCCCCAGACAGACTTCATATGAACGATAGCGTGTGTGTGTGTGTGTGTGTGTGGTCACGCTACATTAAAACAGTAGCCAGTGATGCCCACTAGTGATTTTCACTTTCAGCCCTATTTACTTTCTTCAGCCTGCTCTGCATGTTCAGATTGCAGCGTGGATCATTCATTGCAACATTTAAATCGATTTCCACAAGTTACTGCTCGACGGATCCTTTATGCAAATACCCGCTGACACAGTTTCAGAGCACGGCTATCCAATTTGTGCTCTCACAACATGTTGAAATGCACATATTTAGATCGTGGAAATCAATTTGTTTTTAAGGATTCGCACAACTACAAATCCTCCTATTCAGTCTGCGTGTGAGGCTCCCTGGCAGGTGAAAACCTCCTCAGGCCAGCAATGGGAGTGAGCAGTGGAAAAAAGACTAGAATACTAGAATAACCATGATGTCTCGGAATTGAATATGTGTGTCAAAATGAGTGTGTGTGTGTGTGTGTGTGTGTGTGTACAAATGCTTACAAAAGACATTCATAATTTTTAGATGCATACAGTATTCTCTCACACAGTTTTACAGACATGCATGTGTGTGTGTGTGTGTGTGTGTGTGTGCGTCTTCCTAACACAAACATCAATAGGTTGCTTAAACCCTCTCACGCTGCGGAGCCTGATGCTCTTAGAAGTATGATCTGAAATTAACTCACTTATTCATTGGACAGGGATATCTCTATTTTGGGAAAAATACTGTTGACGCTCTGTTTAAAGCATCCTCCATATGACTGTGAGGTATCCTGTTAAAGTAAGGACGTACGAGACGTCACTGCCTGTAGGTAGAAGATTCAAAGATGCAGCCGAGATGAATACATTTCTTTCTTTCCTAGTGAAGTGTGCGTTCCTGTTCGGAGCCGGCTGATTGACTGGCCTACGTTATTGCAGTATTCTCCAGGGAGCGACGGAGAGCGAGGTGTACCTAGCGTGCCATTCAGTGGTTTAGCAGCAGTTGTTTTTTCAATTGCTGAAACACTAAAATGTCACATTAAGCTCAATTATTGTCAATGACACTCAGCGAACAAAAACCTCAAGCTCAAGCCCCCAAAAACACATTTTCTGCTTTGCACGCAATTTGCAAGTCAACATGGCGCTTTTTTTGCAGCACACTGCACACGGTCCTCGACACGAGATCCAGGAATCTGACACAGAAGTCACAGCTGGACTGAGATCCTGTGTTCGTTTGACCCAAGTGGAGGAATTTTGCCGTCCTTTAACCGACGTTCCCTGAACAGGGAGCAGGAAGTGGTGGTACTGCTTATGAACACTGGAACGCAGCGCAGCTACGTGATTGGTTGACGCTTTATCATTGAGACCAGCTCCACTACGAGTTGTTTGTCGAGCAGGGCTTAGTGGGTCGATCTCGTGTTTGATGAGCTGGGTGAATCAACTTTGAAAGACCTTTTATAAAATTGTAGAAAATACATATTTCTTTTCCCTCTTCCCGTCTGTGTTTAATTGTGTAACTGCCCATGCACCGCTTCGCTCACCAGAGGTCAAATCCTTTTATCTCTTCCTAGGATCACAACCTCATCCGATCATTATTCACATTTAGCCCCCCCCCCCCCCCCCCCCTGTTCCCTCACGTCTCACTGCTACGGTTGCCGTTTTCCCGTTGCGAGACCCCGTCCGGGGATTTGAACCGAGTCGGCAAATGTTAGCCTAAATGACAATTAGCGTCGTCCCGATGGCGTCTTCATACGCGGGGGCCTCCAGCCAAAGTGGTAAACATGTGTTGTGATAACTTCCCCTGTGCTTGTATCTCGGGGAGGCCGGTTCATTCAGCCACGAGTGTCAGCTAATTATTTCTGGCCCCCTGTTGTTCAACATGGTCTGCCATCCCCCTCCCCCCCCCCCCCCCCCCCCGCTGCGAGTCTTCCCTGACTCGTTCTCATCAGAGACGGCAGTTCCGTTCCCACTCTCGTGTATCTCCTCCAGTCTCTCTTTCTCCCGGTCTTTATCTCCCTCCGTTTGTTTCTCCCTCGGCTTTCGGTGGAGTGCCTCTCCAAACACTGTTAAATAAAGATTCCACTCCGGGCAGAACAAACCCAAATTCAATCAGAGGTGTATGCACAAGCCTGACTAACGCCTCAAACTCACACAGGATGTGTTTACAAAACGCAAGCAGGTACACGCGCATGAGCACCTCATTAACACGTGCACACGCGTGAAGAGGTTGGTATGCAGAATGAATGCTTCTTGTTGTATTTCACAGGCATATTCCCCACTGTGGGTTTATTAAAGATACATGTTTACAATGTTGTTTCTGCTTAAAGAAAATCACCAGTGGTACTTAATGTTTTGACATAAATAATACTCTGCATGCTAATTAAAAAAGCTCATTTACATTTTTGTTGCTAAGCTGTAACGCTTCTAATGCTGTACCTTCTCAAAGCTCATTAATAAATCTTAAATGGATTAATGAAGATGGCAAATAACCAAGCAATGCCTTCTCCATATTCTAATTGTTGGCGATGAAAGCCCTCTTTGTAATACAGACGAGGTGCATATTAATTGGTTGTGGTAGGAAACACAAGCATTTCATGAATGGACCTGGAGTCAGTATGTGGTTAGCCTAGCTTAGCATAAAGACTGCAAGCATCTTTAAAATTTCAAACCGTGGCTTTATCTTGACAATTTTAACAAAAAAGTACTTTGCGTCTTCGAACGAAAGTCAAGCAACACGTGTCAATTTCTGCTCGTTTCATGCATACGGGCTTTTCAAAATAAACTTCCGTCTTCAGAGGAAACAACTTAGTTAGATTTAGGCAACAAAACTACGTCGGTTGGGTAAGATCATCATCATAAGTTACTCGAGTACAAAAGTTACGTGACAAATAAATCAACGTTCACTTCTCCTTTCACACGTGGGCACGAACCTGGCTCAAACACCAACACCAAGCCAGCTGTCCTGCTTCCAGTATTTATGCTAAGCTAGGCTAAACACCTCCATTCTTCAGACATCAGATTGATATCAATCATTTTCATTTCAAAAAAGCAAATAAGCATATTTTCAAAAAATTTCGGATATCTGAAATGCAGATCGGACTTTAGGAGCAGCAGAATGAAGCCTACAATAGAATATAACCGGACAGTAGAAATGACTTATTCAAAGCAACAGCAGCTCCCGGATGGATCAGCTGCAGACACCACGTCTTTGAGCTCCGTAGGAGACACTAGTAGAGAGACTTACAGCATGGAGAGGGTTCTAACCCATGTTGAACCTCAAGGGACTGTGGAAAGAACAATGAGATGTATTCTGAAGCTTTGAATTGTTTCTTTGTATCTGAAACAAACTTTGAGACAACTGAAGAGCAATCTTTTGTTTGAATAAAGTCCCACTTTTGTTGTCTATAATAGCAGCTTCTTGGGGCGCTGAAATCGGAGAACCTTCAACAGTTGGGTGCGGCTGCATTTTCCTTTTCTCAGAGACATGTCGCCTTAGAGAAGTCCAGAACCAAAGACGAAGCTTTTGATCGAAAGGTTACCTGTCAATCTCTGTTACCAAGGAGATGGTAAAAGGTAAGAAAGGAATTAGAGACGATAACAAGAAGCAAAATGTCAGCTGTCCGTCGCCATGTTCACCACAAACGTTTGCGTTTCATGTGGGAGGCTTTCTTCCCACACTGTTCTGTACATACAACCTATTACGATAGAATGAAGCCCCAACATGATTGATGGTCATTGATGACAATTGGCTTTTGGATTGAATGAATGATATGCATGTTCCTCTATAATGGATAATATTCCCACTAATCTGTTTTCACGTGAAGGAATCTGACAATATCATGATACTTTTCTTATCCTTCATTTTCCAGTTATGGTGGACCTTAAAGCCCCAGTCCCACTGATATACTACGGATGTCCCCGGATCACCCCGGATAAAAAGAGGTGAGATCCGGGGTGATCCGGGGTGTCAACTAGCTCCCGTTTCATCCCGGATTAACACGGTTATACTACGGTTACGCTACGGTTCATCCCGGTCCTACTACGGTTCTTCCCGGATGCGCTACGATCAACGCCGCCCCCCCTCTCCATTCCCGGATGGCCACGGATCACCCCGGATGTTAGTTGTGTTAGTGGAGAGAAGGCAGACTCTGGGAAACTCACAGCAAAACAATCTACAATGATAAATAGCACTACAGGTGAGAGAAAAATATGTATTTTAGATTTTTTTGGCGAACTTTCTCTTGAAGCTATTTTAAGAAAAAACATTTAATGATGGTCAGCTGCATGTTTTACAGAGTATTTATTAACCATCAAGGCACCATGACTAATACAACCCTGGAACTATTCATTCTTAAAAGCATTTTTAGGCGACTGGCAGCAACTGGGGATTTCATAGACTGGAGAGATGATCTTTATGTATTTTCAGCGCTCAGTCTGGCATTTTAATGACTAATCTTTAAGTAAGAGCACAAATGTTTTGATTATTATTACTTTCAAGTTAAATTACTGCATGTTTTTGTAGAACGTAGATATCCAAAGTCTCGATTCAAGCTAGTGTCCATCCAATAACCAGTATAGATATAGAACAGTATAGAACAGTACACATGGTATTTCATGAGAGGCCGTTTCTTCAGTATGCATTTGTTGTTTTCATACTGAACAATGTCGCGTTGTTCATTAAGTACAGAAAGTCTTTCTGGGAGTGACGTGTGGAATGATTCACACCTGCATTTAAAGATCCAGGAGACATTTTCACAGATTACGAAACCCCCTCGTGACCCTGTGGAGGGCCGCTCAGGCTGTTGATCAATGCTAATGACTCAATGATTACAAACACTCAGGCCTCTGGCATTCACAACTCACTGCCCACAGTATCTTCTGGAGCAAAAGCTTCCCACTTATTGGAACACAAAGACACTCTCAAGATCAGCACTCTTTAATGGAGTCTACCGCCTGAATCCTTTCAAAGGCCTTGTTGCATCTTTTGAGGTTCAGCTAAATTAAATTTTACATAAAAAGTTATGAAAACAACTTAAATAAAAAAAAAATGTAAATTCATATTTACCATACGGTCTCGCTACACGAGTAACTGGAAATAGCTTTTTTGCTGCTCATTCAAGATAAAAGCTCTCCATATTAAAGGTTTTATAGATATCGGGACCTTATCGGGGGTGTAACTAATCACCTAACTCTTAAAATCTTGGTGTCATCTTTGATTCAGCTTGAAAATGAACTCTGCTGTGAGAGGTTGCTTTTTCCACTGATCGCCACATTCAAACCATTCCTCTCGTTTAATGACCTGAAGACTGTCACAAATGTCTTAATTTCCTCTCGGCCGGATTACTGCACTGCTCTTTATTTGGGGAATTAGCCGCTCCTCTCGGTCTATCTCGCTAATTGTCAGAAGGCTGCTGTTAGACTATTAGCTGGTCCCTGGAAGAGAGACGGCATCGTCAAGTCCTGTACTGGGGTCCCTACACCGGCTACCGGTCAAGTAAAGGAATGAGGTTTTAGGTTGTAGGATTTGTTTTCAGAGCTTTATGGCCTCCAGTACATCTCTGAGCTCCTCTTGTCTGCTCTCCAACCCCAGATCTCTCTGATCCTCAGTCCAGCTGCTGGCGGTCCCTCGATCAAGGCTAAGTGGTAAGAAGATCGAATGTTCGCAGTAGCCGCCCAAAAGCTTTCACAGCTTTTTTTATGAAGTGTTCCTCCTCTGTAGACACTTTTCGTCTTACAACTTTAACTCTTTCCCAGTGTGTGTCTAGTTCATTGAAGTTTATTGTAACATTTAGTGGTCGCCTATAAATGTCTTATCCAGCGTTTGGTTGTATTCAGCTCCACGCTCTCGTGTCACTTTTGGTTGCAAAAAGCCAAGATGGTGACTGACAAAATGTCAAACTTGAGGCTTCAATACGGCGGTCCACAAACCAATGAGTGACATCACGGTGACTACGTGCACATCTTACATACAGTCTACGGGGCCTCCATCTTGTTTCATAAGTGCAGACACAACTCAACCGTTTCCACACAACGTGATTGGTTGATGCCTTTATTCGCGGCGCAAAAACAGCAAAAAAATCAGCAGTTTTGCTACGTATTCACGTTCTGTGTGAAAGTATTAATTACAAAAACCATGGTTAAAAAATATATATTGACAGCCTGCGTGCGGTGTTTAACAGGTTCTCCACTCACCTGAGCTGACTTTGCTCAATGCAGAGCACCAGCCATCCTACAAAGAAACCTCGTATCCTTAAAGTCATTCTCTCTTCATCACCAGGAGCTCGTGACCATGCAGGTGATAACGCTGCAGCGCTGTGATTGACCTGCTCTGTATGACATCTGTGTGTGTCCTCATGAAGGTGAGGCTGCAGGCACCGACAGCTCCGGTCTGATTAGCTCTGCTTTTGTTCAAAGACACTGCTTCAGGTATATACCACCTGTAATTGGCACACACACACACACACACTATCTCTCTCTCTGTATGTTATGAGAGCCATAGGGGTCTTTGTCATAACTCATGTGAATAAATGGAATGTTTAAACGGGGCGATATTTGATTTAGTGCAGACGGAGGTTTCTGCTGCACAGATAATGCCGTCTGCAGGCATTCTCTGGCTTCCATCGTTCATCATTACATGCCTTTTTATGACAGAACATATTCCAGGGGACAAAACAAGATGTGCATTTAGAGATTAGGGCAGAAGCGTTTGCTGCTATCTTGGAAAAAAAAAAAAAAGCTCTCAAAAGAACAAGAAATCTGATATTTATATGGAGGAAAGTCTCTGTTGGAAACCGCCAAGTTCTTCTAGAGCTGTCGAGCTGTCGTACTTGTGACGAGCAGACGGACTGTGTGAGCACCATGAAAGGATGATCTTTTTTTAATACAGAGAAGAAAGTGTTGTTAAGATCCTTTCCTTGTGAACAACAAACAGGTTTGTCTTATTTTACAACAGATTTAAAGCAACATCGTTCACTTTTTAGATCTGGGAGGCTTGTGAATCTCTTACTTTCCAGAGACGGCAGCCACATTCACCAATGATTGACTGCTGTTAAGATGCTGATCGCACATCAGTGCTGCTAATTACGAGGCTTCTTTTATGGCTGAATAATGCTGCTAAATGGCTTTCACGGGACTCATCTTTGTTGCGGTGTTTGTAGTTGTTATGAAGTTACTTCAGAGTCATTTTTCCACGAGATGTTTTGCATTATGTCTTCTAACCCCTTTATGAATTACTGTCATGTACTCATGCAACATGTGCTAAATAAGACACAGAGTAGTAGAGAGCGTCCAAAAGCCTTTCCTGCCACTGTGCTGCCTAATGCATCCTTTCCTTTGTTTCCTCCACATAGCAGTTGATGCTTAAAATGAAATTCCCTCTGGTCTTTGTCCATTATAAAACACGTTTCAACCTAGAACTACTGCCTCGTGGTTGTCTACCTCTGCCAGTTGCAGTTTAAATCCACGTCTGTCCAAAATGTCATCACTTCATCATTTTATCCTATTAGACATTTGTGTGAAATTGTAATAATTAGCACATAAATTCTTGAGTTATGGCCCAAAAAACGTGGTTTTTTTTGTGAGGCGGCAGTGACCGTTGAGCACCAAATTCAAATCAGGTCATCCTTCAGTGCAAGCGGACGTTTGGGCCAAATTTGAAGAAATCCCTTCCAGGTATTCCCGAGATATCACGAGAACGGGACGGGCGTGAGGTCACAGGGGACCTTGACCTTTGACTACCAAATTCTAATCAGTTCATCCTTGAGTCCAGGTGGACATTTGTGCCATATTTGAAAAATAACAAAAACCTCCAGCTATTCCGGAGATATCATGTTCACAAGAATGGAATGGACGGACAGACGGACAACCGGAAAACAGAACGGCGATGACGCGCAATAAAACATGCAGGAGATATAATTGATCAGCTCACTATGAAAATCCAAATAACAAAATAACGTTCCTGTTTGGGGGACCTCAGTATTTCTATGGATAACCGCCGAATGCAGCCACAATATGCAGTGAATCTAGAGCGTTAACATTTTAAAATAATCTACAAAACATCTGTAAGGGCCTCTCACAGTTCAACAGGGAAACGTGTAAAAGCAGCAGAGACACAATTTACTCAACTGACAGGAGTCTCAATAGACCAGAAAGCCAAACATTCAGCTCTGTAGTCTTGTTACAATGCTTCCCCTATTGATCTCTGCAACGACAGCACGTGTAATACTGAGTGCAACAAGTCCAATCACATTCCCTTGGGCTCGTTGAACATCACTCTGCAAAGTGCAGCAAAATCACGATGCAGATCACAGATAGATGAGGCAGTTTGAGGGGGAAAGTAGGTACCGATATTTCACCGAGCAACAAAATGAATACTAGAACCCGCTGAGCTTCACAGATTGATGACATAATACCGAACCACAGGGTGGGATTTTTCCCTCGTTTGCCCACACTCATATTTTAGAAACTTTGCCTCCAAGTGTCATAATCTAAAAGTATAGCGCTGGTGCATAATACATGACACACAACACATGCATCTTTATCTTCCTCACACGGGGGGCGTGTTGTTAGTTTAGAGTAGGACAGACCATAGTGTGAGAAAGCATCTAAAAGCCTCAGAGCATGTGAAGTGCGGCGCCTCGCACACACTAAGTGCATTATAGTCTGGAATGGCGTGCAACTCTAACTCTACTCATCCTGTGTGCCGAGAGGCTCAGATAGAAGAGAGGAACAAGCACACGCCAGAGCTCAAGAAACACGGTTAACACCTACAGACGGGCAAAAACAAATCACACACGTGGCGGCACATTACGACATCCGGAAAGGAAGCCAGTCAAAGACCATTTTGATCAGACTGCACGCACGAGCATATACACACACACACACACACACACACACACGCACACACACGCGCGCGTTCTGAGTGCTAACCGCCTCAGACAGTCTGTGTGACAGCCTGTCTGAACCAAGCCAGAGCTCGTATCGCCCGAGCTGCTAGCTCACCTCTAAATGAGGGCTGTCGAGCAAAACCACGGCGACGCCTGCCACCTCTAATTGGCAGCGCGTTAACAATCAAATCAGGCTAATTAGCCGGAGCACTGCGACGAGGAATAATATTCTCGCGGCACATGACTACTCCGCCGCCGTCGTTCATATTTGCATATCCTAATTTCGTGGGAACAATAGGAGCAAATTAGAAGACTGGAGGAGGAAGAGGAGAAGAGAGCTAACAGAGTGTGACGGGAAGTGAGAGAAAGCGAGCTCAGCTGAGACTGACTGTTGCCATCGAGGTTGCTTTCAATTTACTCAATTCAACAGTCTAGAACTGCAATATTTATAGCAGAATAGCATATATATATATTAGAACCTATTTCCCAGCAGTCCAACATATTTACAGCATGGATTTGTACTTATTTACCGTGGTTTGCACATTAGATTTAGAGCTTTGTGACTCAATACAATGCTCTTTGGCACACGATAGCAAACATTAAGCAGTGTCATAATGAATGTCGGTGCACACCACCCGCGTGAGCAGCGCGTGACGGCTGCCTCCATGAACTACCGCGTGTCTCACGCCAGTGGTGTCCACACAGAGCGCGTTGCTGCGCTGAACCACTTGAAGATCAAGACAGAAGACAGTGAAGTTAAAGGTCTTTATTCCCTGTAACAATCATTAAAAAGCAAAGGCAGCATTTGTAGACATTCAGTATACCTTCAGTAGCTAGCGTAGCATAGAAGAGCTAACGCTAGATATGATGTTAGCTCCACAGGCTTTTAAATAGAATCTCCATCCAACCTCAATCTACAAAACTACCATGAAAACCTGATCAGAACCAGAAATATTTACAAAGTTCAGCCAGAGTTTTAAAACATGGAAAAGCTTCTCAAGTTGCTGTTAAGCACAACACGACCAAATGTACAAATCACGACAACAACAGCTGCTGTGAATGTGTAGAAAACATGAGTCACTTCTCGTTATCTCCGCGATGAATCACACGTGGGCCATAAGATGAAGCCATCGAGTCCTCTTTCTCCCCAGTTCTGTATTAACTCCATCCGCACCCAGAACATGAGCCAATTTGGAGTTCCTTGCATGACCTAGCACTTGAAAGAAGCATCGATTGGCCACACCAGATACGAAGTCCATCCTTAAAGAGCTCAGGGGAGCCGTGGCATCGGGTTTAGAAAGAGGGAGCGGCCCGAAAGACGGTTGAGCAGGAAGCAGAACGAGTAACGCACAGACAAAAAAATGCATTAGAATAAGTAACAGGATAGACTCTGAGAGTCAGGGATTCAAACGTGTGACCCCCTTTAGTGAAAGCCACGGTAGTGGGTTTGTGTGTACAGATGTGTAGTACAGATGTTTTCTTCCAGGGTCCTCCTTACTTTTTGAGTCAGTTCACCCAAATTACAACAATGAAAGTCTCATTTTACTTGTGTAGTATGTAGACAGTTTAGGGTTTTTTTGTGCCCAGAAACAACTCAACATTATCGAGAAATATACGCTTATTCGCTCCCTTGCTGAGAGTTGGATGAGGAGATTGGTACCACCCTTGTGCCTAAAATATCAAACTACTTCTCATTGGAGACTAAGGGATGCACGACGTTATGGTTCCTGACATGTATAGAAATACAAATGTGCGTACGAGGGATGTGATGCACTTCTACAGTGATTTAAATGCTGATGACATCCACATTTGCTTATGTACAATACATTGAAAACACACACACACACTCATCCCCGACACACACACACACACAAAACACAAACACATTACTTATCAGGCTTCTCACAGTGCCCAAGATGGATGTGATGTTTGTGCCGATGTTATGCAGGCCATTTCTTGCCCTCCATTTTATTCGTGTTTGGCCTGTAAACTGTGAGAGGCTGCGCTTTCAAATGAGTAATTAGAGAGCTGTAATGCAGCGCTTTGTTTTATTTGTTTTCCCCTAAAGAGTCTAATAAAGAACTGAAAGTGAAAAAGGGGAGAGGGAGAGAGAGGGAGAGAGAGGGAGAGGGAGGGTGGGAGAGATGCAGGCATTGGATAGATAGCTATAGAGATAGATAGTCTAGTTATGTCACATTGTGAAAACTCATTACCTCAACAAAGCATTGATCGCTTTTACTCTCCTATCAGGTTTTCTAAATATTCTCGGTCTA
Organism: Leptoclinus maculatus; assembly: GCA_032191485.1. Taxonomy (NCBI): domain Eukaryota; kingdom Metazoa; phylum Chordata; class Actinopteri; order Perciformes; family Stichaeidae; genus Leptoclinus; species Leptoclinus maculatus. The sequence continues at coordinate 19,243,636 of JAVDOI010000001.1, read as the reverse complement.
GAATGACGGGTTTAGGTTTAATATGTTCAAGACAAACAGGAGAGGGAGGCAGAAGACAGAGAGGAAGCTCATGATACAATACATTCTGTATTTAATGCTTTTTATCAGATCACATGAGTACTTGTATCCGCTCTACACAAAGCTTTATAGCATAACTTAACTCACTGTTTTGGCTTCCGGTACACAACTTAACTGTTTGGTTCACTCTCACCGCTCTCACCTGTGGCTATAAATCTCTAGAAGCTAAGTGCTACCTGCTTAAATGTCACATTGTTCCTATAATACACAATCTCCCTGCAGCTAACACATCATTATGCAGAATGGCGTCCATCTACTATTGCGACAGCATGGCCCTCCCCCTACTCTCTCTCTCTCTCTCTCTGATTGGCTCACCTTGATATTCTTACCCTAACCCATAACTTAACCAACAAAGCCAACGAGTCCTAGCCAATCAGAGGCAGAGTAGGGTGGGTCATTCATTAGCCATTGTAGAACAAAAAAAATAGTTTGGGTCCAATGAAGTCTTTTTGTAAAATATTTAGCCATAAGCTTCCGTTTGTTGCAGGGAGAGTGTGTATTTATGGAGTATTGTTCCTTCGGAACAACGGGTGTTTGTTGAAGGGATAACGAACTGTTTGACGAATGGGCCTTCAGTCCAATGGGACATCTTTGGACTATTTGGGTTTCGGAACAATGGGCCGACGGAACAATGGGCTATCTGAGCTACCTGCTCTTCACCAAGCGGCAGACAAAGTTCACGGCTAGCTGGTGAACACAACGGAGACTTTAGAAGTAAAAAGGAGAGTGAGAGATCAGTGTGAATACCCAGCCCTGGCTAACACGTTCGTCACATTAACTTAAAAGGTGATACAATGTCAGTGTCTTGTTCACAGCTTGTTTTCGCTGCCCCAAAAAAGTCAGCTACAGGGTCGGTGGATTGGCATTTCAACGGTTGCCTTAAGGTAACTGTGGTGGTTAAGAGTAGTAGGTGATGAGTCAGCAGTCAGTGGAAGTATAAAAGGCGTTTTGTGAAAGCTTGAGTCACTGCAACCATGAGAGGTCCTTGAGCATGCAGACACAGCTGTGGACGGACACAGAGTGCACGAACAGAGGCACACATGCAAACGATGGAGAGAAGAAAGGTTTATGATACCCCCATAACATATTCTGCAACTGATGAGATAACAATAAATATATCACGGTCATTTGTGAGAGATCAGCCTTGCTGATGACAATTTTGACAGCAGCTGTTTTATTGGTGACCAGGCAACCTTTCGCTTATTAATCTTCAATTTACATCACAATGTACTGCTGCGAGAAACACTATATATATATATATATATATATATATATATATATATATATATATATATATATATATATACACACTGTAAATCTCTTACAAGACAGATTATTGTAATTATTAATGCTGTTGCTGAATGTAGTTCAAGTGATGTCAAAATATGACAAGTCTGTCTATTGAGACAGCTTTAATATGACAAGCTTGATTTATATCACTCACACACACACACACACACACACACACACACACACACACACACACACACACACACACACAATGACCTCCTAATGTCTCTCCCTCACTTGTCCCATATGGAGTATTTGGAGTTCAAAAAGCTGTCTATATGTGAACAGATTGAGGCCAAATGCTGGTATATTTATTAAAAGCGTTCTGTAAATTCACCATATTTGAAACTTTTTGCATGCAACACAATCAGAATGAGCCCACATGTCCACGTTTTGTACCGCTTACATACATGCATCCGTACTTCAAAACACCTAATAATATGTAATAAAACACAATTAATCATCACAATGGTACAGGCCACGTAAGAATATGCAGTGACAAATATTTATCTTATCAAAATGTAACATTGTTACCTTTTCAAAGTAAATATGGCAAGTTACACTCCAGCAGGTGAGATCGTAAAACACAAACTTGAATAGTTTCTTTTGTTACCAATAAGTGTGACAAATCTACTAATCTTAAAGATACACATCTCGACACACACACACACACACACCTTACCCTTTTTAATTAGCGCACACAATCCTGACACACAAATAGACAAACATGTTTACCATCATTACCAAAGCTCGCCCGTGACTCGATATGCTCGTCAGCACAATTAGCGACACGAGAGTAATCACAGCTCTTTAATACCTCAGCCAGCACAGCTGTGAGCGGATAGAACACTGAACACAATTAACAGCACCTAAATCCAATTAGCAGACACTGAAAGGTAACTCAACCTGATGGTGCTAGTTAACCACGGAGGAGCTCACAGCTGACGCCATGAAGGAAGAGAGGCGGGGCGAGGAGCGAAGCGCTGGAAGCAAAGACTGTGTTGAGGGAGGGGTGAGGGAGGGATGAGGGAGGGGTGAGGAAGGGGTGAGGGAGGCGGGAAGCGGAGGGCTTTGTAGGACCGGGGGTGTTGTTTTCCAGGAGAGTCTAATTGTACCCATGGGTGCCTGTAGAGCCCACTGCTTTACAGGAACGCCCACTTTTAGTTCTTCTCTACCTTCTCAATGCACAACTGATGATTGTGGCTGTTAGTGATCGTACCGTTTACTCCCCGACGCACCAGACTACTGAGCCGGGAGGAGAGCAGGCGGTAGCTCCGGAGGCAAAATTACGAATCCTGCTCTAGCAAAGGCTAGCTAGCTGTCTTCTCTGTCTCTGAAACTCCCGTCTTAATACCTTTTTTGCAATGGCAATTTTCTGAGCTTTCGCACTGTGAGCCAATCAGACTGTGCTGAACGGGTTGATCTGCACCTATAGTTATGACAACAATAGGGAGGCTCCGTAGTCCAGAGGACAAGACGGAAAATAGCGAACTGGTAGCCAGGGGCAGCGCTAGGTCTAAAGGTCCCTCTGCCAAGACCAAGGTCGACAGTTAGCAATGTGAGGACATGTGTGCAGACACATGTTTGGATAGTCATGTGAGTTTCTGCATAGCCACCTCGCCTTAGGGCAGCCATGGCAGAGATCTGCCTCCAGTACACGAGGCTGGATGTTGAATTGCTTGCTAGACGCTAACTAGCTTCGTTAAGATCGAGTTGGTCCCGCCTCTTATTCTTAACATTGTACGTAATAATTCATAAAACACATCTTATGAGCATCAACCAAAAGGGGGCGCTGCAACAAAGAGGAGCATTGTGTCTTCAACGTTGACGCAACTACTCAAATAAAGTTCTCGTCTTGGCTTTGATCATCGGTGTGAAGTTTTGTCCACGCACAGGATGGCGTGACTTGAAATTTATGTGTCACTTCTATTAATTAAACTTCAAATGTAATTCCCAGTTGGTGGATCATAATCAGACTCCACACAAAACACTGCTTCCCTTGCAACAACTGAAGTTATGTGAATTCTTTTGGCTGAATTAGCACATAAAATATGCTTTAAACTTAAGTGCAACTCGAGTTTTATTTTATTACAGGTCAGACGCAGTGGTGATCTCAAAACTGTGATTTCATCATTGTGTAAAACCTGCCAGCTTGATACTGGTGTCTGTTAGTGCTGTCACTTTCTATTTGAAATTAAAGCTTTCATTCGAACGTGGGTGTTGCATTAAGTCTACTGGTAGTAATTCTACATAAATGAGGGATGTTTAGCGTGGCTGTTGGGCACCGGAGGTTAATAGAAAAATAAAAGATAAGAGTGTCTCAGGAGGCAGTGGTTTTATTTAGCAAAAAGCACAATGACACAGCGGAGAACAACAACAGTCCCAAACAAAGAGCCAATAAGCTGAAAAGATAAATAACACAGCAAGCTGCCACCGACAACTCTCCAACAAGTCAATCCCTAAGTGGCTTCATAGACCTCTCCTGCCCCCTCTCTAATTGGACTAAACCAATGCATGGAGGTGAGGTAAACCAGTGAGGAAAACTTATTTAATATCTTATTGATTAAGTTGGGGACAAATCAACTAACTGATGGATCCACCTTGTGCCAAACCAGGTGGCCTGATGACTGGGATTGCTGTAGGAATGTAGGATATCTACGCATGTGCAGGTACAGTGGGAACTGTTTGAATATTTGCAGTCAATTAGCCCAACATGGTCTAACAGAGGGTGTTTCTTTAAATCCCTCAGTCCGGTGTTGCAGTACACTATACGGGGAATTACGTGAACGTTAGTTGTAATTCCTCCGAGTCATTCATCCAGACTCTTGTCAGATGTTAAATTACAGATGTTAGATTCTAATTTGGGGTAAATCGCTCTTAAAATATCGATGCTCCGTCCTCGTTAGACCTGATTTGCCGTGTAATGCAGCAACGTAATCGGCGGTTTTCCCCCCCACTGACTGCACAGAATGCGTAATCAGTAGAGGTGACATAGAGCGCATGGTAAAGAGCCCAGGTTCCTTTAAATCAATCAGTCCGGGGGGTCGCAGTGCGCTGTACGAGGAATTTGCGCGTTAGTTGTAATTCCTTTGAATCATTCATCCAGACTCTCTTCAGATGTTAAATTACAGACGTTAGATTCTAATTTGGGGTAAATCACTTCAAAATCTAGATGCTCCGTTCTCATTAGACCTGATTTGCTGTGTAATGCAGCAACGTAAGCAGTCGTGTTCTCCCACTGACTGCACAGAATGTGGAATCAGTACAGGTGACATAGAAGAGCCCAGGTTTAACTACGCAGGCCTTAGGTAAGAGCTTCAGAGCTTCAGATGAGACAAAAGAGAAGACGAAGGTGTAGCACTCAACCAGCTGGATTTGTTTCTGCAGATGTCTGTGCGATACTGCCTCAGATAAGGTGGTTCGGTAGCTAGGTGGTGCTGTGGTAGGTCCTTTGACAATGTGGAGACAAGGACGAGGGAGAGGAGGGGAGGGAAGTTGACAAGATCAGAAAAGAGGAAGGGGAAGAGGATAACGAAGGACTAGGAAGAGAATAGGAAGGGATTAAGGAGGGGAGCTAAAGAAGGACCGAAAAAAAATGAGGGAGATACTGAAGAAGAGAGGAGACAAGGGGATAAGAGAGGAGAGGTGGACAGGTAATTAGCAAGGGAGAGCAAAATTCAGTGATTCAATGGAAGAGAAGGAGAGAAGTAGAGAGGGATTGTAAGGCTTTCGGCCTAATGAGCTGCAGTCTGGAGGGCAGTTCTTTTATAATCACCATCTAGTGGAGAGAGCTGGTTCTTTACAATTGTTCAACTTCAGTCCTTCAAAGACTTATTTAGGGAATTCAGCGACCAAAAGGCCCCTTTTTTTCACAGCAGCCATTTTGACATGTCAAAGCAGGGTGAAGCACAAAGACAAACCAGCACTAAACTACACATAATGAATCACTAACGTACCCCTCAAAACACAGCAAACACCTCAAGAGACACTTTCATGTATCCATTAATTGGACAACAACTAAATCCATTTAAATCTTCTTTATTTCAAGAGTCTCTGATTAACAATGAATAATTTAAAGGCCGATTTAAATTCTAAATGTTGATTTATTACAATAAATGAATGTATTGATTAATTAAACCCCTGATGACATAATTGTGAATGGGTAAATATAAGTCTAATTTGTATAACTTTAATAACTACATATAGTACTTCACTTTCACAGAGTAGGGTTTATACAACGGAGCCTTTGTAAAGCTCCACACACACACACACACACACACACACCGTCTCAGCTGACACGTACTGCCATGCTGGTTCTTCATCTTTCCGTGCCCTAATAGCATTGTTATGGTTCCTGCTGTGCATATACGTCGAGAGCCTAATCTAATCCCTTTCATACATTGGATTCGGTAGATCTAGTACATCTGATAGAAACACATGCTGTGGCTACTGGAACATTGACATGTAAACAGACCAGTTCCTCCGTCCTCAGTCTCGGGCTCTGCTCTCTAATCATGTTTCCAGAGTAAAGAGGCCGGAACGCGAGGAGCGTTTATCTGCAGCAGGTGTCTGATTAATGCTGCAGTCTGTTCCTTGTTGTTCTGAAGGGTTGTGTTTGTGCAGCATGTCACACGTGTGAAGCATGAGCAACATGCCGGACCGGGGAGGAGGCTTGAGCAGGATTGGTTTTCTGTGGCTTCTTGTGCAATGAATCAAAATATGAAGAGGATGCAGACTGCACATCGACACCATGCCCAAACACATGACATCAGTCACCTGCACACCGTTTGCTCATTGTTAAGAGGAAGGTCAACTGAAATGAAAACAAAGAGACATAAATTGAGCACGAGGAGAAACAAAAAGACTACAAAGAGCCAAGAAATGTCCAAAAACTGCAAAGAGACACAAATGAACCCCATGGGGCTACAAAATGACCACAAAGAGACACAAAATGACTACAAAGAGACTCAAAATGACTACAACTACATGCTAAACAACCACAAAGAGACACAAAATGACCACAAAGATGTAAAATGACCAGGACTGTAATGTTGCGTCCCTTTCTGGGTGTCTTGCTCCGATGGAGGACGGGTGGAAGGAGATTTTCTAAAGGATTAGACTCGCCCGTTCTGATCCCTTGTGGGTTTTTTTTATCAACTGCAATGGAGACAGATCCCGTCTAGACTGAAACCTGAATGTGTTTGCTTAAAGTCAATGAATACAGCTGTCAAACTCCTGCAGAGGATGTGGTGTTGAAGCTGAGACTTTCACACCAGGGAACGTTGTAAACACATAATTAGCATGACGCTGACTCAGTAATTGTTTCTATAGCATCAAGGTCAGGAGACTAATCAGCATGAGTGTGTGTGTGTGTGTGTGTGTGTGTGTGTGTGTGTGTGTGTGTGTGTGTGTGTGTGTGTGTGTGTGTGTGAGTGAGAGAAAGAGGCAATTACAGCTAAAAGAAAAACAAATTGTGGCAGCAAGCTGATGAGACGACAAGCTGCAACACTGGGACTGTTTTTAAATATTATTGGAGGAAGAAAATACAGTCAGGGAATAAATGAAACCAATAAAGACTTGGCAGAAGTTCTCGTCTAAAGAGTATAGCAGCGGGCGTCTAATGGCGCTGCACGTCTGTGACGTGATGTATAAAGGCCAGCTATAGTGACGGAGGAGAGCCAGCTAACAGACGTTAGCTAAATCTAAAGCCCAGATGGGACCCGACACTTCACCTCCTCAGCAAAGCTCAGCATGAGGCCTGATGGGAGGTAGAGACACGGAGATAACGGGAGACTTAAGAAAGATATATCGATGTATAACAAGAAACAAGCGAGGGAACAAGGGAAAGAGAAGAACAAAACAAAGACAGGATGAGGCAAGAATGAGGAGGCAAAGTGAGTCGAGTGCTGCATGTCCCTCTTCCTCAGCAATGCCAAGTGAAGATTTAACCGCGCCAGAGCTCTCCGGCTGCTCACCGGGCTCTCATCAATCTGCTCTGCCGACCCGGGTCAATGCAGCTTCTCATTCATTCAAAGGGGAATCCCTCCGCAGCCGTCCACTGGAATCCTTTACTTTTGATTGGTTCAATCCATATTTATACTTTTATTATTATAAGTATTTTCAGACTCATTACAGTTGAAGAGACGTTTGCTGTGAACTCAATAAGTTAATATTTGCTAGTTTAGTTATATTAATTTGTTTTAGTAAGTATGCACGTAAGTTCACTTCTAGTTTATTTATTCATATATCAAATGTATAAATGATCATTATTATAGTATGTATGGGACAGAAAGACTAGAAGGTGTGATTTATTCATGCTCGCTGTGCGTCTCTCTGTCTCCGAGGGACAGAACGGGAATGAAACACAAAAGAAACATTTATTCCTTATTAATCTAAATAGAAAGGAAACCCACCGAAAAAAAATCCTAATTAGAATGATTTCTTTATCGCCACACTGACAGACAGAGGTTTACACACGGGGTTAACAGCAGCACGCAGCCTAAACACACTGGTACAGTGTAACACAAGTGAGCTTCTAATGAATATTACAATATTAAACTATTTAATTAGCTGGAAACTGTAAAAAACAAATATGCATTTCAAGGTATATGCTTCAGATTAGAACCTATGTTCCTGCGAGCACGCTAACAATCTGCACAGCGTCTATAATTTATAACGCACACACATCTGTGACGCCGTTTTCTTTTGTTCTTTCTGCTTTGCCGCACGCATTCTCTTTCATTTCCTTCTGTTATAAACACACAGCAAACATGTTTACACTCAGCTAGTGTCCTACAGAGGGAAGCAGCATGGCGAGCACACAGTGGAACAGTGCTGGTCGCTCTGTAGTATCCCTCATTAGAAGTCTTGTCTGCTCACACAGGACCTTAAAGCACACATCAGCCTTTTGTCCAGAAATTGGACGGTTTTATTTATTTATTTGTGCAAAACGTACAATGACAATAGTCAGCAACACCGTCCTGGCGTCACGTTATTACACCAATGTGTTTAAAATACAGATGCTTGGTCAGTGGCCCCGAGCTTCAAACTATGACGCTCACGTTTCCCCTCCAGTGTCAGTTTCGGACACTTCAGGGAAGGCGTGTCAGGTTCAACTCGTCACATGCATGGTGTCTTTTCAAAATAAACTTCCGTCTTCCGTTCAGAAGTCAGGTTTAGGCAACAAAACCACTTCGGTCGGTTTAGGAGAAGAGCTTGATGAAGGTTTACTTGACTGACGAATATCTAAGTCATGTGACCACCGACTGACGTGACAAAATGTCAACGTTCACAACTGATGAGTTACACCCTGGGGTGTCATGCGTCCATCGTATAGAGGAATAATAACTCTGCAGCTTTTTGGTTTCTGGTTGTGCGATGCTCCAATTATGGGTCATATTTAGCTATTTGGTAAAACAAGGAAAACTATTAAAATGCATGGATTTGCATTACTGCAGATGTCAATTAAGTCCAAACGACTGTAGTAGAGCTGCTCATTAGCTCACAACAGCTGTGGTCGAATACTTGGCAGCAGCTGGATACAAATGTTTGTTCCACTAATTGAAAAAGAAGCAAAGAGCTGAAATAGACAACTATAAGGTCCCAATTAATACATAGTCATAAAGGAGGGGGATTTGTAGCATGTTGAAGATGAAGTTGATCAATACTTTAGTACAGTTAGTGGGATAGTTACGAAACCAAGAGGTCAAGGGTCAAAACGACTACAACACAAGCTTGTAGCACAGATAGAAGTTTCCACTTTCTACCCGTCAACTGTTTTTATTTCCCTTTCAGCTCCAGACCTGAACGCCTGAAAACTGGGTCACACCTCAATCTTAGTCCGAGTGGAGTAAGAGACTTCATGAATGATGTAGATACTGTAGAGCGGGGCGGGGGCCCTACAGTACATGCACTGTGTGACACAGTAATTGTTTGTGTGTGTGTGCATAGTGTGTGTCTGGAGGGAGTCTCTTTTGTAGTTCGGCCCAATGTCTGTGTGCGATTGTGCATTCATGTGTGCCCGACATTTTCACACAGCGACCGTGTTCTCTTTTATGCCTGAAAACAAATTTGCTGCAACGTTACTGCCAAAACCTGAGAATATCAAAGAAGCCTTTTAATGAGACAATGAGATATATGAGTTTGCAATCTATTTCATCTTTGCAATTCCTTTTCTGGGGGAACGTTATATCAGGAACGTTTGTGTAGAAGTCATTTGTAAAAATCTACCAGTACGATATCAAAACATTTTTTTGATCATAATATTAACCAGCAGAGACGGCAGGATGTCACTGTGCCAAGAAATCATAAGTAAATCAATTATATTGACTATAAAACAATGAAGGCTGTCTGTAATTTGTGCAGTTTAATGTTTCCTACAACAGTTGTACTAATGCTAAATGTAATGTCAGTTTAAAGGACTTGTCCAAAATCCCCCAGTAGAAGATGAAGGCCAGGAGATGCTGCTGAAAGCTACTACAAAGCCAGTAAGTGGACCTTGAGTTACGAGTGTTTGTGTCAAACAATACGAGAGTCTGACCGGCTACAGCAGCTGAGACGGAGACACCATACTGAAAATGCAGGACTGAGCATTTGGCCAGGTGTAAGTCTCTTTAGGCCAACAAGGGCACGCATGATATCATCTCTGAGCACATGGCGATGACACCTTCGGGACTGACCCACCCATATGTCTCACCGTAGAGCCTTAGTCCCCGACATTGAGGTGATGCACATTAATGCAAACCCGAATTCCTGCACTGCATCTGCAGAGGTTAAGTCCCCTCAGTCTGCTCCATCCCGCTATCGGTCAGACGATCCGGACGGAGCGAGGCGCGAACAGGAGTCTGTGGAGGTGTGACATATCAAAGAGATTAAGATTACAATCTCACTTCATCCCCCCCGAGTTAAAGAGAATTCACAGACCGACCGCTCTCTCTTGTTTGCATAGTGCACCTGAGAGTATATGCACATACAAGCAAAAACACAAAACAAAAATGAAATGTGAATCTTTTTTGAATATGAGATTTATTTAATCTCAGCAGGGTTCATACACAGTTTTCATTTGAAAATATCCATACTAGGAACTCTGTGCCAGCCACAACAGCATTATGTGCAGAAGACGAGCGTACGCACACAGACGGTGAAGCATAAAGGAAGCAATTCATTCTCATCTTGCCCAGAACAAACGTACAGTATTAACCAGCGCTAAGTGCCAATGAGCTGCAGAAAATCTGCTGATTTGCATTCAACAGCAGAAAAAGTCTCATTTCACACATGATGAAGGGAAACGGGTTCTCTTGAAGGGACACAACCCGAATGAACGACTACTAGATATCACCGTCGATTTTCCCCCATTTGATTACTTACAATAAGACAGGTTTTTTTTGTGTCACAATTATTCTGAAAATGCATGTGTAATTATGCAAATTAGTCACTATCTTTTCAAGTATGCGCTAATTTGCATACATTACCAGAATAAAAAAATCTGAACATGGTATGAAGCCAGAAGGAAAATTAATTTTGTCGACATATTGAATTCAAAGGTTTTTACAGAGGGAACCTTGGATACCTCTTTGTATCACTCCATTCTTGCCATGTTTTTAGCAATAAAAGGTTGTATAAATCAGGCTATGAAGGATGTGTGAACAAACCCCTCTGTGTTAACCTTCAGAACATAGAGAGCAATGAAAGTGTAACGTTTGGTGTCTGTAAGAGCGACTGAGGTGGAGATTTATGGCTCAGATTATAAGGAAACACCATGAAACCTCCCTTCCTTTATTGACCAGTACATTAAAAACTATGTTTACGTGTGGGGGCGTCTGCATCGTGTCCGATACCCAACAATCAAATGGTTCCCATCTCTCATCATGCAACTCTGACAAAAGCCTCTAGCAATGTAATTAAGTCTCTCTGTGTGTCCATGCTGTGACTGACAGATTGTTGACTGTTGCTCAACAGTGCAGAGTCACAGGAAATGAGCGCGAGACATGAGTTATTGATAACAGTAATTATCTGAGGCCAGTGCAAGCTGTTTGTGGTCATTTAAGTCATTTGGAAGTAAGCAACTCTTGATGGCAACTTGTTAAGACAGATGTTCGAGTTTGGTGTGCACTGGACCTGCTCCGGTACCTTCTGCTTCCAGGTAATAGGTACGACGACCAGACCAGAACCTGCAACTTGTATGCTCACACTGTAAATCAATTGATCAATTGAAGCCGTGGATGGTTTTGTCCATTGACAATCGTCAAATTAAGTGTGTTCACACCAGACAGCGCATCCTTTATGATGCCAAAAAGAGAGAGAGAGAGAGAGAGGCAGCATTACTGTGTGCATTTCTGTTATGAACTGAAAGTAAGACGAAATATGCAGATGTCCGGAAGATGCAGACAGTATGGTGTCTGCCGAACTCGTTGTTTTCAAGGCCCTTAAAAAAAGGAACACGTTAACTGAATACGAAACCCTGCTTCTTCTGGTCCACGCGCAGTTGTGCATAATAACCAGGTCGACTTCTTAGGGCCAACCCTCCGAACTCTCGTCCGGCGAGACTCTCGTTCAGACTCTCGCTCGTTTAGATTCAGAACATCGTTCCCATGTTTTATCTTGTGACTTAAAAAAGGGGGGAAAGCATGAAGGAAGACAGAGTAAGACCTGCCGTTTGACGACAGATGGTCCATCAAGCAAGGCAATCATCTTGAAGTCTTTTTCTAGAGACCGAAAGGTCTTGAAGACGGCTTTTGTTTTCCCGAGTTCTGCACTTCAGAACACTCCTGTATGACCTCTATATCTCAGCCATACAGTGCAACAGGGCTGCGTCTCATTCATAATGCATGCGAGGACACAGAGTCTCCGACGCTCTTCGGAGACACACGAGCTGACTAATAAATACTGATATTCAAAAATGAAAGTTCATTTCTGCTATGAGGATTAATGGCCCGGCCCGTGGTGGTCACTTCAGAGTGCATGATAACTCAACAACGACTTCTCCCTTGGGAGTACTTGTATTTCAGTCATCTGCTCGCTTTCTTCTTGTGTTATTTCTGGGATAGATTTAAAGAAATATACTTTTTTTTCTTTGTCCATTATCCGACTTGATATTTTGATTACCTTAAACGAGACATGAAGAATTGTTTGCCTTCTGTTCGCAGCCTTTAATGACACAATGTGCTTTCCGTTAGGAAATCCAATCTGCAGAGACCTCGGGAAGAGATTAATTACCTGCGGAAGTCTGTACGCCTCACCTGGTTTCATCTACACACATCCAGTTAATTCTACAGAAAGTAGAGGCCGAAGCCCAGATTATTATCCGACTATCCGTTCAGCTGTGTCTCGGTCTTATTTAAAGAAATGGCCCTTACTGGCCCTTTGGCTTTGCTCCAGTCCACTTGTCAGGAGTCAAACTCTGGGAGGAGAACGCAGTTCAGCAGTTTGTGGCTGTGGTCCCACGACGAATCTGTTCTACAAGCATCATTTCAAAACTTCAGAGAAAAGCTCCAACATCGAAAATGAAAACCCCTTTTCGATTCCTTCCACGTTTGTTATATTGTACATGGGTGAGTAGCCTATACCGTCCTACCTTTTGAATGTATCGATTCTACTGCCATAGCATATCCTTGTCTATGCCACATGCAACTCTGCAGGCAGGAATGGTGCAAAATACCCTTTACAGCTCTCTACATTCAATCGAGGTAGCTAGCAAATGTTCAGGCACTGTTCCTTTCATGTTAGGCGTCCTAAGGATTTGATCGATCATCTTACAAAAAGATGGCTACAAGCTCGAGCATTCAAAGAAGTGTGACAGCCGAAAGCCGTTGCAGTTTCAGCAAAATTTGAGGAAATTAGCTCAAAGCATTCGTGAGATATTGCGTTCTCAAGAACGGGTCGGACATGTAATCGGTTCATCCTTGAGTCCGTGTGGACGTTTGGTCTACATTTGAGATCAATCAGATTAGACCATGTACATTATACACATATACACGCCTAGAGAACATAAAAACATACACACATGTACTCTCTGACGCACACACACATGCTGTATGTAAGCAAAGCAGCCCCAACTGGTATTAGGAGGTTAAACTTGTTACAAACAAATTAGTTCCGAAAAACATTGACGAAGTTCCCGTAAAACCACACGACGTGCCACTAAAGATGGAATCTGTTCCTCTAAGTGCTTCTTGCATAAGGCTCATTATGTGCACTGTAAAGATGGCGCTTTGACAAATAAGGACCTAGAAGAAAAATCGATAACAAAGAAACAAGCCTATCTTAAATCCGCCTGACCTTGTTAACCTTTTGGCTACCGTGACAGTTTAGGGACCAGTAAATGAAACCCACTGCATCGGACCAATGTTCCCCAATGACCTGTTAATGTGCATCACATCATAAAATGTACAACTGTGCAACCTGAATGTTCACCACACACATCCTCATTCCCCTCCAAAGTGACTCATTAACTTAGTATTGATTGAACCCCGCTGGGACGAGGGCGGGCCATGTTCTGCTGTCAGAAATCAGCTAGATAAGAGAGTTAGCAAGAGAGACGCACACACACACACACACACACACACGTAGAGAGAGGAAATGAAAGTGATAAGCAAATGAGACGGAAGGAGAGAGGAGAAGACAAAGAAAGGGGCCTCACATGCATATATCTATAAATTGGCAGCAGTGTGTGTGTGTGTGTGTGTGTGTGTGTGTGTGTGTGTGTGTGTGTGTGTGTGTGTGTGTGTGTGTGTGTGTGTGTGTGTGTAGCAGTAGTAGTAGTATGGTGATTTTGTTGGTGGGCCCTTGATGCACCATCATCACATTAACAATTAATTTATGACCAAATACCTGCAAAACTAATGAGGTAAATATTAAGCTATACCTCCTGAACATCAGCATGTTATCATTGTCATTGTTAGCATGTTGGCATTAGCATCGAGCTAAAGACACCGCTGTACCGAAGTACTACAGCAGTAGGAATTTAAACTTGCAAGATCCAAGATTGGGAGCATTTCATTTGTCACTCAACAGCTCCCAACATGTCGAGGGCGAGCCAGCGGCTCATTGCTAACTGTGCTTCGGCGAAGGTGCAACAGTGTTTACCTGAGGAGTCCATTTGGTGACTCCTAGAGATATAGAGTTAAAAAAGAGTTGTTTGGTGATACTGGCAGTAATCCTGCTTTCGTGTTCAGAAGGCCTCCGGTGAAGGCTCCAGGTTCTCAACAATATTTCCTATTTCCAAAGAACGTGCTGCAATCAGACAACGTGTCATCAGAGAAGGCCAGTCTTGATGCGTTCCTACCGTGACCTGTTTAGATAGTGTTGAATTATTTCATCACTACAATCAAAACCCTCTGGTTTGCTTAGAAACAGTCCTTGACCACGTTTCTACGACAGTCTACGCCTGGGTGTCTTGATTTGCACCAGAGTACGATTACTGCGTTCACTAAATGAACTACACCAGGGGTTAAACCACACCAGAGTTTCATTAAAACAGACTTAATGTTGGCTTATGTAAGCGCCCTAAAGCTGTATTGGCACAGGACTGATATTACCTGAAACAGTCATTTATCAAGTAGGAATTCCACCACAAACTTCATACGATATTTGTGGTTAATAAGCGATAATATGAGTCCCGTGCAGCTCGGCATCACAGTGATTTGGGGGGGGGGGGGGGTGAAGGTCAGGGTGCACGTGTAGCAGGTCTGAATTCATGCAGAAGTCTGCAGTTTGCACCTCGTCAAGTTCACAGATGAACGGATATTGCAGAAAGACTGTAATTATGTTTGACTCTAGGATCCACACCGACATCTACAAATGTCAGTCTCTGATTTCTCCACTGACACACACACACACACACACACACACACACACACACACACACGCACACACACGGAAGGACAAATGTGTCTGTTTGTTTGCTCCTCTGCGCTCTTCATTATTGCAGCCTTTTGCTCGAGTGGCTGAGCAGACACTCTGGATTGGCTCCAGCCCTAAACCTCACTGGCCCAATCTCCCCTGCATGATTGAATAGGCTAAGCCTTATCTCCCCCCCGGTCAATATCATATACCTGCCGGTGCTTAGCGATTGCCTTCCCCCCCCCCATGTAGATGCTTGTCAAATTGAACGAGGGCCAGAGTTTATCGATTGGGTGATAACGGAGGTGGCAACTGAGGGATCGGTTGAATTTAGGTCGGTCTGGGGGATCCTGGGGGGGGGGTCGACTGAGTCCTTGAGCAGCTTGGTAAAGTGTGCCTGACAACATCTCTGACCATCATCAAGTGTTTTCTGTGTGTCTTTGAGTGCATGATGCACGGACAACTTCTCATACAGTGTATCCGTGGATGTTAGTCCATTTTGATCCCGTTATCACAGCTCATTCAGCAGCTGCAGCCTGTACATGTGAGCATATTGTGTTGGTATCATCTCACCCCCCCCCCGTGTTGTAGTCTTCCTCCCGTCTCTGCTTGACAAGAGGTGCCTGCTGAGATGCCAGACAGTGTTCACGGTCTATTTTTGTGTTGAATATTGCAACATATCTAATGTTTCTCTGTAATCTTCCCCCTCGCTTTCCCAAAGATGTCTGAGAAGAGAAATACAGAGGATTTTAACTGTGTCTCTTTGGAGGACAGAGTGGCACTGGAGCCATATTTGAAGCTTCAGCGTGTTAGCGTAGTTTTGGGCATCATGCTGTATCTCCGTTATTGAACTCACCAAAGTGATCAAGGTAAAACCTGAGCAAAATGACTTAAAACTAAAAAAAACACCAGCGACAAGAAGAACAGATCGTAAACAAGCTGTCAGTTTAAAAGGTGTGAGTGCATTCTAACGTCAGTAATTAAACCTCATTGCACATGAATACTGTCTGTGAGTACTGCAAGTACAGTAGGTCAACATCCTGTTTGCAATAAGAAAAGAATGATCATTTAAAAAGGGGGATAGTTTCCTGCTGTTGGGCTGAATTTGTGTGATTATTGTGTTTATGAAGCAGATCTTTCTTTATGGATTCAGGGCTCTGGAACCATCCTGCCTTCATATCATGTCTATAAAGGACCATAGCTGTTAAAAGCAATATTGAATATCACTAGTTTTGGGCAGATCAAAATGGCGTGATCAAATAATAAAACATGTGAAATCCACTGATCAACTTCACAATTTTTAAATCCAAGGATACGGTTTGTTAGCTGCTGAAAACAAATAAGCAGACATGGTGAAGTGATTACTATTGTCTAGAAACATAAGATAAGATGAGCCAGTTTGATGATTTTCAAATATGAGTGACCAGTTTCATTAGAGACCCTCTCCAATCCATCCATCATGCACAGGCAAAAAGAGATAAAACAGTCACAAAATGATTGAATGATACATTTTAGAGTATTCTGTGCTTCATATAGGTCGAATAAAAACGTGGTTATTGCAGGTTTCTGTGTGCTAAACTTGAGTACAGCTACTTGTCTACCTGAGAAGCACCAACCAGGTGCTTCCTGCTGTTCTTTAATGAGTCACTGCATGTTTACAGTAGGTACTCGGGTTGTAAATTAAATTGAGGGCTGTACAGCATGCTAAAAACAAACTACAACAATCAACAAGGACACGATCACTGATAATTGTGTTCATTGGAATGCACGACCAGGCCCGAGGTACAAGCTGCAGGGAACTGAAACTTGCATCGATTCATCTCGGTGTCCTAATCGTTTCGCCTACCAAATGTGCAAATAATGTGCACACAAGTCCACATGTGGGAACTCTAACCATTAACATGACATTGTTAACTAATTGAAGGAGAGGATGGATCGGGAGGCCAATAACAAAACATAATTGTTGTGTACTTGCAGCTTAAATCAGCAGCATGCTATGAGAGAGCTTGCTGCTGGTCAAGTCCTGTACTGGTTAGAAATCACCAGCTGGATGCACATAGAACTTAGAAGTGTTGCAGCTCCACCTCTGTGTTCTCTCCTGTGGCTGGAACCCCCAAACAGATCACAGAGCAACTATGAAGCAGAACACCAAGCTGAAAACACATGTTGACATTCTCATTTGATCCTGTCATATTGTGGACTCTGCAGGACAAACAGGTGAAGGGTGAACCGTAAATTACATCTGAGAGATCCTTTCTGGTGTTTTTCACCCACAGATGAATCCCAATCATGTCATCGGTGAACCGCCACATCACCTGGAGATCAGAAGACCATGAAGTTAAGGAACAACAGTGTTCCTGTAAAGTCGGGTAGGTCTTTATTCACCGTTACACAATCATTAAGAAGCAAAAGCAGCACGTGAATACATTCAGTATAGCTGAAATAGCATAAAAGAGCTAACGCTAGTTTAAGTCGGCTAGTGTACTCTGATAATGTTAGCTCCTCAAGTTTTTGTTTTAGCGACGTATATCTCCTTCCAACCTCAACGAGCGTCACTATTACACAACGTTTAACCACGACGAGCTCCAAATCCACTAAACAAGTCGGATCATTTAGACAATCTGAAACCATTGAATGAGAGTCTGTGGAGCAGAGCCGGATGATTGTCGGACAATGGTCAAAGCTAGCTGATGCTACGCTATGTTTGAGAGGCGGGACTTAGCGAGGGGTCAATTGCCACCTTGCCAACACTACAACACACTTGTCAAATGAATGTCCCAGGTGGGAAGGAATGAATGTAAAACAGGGCGAAGCTGAAAAAAGGATGCATGATCAGCAAAAACCTCTTGTAGGTAAATTAAGGTTACAGAAATAGTGCAGAGGGCAGCCAAACACCTGGACGGGTCTAGTGCCCAACATCCTCAAGAGCTATTCCTATTACCTTAAGGAGGCAGGAAATGATTCAAGGTTTGATTGGAAAGTCTAAACACAAGGGTTATTTGGCATCAATACAGTCGAGATGGATTGTGATCTTAAGTAGTGTTTTTGCTACCAAGATGAAGCACAGGAACAGATTATGTGGTCATAATTACGGGTCTTTAATTTCTTCTTAGTGAAAACATGTCAAAATGATAAGAGCTACAACGAAAAAAGAAAAGCTGCAGCCGTTCACCGTGCAGCCGTTCACCGAGCTGCAGCTCAGCGTGTAACTGTGACAGACAGTATCTTTTCATGGAGATTCAAACCGGCTAATAATGTCCATTACAGTCAAAATATTGGAGAACGTTAATGGTCTGCCTGGGAAACTACAATTACAGCATCACAGGATGTGTGCACATTGTCCTTTTATCGCTACTCTAAAGAAGAAGAGCAGCACCGCTCTTCCTCTGCTGTCCTATTATTGCTCGTTGCAGGTCAATTTCTGTCTACATCAGAACACTTCCCCTGTTTTTCCCCATGGAGATACAGGCAGATATTAAAATGTCTGCATCAGCGAGGGGAGACTGTGCAAACATTAAGGGTTTTTTGTCATTTAGTACTCCTACATAAGAGATGAATTTGATTGTTGTTTGTCACATTTTCTCCCCACATCCTTTGAAGCACTGAAACAATAACCCAGAATCAGTCTTCTTCCTTTCTTCTTCCTCATAAAGCTCTTAACCTAAAGGCTCCTCTATGTATTTTACCACTAAATCCATTACTTTCTTTCAGACCGCTCACATATTACCTGGAAGAGGAGGAGAATGCAAAAGATCTAAAGAAAGGATGAACTGCAGACTGCAGGCAAATCTGCTTCTCAAATCAGATCTTTAAGACAGACTTCCCGCTCTGTTAGTTGCAAGTGATCAGATCCGATTAGAGTGTCCAGACGTCACCAACCTATCTGCACGGGCTGCTGCGGTAGTGATGCGGGCGTCAGTAACTACGTAGCCAAGAACGAGAGAGGAAGGGGTGGCGTGAAAGAGGGAGAGAGGGAATGAGAGGAGAGACACTCCTCTGCAGGGTTAATAGAAAGGCTCCTGTGTAAATGAGTGCACAGCGCCGGGGCAGCTATAGCTGAAAACGAGAGGAACAGGAAGAAGAAAAGGAAGGAGAATCAATGTAACAAACGGGGTGAAAGAAGGAGCTGTGAACTATTAATGAGAACCCATTTTGCCTGATGTGGGGCGGGGGGGGGGGGGGGGTAGAAAGGTCAGTGAATTGCCAGGCTGGGGCGCTTTTGCAGCAGAAACACACCAGAAAAAAAGTGATGAGCGTCGTTTGAGAGGGAACACTGACCAGACCGGCCTGCAGGGCACATCTGAGCGAGCATTGTGCCGAAATGATGGCTTATGGAGACGGAGAAAGGAGGGGGGGGGAGGGGCGGAAGTGAGCAAGGACGTATGGGTCAATGCAGCAGACGCTTCGTGCTGCAGTCGGCTCTGTGGATGTCGGGGTGCAGGGACGCCGACTACTGCTAAGAGGGGAGTCATCTTCACCTTAAAGTTGTCTAAAACAGAGTGAATATTCAACTAAAGCTCATCTATATAGTGATAAATCATAGCAGAAGTTATCTCCAGACACTTTTCACGTGTGGACCGTACTTTACAGAAAACCAACATTCCTTAAAAAGTCCCATTTAATGGGTAGAAACCTTGAGCGGCCATCTGCCTCGAATATTGTACTTACATACATCAGGTGGATAGAAACACGACTCCAAATAAATTTGAATGTTTTGCTCTATAGGATTTACTTTGGTTACAGTGAATAACAATGGCGACCGAGATTCGGAGCCCAAAAAAATCCACAACTTTTTGCACTTTTTTTGCATCGGTTTTTGGTTCAAATCTGCTGAACAACTTTTTGGGTTAAAACAAAATGGAAAAAAAATGGAGCTGAATCTTTGAGCATGTGGCAGAAATAACTGCGGAGGGTAGAAGCACCAAGAATACACCTTTTTACATGTTTCTGCATTTCAGTAATATGGAAAAAAAAGAATGCCACCACCTCGTCCCTGGAGCAGCACTATGGACACAATTGAATAAATAAAAAAAGGAGAGGGGTTATAACTCTTAAACACTTTTCTGCAGGCCTTTAAGGATTCCTCTCAATGTCACTCTTGAAAGAAACTTCTTAAAGTCATGTAGTTGAAATCTGTGGCGAAGAAACTGAAGGGATTCCCACCTGAGATTGAGGCATATCTTGGGTTTGAAGGTGCTTCGTACCCTCTGGCCCGGTTTCTTTCCATTCATTCAAAGCCACGTAGGAATCTTGTCAATTAGACATGTTTGTGACGCCGTCAAAACTTTAATCTTTTGCCCACAGGAGACAGTTTGAAAGGGAGCAAATACCCCATGGTGTACATTTAAATAGATCCCGGAGATGAGATCAGGGAGGGATTGAAAGGATTATACGTCGTTATCCGACCCTGTTTTCATCGATGGAAAAGAAGAGAGAAAAGTGGTTAAAAGAGGACAGCCGTTCCCTGTCAGCGGACGGGAGGAATGAGTGGCATAACGCCGCCGCAGGTCTTTCTCTGCAAAATGAAATAATGTGATTGTCTCGTTGGCGGGGAGTTAAAGGACTTGCGCTGAATAGGAAATCCTGTTGTCGGGCCTAGTGAGAAGGAAAGCTTTTAAAAACATATTATCCCTAACAATGGATCCACCCAGGGCGATGTGTGATACATGAGGAGGATTGCACGGACTTGAAAGATATCACGGCCTTTCTCTAAGCGGGTGAAATGTAAAGGAACCACATTGCAATTCTCTCCTCCCAGTCCTCTCATATTCAATAAGCCCATTTCTGGCGAATGAGATGTGAAATTGCCTGCTATCAATATAGGGCCCCTTGGTAAAAGGCATTTTCAGATCTCTCTGAATTGGATTGTTCCGCCATTCATTTTTTGGTGCCCGAGTTAATGACCGCCGTGAATGCGGGGCCGGCCGGGCAGTGACCATGACTCCGGAGGTGTTTAATGAGCCTGCAGGGAGAGCCAGGTAAGTAATCCAGAGCCAGTCATGTGAGAGAAAGGACATCGTTTGATAATTTAGAAGGAGTATTAAACTCCTGGAGAGGGAGGGAGGGAGCGAGGGAAAGATGGAACGAGAGAGAGGAGAAGAGGACAATTGCTGAAAAGAAACTTTCTGCTGTTTTTTAAAATGTTAAATGAATCTCTCTTTTTCACGGGGATGATAATAGCAAGAAGAAGAATTCTGGGCTTTAAAAAATAGAAGCACCTGTGGCACCTATGAACACAAGACCTGGGTAAGAATCAGCAAAAAGTGAATCTTTATGACATCCAGAACAAAACACAGTTTGTATTTAGATGGAATTCATAACTAGTCACATGTACATTAAATGTACAGTTAACTGAGAACATGTTGCTGAAATGGACCCAATGGCCTGAACATGCTTCTACTGAATCCTCTCCATCTTTGCTCCGAGGGTTCAACAGGACAATTCGGGCTCAAATGACTGCTTTGCTAAGGATAGGTGAGCTTCGTCGTCACTGTTACAATAATAAACATGTCGTTAAGGTTCGGGAACGATTGACGTCGTGCTAGAAACTGTAAATGGACAGATGTGCTAGAGTACGATGTTTTCCCGACCCATCCGTTGAACCTGACCTCCTCCTCGGGCAGAGTTTGTCGCTCTATGATTACATCACCTGTCGTCCATCTTTGTTCCCATCATAATCACGACGCCACTAGCGGTTCTTTGTCACTGAAATGTAAACATGTCCTTTTAGGGCATTCGCTGAAAAAAACTGATGTCGTTCTTCTTGGGAGGACGGTCTCTTTTCTCCGATAGCTCTTCACTACTGAAGTGTTTTCAACATTTCTTCAGGTATTCTGGTGAGAGTTCTGTCTGAACTGAGTTCAATAAATGTATCGTTGATGCTGAACATGTAGGAGTGTGTTAAAGGTAAAACCTGCTTTTCTCCCCGGGCTCTCCTCCAATCTGCTGCTCCCACTTTCTGCAATCAGCACACAATGCTGGAATGATTAGTCGATCAAGAAAATTGAACAGCGAAATGTTTCCAATTAGGGGCATCTTGTTAGCCGAGTGGTTAAGACAGATACCATGTAGTCTTACTGCAACATTAATCATGTCTGGGACATTGTGTCCGTCTCTGTACGATCACATATCTAACTAGAAAAGTCTGCAACGTATCAGACACGTTTGTCACTTGAACGTCTCACGCAACAGATTCTCTCTCATTGTAATCTATGCAGCCGTCTGCAACGAATTGTGCGTTTAGTGTTTAGCACCTTTAGCGTTTAGCTCCGTTAGCCAAACACCGTAGGACTCCCAACGGCTGCTAACAGCGAACTAGCTCCTCTCCTACCGACATAAGAAGACGCGCTCCATTGTTAGCTCGGTTTGTCATTTGCTAAGTGACGGTTATAGATACATATATGCAAACTGAAGCAGTTGTTGATCAATTGTGCCCCCTACCAGTCAGTGACGGTATGAAACGGTCAGTAATATACGTATGCACACACACATGCTAACGCACACAAACAACAGAAAACATAATCTCCTGGCGGAGGTAATACTTATGGAAGAAATGCCAGAAATAATCGCCCGCAATTAAATGCAAGTGTAGCTACTCAAATGTGAGCATTTGCTACTGTTCTTGAATTTAGAAATGGTAAATGGAATATCTCTATGTGACTGTAGACTATTGGATACAAAATAACGATTAAAAAGTAAAGAATGTGTGTGTTTGACTGTTGGTTAGATGAAGTAAACTATTTTCAGGAGTCACCTTGGACTGCCAGAGCTTGTGATGAATGTTCTTCACTATTTGACATTCAATGGACTGATTGAAAAAGAAATAGTCAATATATTGATTGAGAGATTGAAATCTCTTTCATCTTCGTCCACATCGCCCAATTTGGTCATTAAAATAAAGGAAATGCATTCTGGGCTACGGCTCTGCTTTTGATTATGATCCATTCTAATGTATTTATTGTAAAATATCTATGACAGTATTATCCTCTGCTGCCTGTTGATATATCATTGCACGTTTAAAGAGAATATCACGGTCCTTACTAATCTAATTCAAACTTCTGTCGTGAAAGAAAACCCGCCCATGATTGTAGTCTTTGCAAATGATTCGTGCAAAAAACCTGCAATCAGCAACCTCAGAGGGAAGAGGCCGGGGGAAGCAGATAATGAATAAATTAAACTCAGGCGGGCTGACAAACGAACCACTGCAGAAAAAAAACATCAGGGACTAAGATAAGAAAGAGTGCATTTATAAGATGAAATTAATGAAATGTTTATGTGCGGTGGGCTTAATACGGACGGAGAGGGATAATAATTCATGCTGTCGCCTTGGGCTCGCCCCCGCATAAACAAGACAATAAAAAAAAAAAGAGGATATGAAAATGAAATTAGCCTCTTTCTTTGTTGACCGTGAGCTTGAGATGAAAGCAGGTGGTCAACTCAGCACATATATGCTTAAAAAAACACTTGCACAAGCACAACTCCCTCGTTTAATTAAACTGGCGAGGAAAAGTCAACATTACAATATTTGCATATAATATTTCAGAGTGACGCATATTACAAAGCAATGAACGGTGTTTATCTGTAGCTCTCTCGCCCCCCCTCCCCTTCCTCTCCATCTGCAGCACATTTCATTTTCACAAACCAATAATATACTGTATGCAATTTGGTTACATCCCAATTATGCTGCGATGCGTTCATTACGTCTGTTTATGTGAGAGGATGCATCTGTTTGCATTGGTGTAGATTTGTTTGAGATGTGAGTAGTTTGAGTGAGATGAACTCCGGCTGGAGGTGGTGGCGACCACACAGTTTGCTCTATAGTGCCACACGCAGCTCGGCAGATTGACTCGCCTCTGTCCTGCTCTGCTCTGCTCAGATTCTCAAACTGCATTGATTTGAGACAAACAAATCCATTTTCATGCATTGCTCAAAAGTTGATTCAGGTGCATCATTTAAATTCAACAGAGGGAGAGACTGCCATCTGGTCAGATCTTCCAAGTTATATAATCCCCTCTGTTTGTTTCTTCTTAAGTTTTCAACCACTTCGATTCGCCGTATTGCTGCTGGCATTTAGAAATAAGGAGCAGAATATCACAGCTTGTTTGCTCCTTTTAGTGCTATATGGTGGATTTATTTTATGACCTTAGTAAGGACAGAAAGTTTGCCGCTAATGGTTCTTGTGTAACCTGCTGTTATTAAAGCACCCAAAGTAGCATTATGAAGTCCACTTACACTGAGGAGGAAGGGGAGAGTTTTTTCCAAACAGTCCATCTAATATGATGGACTGTCAAGGAAACACCACTGTAAAGGAGACATACTGTCCGAAGTGTGGAGAGAGAGGGAAATTAAACAGAGGTTCATGTTTCCACAAAAAGTGAAGCCACAATCTTACGCACACAAGGTGGTCCAGTATAAAGACGTGTCCCTGAGAGATACACTCACAATGATAGTGTTGTCTCCAGTCCTCTCTGCTTCCTACAGTCTCTCTCTACACAAGTCTCAAGTTGAGGCTCATCAGGCAGAATTTCGACAACCGTTCGTCTGATCTACTTCACACTTGGTGGGTGGATTGTATTGTTGGGGACCCACGGACGTGCAACGTCGAAGTTGGTGCAATTTGGACACATGACAAGTTTTGGAATTTTGCATTATCCAACTATGAATCAAGGAATCTCTGTCTGTCTTTATGTCCTTTGTATATCTCCAGAACAGTTCATCTGATCTACCTCACCCAGGGACGTCCAGGGTCAAAGTTGGTGCAATCCCCCACAACCCAGTCACCTTATAAGATGTTGGCATTGTACGTCTCGGCAAACCACGAATATGTTACATTTCAACGGTTCTGAAACCCTAGATTACGTGTATCAACGTAATAGTTTTAACCGCTGATGTTTTGGGTAAAAAGAAGAACATTACTGTTGGTTTTACACGGGACACACACGGGGGTCTCCTGGGTTAAAGTCCTGTGTTGGACCCATCTATCCACCCCGATCGACTCCTTATGGACACTTCCGTAGACTCTGATTACACCGATTTGTGATACATCAAATACAAACCTAATCCAGAAGAAAAAAGCGCATATATGGGAACAGGAAATATGTGAGACTAGGCTTCCTTGCCCCTCGGTGGGAATCTGAAAGCAATTTGTGTGTTTCAGCGCCCAAAAAATTAGTGGATGCCCCCTGGGAGAGAGACTCACTGATTGATTTTTAGTTACAGTCAGACTGTGTGCAGGTTTCTTCCTGATGAGCCTTGACTCCGCCTTCCAGGCTCCTAGAGAGGGGGAGGGAGGCTCAGCGCTAAAAAAAACAGCCTTCATCTCCAGTTGAAAAAGATTTAATCAGCATTATATTAATTGGCCTAAAGCCACAGCAAGTAGAGGGAAGATCTGAATAATATTAAATACATTTTAACCACTAAGATGAATGCTGTGTACTGTGTAAATGATATATATTAGATAGATAGTGTATGGTATGTGTCTTTCACATCTTTCCATTCAAGAAAACAATTACAGGTACAGTATATCTCAGTGGCTGAGAAAGATACTGGTGGATTGAGTCAAGATATCAATAGACAGATGGAGGATGGATAGAAAAACAAAAAGGAAGGAGCAACGCAAGAAGGTGTCTAGGGGGTTGAAAGAGTCGAGATGAAGTGAAGTGAAGGAGGTGAAGGACAGAGCGAAGAGGAGACAGAGATGGAAGATAGAAAAGGGACGCGAGGAAAGGAGACACCAACTGAAAGAGGAGGAGAGTGTGAGATCGGTGCTACGCAGAGAGTGGTACTGTAACATTAGCAGTGTGTGCCTCAGAGTTCTGCCCATTCCTATTACCATCACAGCAGGATGCATCCAAGGGTGAGACCTGCTCACTCTTGAGGACACATTCTCTTGCCCTCCTACTGTACTCACTCACACACCCACTAATTAGGCTATGTACTAACATACAAATGCATGCTTCTTTTGCAGGTATGTCACACATACTGTAAGACACAACTCTCTCAACCTTTCCATCCGAGCCGTGGGTTCAAACCCCGGTTCGCTGCTGACTGTACAGCCCCCACTCACTACATCTTGCTCCATCAAGCACGATGTCTTATTAAGTGACATGAGAGGAGAAAGAAAACAGAAACAAACCCAGAAAACGAGAGGGCAAGGAGCAGAGTCTTCCCCTCAAAGCAGTGCTGTGCGACTGGTGGGGCGTTGCGTGTAAGCAACTGCCTCGTGAATGATTTGCGAGCGCTCAATTATTGACGAGGCTTCAGAGATCTGATGAGGTGCTCTCCGAGCCACTCGGTCGGATAATCGGCCGGCGGGGGTTTTTGGAACGGCTTCCAGCAAAAAAAAGCAGACGGTGACTTTGCACGTGCGAAACCGCCGGTGAGCGCACAAGTGTTTTCCCCCCTCGCCGTGGCCGATGCATGACGAGACCACAGCTGGCAATAGGACGCGATGAAAGCGCGCGTGTGCATGTGCGTGCATGCCAACCACTCCAGGGTCTAGAATATAGCTCACGGGGAAGGGATTGTATCACTCTACTAAACGTGATTAATTAAAGAAGTTCTTTGCATACGATTAGCATCGAGATGTGTGCGTTTGCACGGAGATCATTATAACCATGCTGTGCCTCAACCGTTCTACATGAAGTTGTCTAATTGGTTTACATCATCACCTGTGGGTTTAAACTCCATGACCCATATATCTGTAAAGTGTGAGTTCTTATTCATAAATATAAAATACGGTGCCTCGGTTCAAATCCTTCGGGGGCTTTTATTATATTTGCGGACTTTGATGTTTCCACTACCACTCTGAAGGGGTCTTTATTAGATCAACAGCTGCAACAAGAGCTCCGGCAGATTCCCCCTCAGCTGTTTAAAGAGATGCTGAATGCCGGGGTGACACAAGGGAGGGCAAAGCAACAGAGAGGGAGAAGATGAAAGGAAGATTGAGGGAGAAAGAGGCGCTTTTCGGTTGTTAAAAAACGCACAACACATGAAGGAGAGATGGCACGGGGCGGGATGAGATGAATGGAAGGAGGAGAGCGCCTGGAAGACAGGAGGGAGAGAGGGAGGGAGGAGGCGAGGAGAGCAGCAAACACCTCGTCTCGTTTCTTCCCTTCACCCTCGACCTCCACCTCCACCCCGTCGCGCTTGACTGCATGTGCTGCAAAGTGATGTATAAAAACGGAGAGCTTCATATAGTCCTTAAATCCAACAGTCACAATGCCATAGGTCAGAAAAAAAGTAAAGATTAAATACCAGAGGACGGGAACGCAACAATAAACTAGATCGTACATTAAACCAGAGATTATCAAAGCGGGGTCGGAGGGACTCTGCCGGAGAATCATTTGCTATAGATTTAAAAATTGTGCTGCGTCATTAAAAAGTGCATATCTACAGATTGGGACCATTTGCACCAATAAAACAAGCACATTGTGTCTATTACTCTCGCCTATATTAGCTTAACAAGTTAGTTAGGTTTAGGCAACACAACTGTTTAGTTAGGTTTCGGAAAAGATCGTAGTTTGAGTGAAAATAATGACAGAAGTGGCATTACTTAACTACGGAAGTTACACGACAAATAAATCAACGTTGACTTCTCGTTTCACACGACACACTGCTGTCTCCTGGGTGAAAGTCTTAGTTTGACCCATCCACCTCCAGCCCTGACCTGCCCCGTCTAGTTCATGATGACTTGGATTGGATTAGATTAGATTAGATTAGATTAGATTAGATTAGATTAGATTAGATTAGATTGGTACTTTATTAATCCCTCAATGGGACATTGTTTTTGCTACAGCAGCATTAGTAGGTACAGGTAAAGCAAAGCAATACAAATAGAGTAAAAAATATTAAATATAAAAATGCACAATATATACAATAAAATAGAATCATACCGTACTACATTTGGAGTCTGCAGTGTCTTCACAGGCGAGATTCAAACATGAAAAGGCAACAAACGTGTTTGTGTTCAGCTAGTTAGCAGGTTTATTTTTAACACATGCTGCATTTTAAACAATCTCTTAACGTTAGATTGCGACAGGCTCTCCATATGTGGTGCCGTACATTCCGTAGCTTTAATAAAAACACGAACGCAGCGAACAGCAGTGTTGGTTTTATTTGCTCGATAAATCTCTACAATTCCATCTGGCAAATGCTGATGCAGATGTCTGCTCCATCAGAGGAATTATTCATAAAAGCGTGTTTTGCTTTCATCGCACCTGCCTTCATAAACAGTAGGACAACAAGACGTTCTGTCAACGTCCAAACATGATCAGACGGAGTCTGGGACGTTACAGATCAACAAAAAAGATGAAGTCATTATCTGACTATTTCAGTGAGACGCGTAGTTCAGCGTTATGAGGACTGCTGATTGAAGCCCTGCGAGCTGATCTATTCTCCTTTAGAGTTAGAAGATAAGAAAAAAACAGAGACGCTGACATTAAGAGAGAGAAACGTCAAGACAGAAAAGACAACGACACGGCAAGAGGCTTTTCAATTTGATAAGGCTAAAGAGAAACCGGGAGAGAGACAGAGAAACGAAACAAAAAGAAAGTGACAGAAAGCAAGAGAGTCGTTTGAGTTTTGCAAAACTCAAACGACTCTCAGCCAGCGTTGGAGCCCCCCCCTCCCCCCCCAGCAGATACAAACACAGGAGCGAGAGGACGGGCGAGGGGCGCCAGCTCATCTCTCAACAAGCATTTCCTCTGTTTCCTACTTCACATGCGATATTCATCTTAATCACAGGACGGGGGGGGGGGGGGGGGAAGCATAATGTAATGTTTTTTGGGTCAGGCAGATGGTCTTTGTTGAGGAGATTAATTACTGAGCTGCACAACATTAATAAAAGGCAAACATTTGAACGAGGGAAATGCAATCTGCCCCGAGTGCCGGGCTAGTGTAAATAGGTGAGTCAGGGCCGGAGAAGGCCGATAGCCCGTGGGCGGATCATCATTTATTCTCTCTGTAGCGCCTGTTGAGTCTGAAGCTGGCAGAGCCGAGCAGACATGGAGACTAATGGGCATTCAACCACCTGGCAGAGAAGAAAACTGGAGATCAGGGTACACGCCAAGACAGGCTGCAGTTACACTTTGCTATTTTCCTTCTTTTAATTTAATTATTTGTCTTTTTTTTGCCTTCAAAAGATACTTTTTGAAGTTTTCAGAGCAGGTCTTTTGAAGAAATGTCTCCTCTTGTATCATTGTGCATGGGTGTGTATGTTGTGTGTACATGTACTGTATCAAAGTTCATATACATTCATCAAACTGTCAGTGTCTACAGTCCTGCATAGACCTTATTGTTCTATTTAAATCAAATTAAATAGTTTTTTTATTTCACGATGAAAACAATTAACTGCACTTAATACACGACAGAGTATCCTTGATTGGTAAATAAAGATTCATGAGACACTACAAACAGATTAGGAAAAAAAAACCAATATGCTCAACACATATTTTTTAGGTGCAAGAAGATGAAACAAAAAAGTCTGCACATCAAAAGAAGCTTATTTTGCTATTTTTCACTTTTAAAGCTCAGGGGATATATATACTGTGAGCAGACAATTAGAAAGGATGTGGATCCTTTTTTAAGTCACGACGCAAACACGTTAAATTTAACCGGGGATGGGAGATCAATGGCACGGTTCTTTATCACGCCAACAATTACAAAATGAAGAGCCCGATATCCCATCAAAAACAAGTCCCCCCCCCACACACACACACACACACATCCACAGATTTCAATTCGGAAACTCAGGCGGCATCGGGAAGCAGAGCACGAGCGCTTGTCGTGGAGCCACGCCAGACAAATTGCCGTCAGCAGGACGGGTGGTAATTTTCCTGAAATCCGGAACATATCAGGGAAATGAAAGAAGAAGAGCGGCACCTGAGCAGCACCCTGGAGACACAGGGGGGACTATCACTTCAAAGATGAGTGCTTTTAGGAAGACTTCCCGTTCCCATCAGGCCATATGGGTAGACAGAAGATGGGGCAAAACAATCTGCACCTTTATTACTGGGTGGTTACGGAAAGGGTATATAAAAAGGCCAGGAAGTGAACACAGAATGGAGTCAGAAGAGCTTTCATTGCCGCAATAGACCGGCGGCGTTATGAGCGAGTCTGTCTCTGGCTGTGTTTGCACACGCCTACATGACAATGTAGTGGTGGAAGAAGTCGATCTTATAGAAATGTTACAAAAGTACAAATCATACAATCACAATTCCACTGGAGTCAAGATGAAATGAAAGATGTCTTTAAAACCTTTTAGATCACAACACGGGTCACACTGTGAAACTATTTAACAATAAATGATTTCTATAACACAAAGTATGGCGTGTGCTCACGATAGCTATAGTACCAACCAATAATATCTTTACACCCATCCATCAATCAATCTGCAACTTATAGCGACAAGGGAGGTGAGGGGGGAGCAGGAGGCAAGTCAAGCCAATGCTGAAGTGCCTCAAACTCGCATTCTCTCTAATGTCCACCAGGGGGCGACTCCTCTGGTTGTATAGAAGTCTATGAGAAAATGACTCTACTTCTCTCTTGATTTATTACCTCAGTAAACATTGTAAACATGAGTTTATGGTCTCAATCTCTAGTTTCAAGTCTTCTTCAATACAGCATGATGTTCATTTAGTAAATTATGGTCCATTTAGAGTCAAACAGACCATAAAGCAGGGTATGCTTTAGGGGCGGGGCTACTGTGATTGACAGGTTGCTGCCGCTACCAGAGCCCTATATAAAGACGTTTCACTGGCACTTTCAGTAAACGAGCAAAAGTATTCACATAAATATACTTAAAATGACTTTAAAGTAAAAGTACTCATTATGCAGAATGGCCCTTTTCATCACTTTAATAGCTGGTAAGGGTGAGGCTCTGATTTAAATTACTTTATATAGGTAGCTTATGGATTTCCCCCCCCCCGGATATCAATAGTCTATCTTATATAATACATCATAATTTGATCGTTGATTATATTTTGTATAAAAAAAATCTGAGGGCTAAAAAGTGCAATCTTTGCCTCTGCATGTTACAGTGCGCCAGATGTTTTACACTGCACCCACTGAGTCACATGAGCAACAAAAATGAACTGGAAGCACACGCACGTTACAAAGAACACGGAACGTCTTTGCTTCTCCAACACCTGTGCCGGCTCTACAGACGCTGTTTACCTCATTTCAAGGCTGACAGCTCATCAAGATGAGTCACGAGATGAGCCGCCTATCTCCAGACAAAAACAAAACTAAACACGGCGGCTTTCATTCAACACATCTGAAGCCGAGATCAAAGAATGCAAATCGCTGTCTATTTAAAATTCTGACGAATTAGAAATACTTTGGATGACCAAATTTAAGGAAACAATTTCTAAAACCATGGGTTCCTTTTTGCATTCGATTTGTTATTGTAGTTTTATTTACTGCGCTCCTCGACTTTAAAAGGTTTTAAAAGCCCAATTAAATTCGATTGACAGGAAGTTTTGACACACCTAAATTCCTCAGTGAACGCAAAAGTCATGCACATGTTAGACGAACCCCCTGCTGTTCCAGGGTTACGTGTGCAGCGTGCTCTAGACGTGGTTCCGGGTGGCTCATTATTAAATCACTAAAGACGTGATAGAATTGTTTTAGATTGTGTGAGAAAGCAGCCAGCAAGACACTTGATCTGCCTTAATAGAAGTATTAATTAGCAATCAGCATTGGAACGTGAACAAAACAACGCTCAAACTGATGAGAACGGGAACAGTATTTCACGAGTTCTATAGATGCTCCCTGACGGCGCCCAAAGGTTTTCCGGGACTGAATTGTTCAATATTAACGATTGCAGTCGTCGCAGGAAGTGGAAGATGAAAGGACAATGTGATTAAATGAGTTTCTCTGTGAGTTGTACCTGTTGAATGTGTCCGGGTTTGACATTGATTGCTTCAAAGAATACCAACTCGGATTGAAACAGCCCGAGTTGATTGGTTGCTTACGACCCGCCGAGGGGTGCGTCTCCAAGCGGTATACCGGCCTCTCTCTCCCCCCCCCCGATGCCTGTGCCGTCATCAAAAGAAAGAGATTGCAACTGCACTGTGGGAAAGTCACGACAAATCAGCTGGAAGATTCCAATCAAATTAGTGTCTGAGAAAAGACACGCTTCGACAATATTCCAGTGATTGGACTGCATTATTTAGGTCTTCTTCGAGCACGAGTCCCCGTGAAATTGTTAAAGTTTAATCATCATTTTATTTTTATTTTCTCATTTTATGTTTTCTTCACATGTCTCGCATTGAAGGTTACAGCACAGTGTTTGTAGCTTGTGTTGTTTAGCGGATAATAGTCCTGAGACTATGGTATCTTCACAGAGATGATTGTGATTGAATATTAAATCAATATTACTGTTTGAGAGCAAAAATAAGCTACACAACAATTAGGGAGGTAAGTAAGCAATAAACAATTAGAAAAAGTAAACCAAGATGTAAGATCCAGATTGGATTAGTTGGTGGGTTGAAGTATGTTGGATAAAGATCAATTCCTTAAATAGCTAAATTGTCTAATGTGACTTTATCAAATGAAAAAAGGATCAATGTGACTTCCCTTGGTGGAGTTGATGATGTAGACGGATGAAATCCTCAAAATGTTTAAAAGAATTTGCGTTTTATGGGAAAGCAAATGCATTCATTGCAACGTTCTAACGGTGTCCATTAAACCTCAGCAGCGTGTTAAAGTGTGACTTGTTGTTAAGTTTGAGGGCCTCCGGGTACACACAATGCATTTTAATAACGTTGTTTACCAGAAAACTGGGGACCGATAATCCCAAACAGTGACTAAATAGTAATACGTTATCTCCACGACAACAAAAAAAAGGGGACTTGAAAGTTTATTGATGAGCAAAATATCTGAGCAAGATATCGTAAAATGCAGGACATGCAACTGAAATCCTCTTAACATTTTTAATTTGACGCACTTGAGCCCAGAGTGTGTTTTTTGGGCTTTTTTTTCTTCTTCTTTTCTCCCCCTCGTGTCTTTGAGCAGACAGCATCCTCTCATCCTCATTGATTAACTCGTCAGACTGGCCAGCTGTGTTTCGCCAGAGATAATGTTTTAATTAACGGACTTCAATATCTAATTAAGATTAGATGTAGATGCTTTATAGAGGTCATTTAAATGAAGGCAGACGGGGCCGGCGGTGGAAGGTCTGGGCTGATGATGGGATCAATATACTGCCGCTGGGGAGTACCTGCCGGTGGTCCTGGGGTACTTTGAAGGGAATGGTTCTCTGCCATGTTTTAGCGAGGCCTCTAAGTCAGGGTGAGGGAACACAAGAGGCTGAAGTTTAGAGGCATTTCTGCACACTGACCTGAATTCCTGATTGGTGCACCAATCATTATAAGGTCTCTAAGGTGTGTATTCTAACAAAGTAAAACAAAGGTAATATCCTTGTTTTACCTTGTACGTGTACTTTAGATGAGTGAATAGGGCTGTTGTGAGTGCTTTAGTTCTTCTTATGTACTGTTACTGTGGAACTACTGTGTTTTATTTTGTGTTTCTGACATGATTATGTTATTCAAAAAGAGCCTAAAAGTGTTTAATCTGGGGATGGCACCTGTGGAGCAGCCATGTATGCATTACAATCTAAAGGGGGTTCATCCTCTGGGGAGCACAAGTTAACTCAGCAAATTACACGTCAATCTGGTTATTCGATTATTAGATATTAGATCTTGCATGCTGCGTGTTGCAGCTTGAAAGCTCAATTACTGTCCAAAAATGAAAGGATGTATCCTCCGGGGAGCATGCATGTGCTCAATAAATGTCATCAACCATATATTTGGTCATTTGTGTGCAGCAGTTTGGACACTAAGGCCTCATAAAGGTGAAAGAGAAAAGGTTAGACGGTCACAAAAAACATCCGGGTCCATCTTCTGGGGACAATGAATCTTCACACCATGATTCACATTAATCTAAGTAGTAGTTAAAAGAAGAATTGCTCTCAAACAATGCTCAAATCCAAGATGCAAGACATGTACTAAGCCCATTAAACCAGAAATGGAACAACAGAAAACACAGATCTTGGATCAATTTCCACCTTTACACCACAACCGCTCGGTCATGCTGTGCATCTCGGAGGGATAACAAGACCTTTTATTTAAAATTAATATGGAAACTAAAGGACATGTAAAAGAAAACCGACAAGACATATCGCTGCACAAGCAGCATTTCTAGGACGATGCTGGTTACGTTAGGGCCGCGTGTTAAACAGAGCAAGACCAAGTAAGATGAATGGAGATCATCACAAACGGTGTTCATGATATTCCAAAACCTGCACCTTGTTGCACCTTTCACCGCAAATGTTTTAATCAATAGAAAGCAATTTCTCCAGTGCTCATTGCTTGGTTTATGCATCGCCAGGCGCTCCTATGATATACTCTGGAATGAAACAGTATTGGTCGCTGAAGTTACTGCAACAATGCTGTTTCTATTGCTCCCTCTCACTAAACAAACATGAACAACATGACAGTTGTTTAACATCAAATTCTCGACAGCTGCATCATTTTCTCAGGTCCTTGTTAAACTATCGATATAAGAGAATTCTGATCCGCCACCTCTATGGTTAGAGTTCATTTAAAGTTACTGTGAGGAACTTTTAACTGTTATGATTCCTCTATATGACCGTCATAAGCAAGTTCCTCGTAGTAGCTTTAAGTTCAAGGAAAGATCACGGTCACGCTGAATGTCTGAGTCAAAGTCACACACTTTGTACACACAAGCCATTAATCCACCCTAACTCCCTCCAAGAAGTGTTGCAGGGAGACAACGATGTCATACTGCTTCTGCCTTTGCTTTGCGAGAGAGGACGGTCATTATGTGCAAGGCCACGAGAGGTCACCAGTCAGGGAAACGTTGCATAGGTCATTTAACACAGTTTAATAAACAATGTCATCAGTCTGTTGATGACACTCTTGTTTTATAATTGTGCATACCCTTCACACAGTCACATCTGAAAGTAAGTTTCAGCTGAATGATGGTCGTGAACGACCTGGTTCATTAATTTCTGGGGCAAACGGGACAAATGTATCTCGGAGATGAGAGGGCAGAGGTCAGCATGTTCTATTCTTTCAGCCTAATGAGCGGTCAGACCTCCACAAGGTGACTTTGATTCGTCACCACAGGACTTCCTTTCACTTTTTTCCCTCTTTTTCTCTTCACTTGTTTCTTTCTCAGCCGTCATGTCCTCTACACCTCCTCTGGGCTGGCCGGCTGCAGTCCTCACACCCCAACACTCCCAAGCTTGAAAAGGCACAGCTCTAATTAAAGCCAATGTTTAAATACCTTCACTAATCCATAGACCATTGTAGTGTATTAAGACTCCCATCATTGATTGGACAGGCTGATTCAAAGAGCCAGGAAAGGAAAACTCATTAGAGGAGATTTGAAAGATGTCCTCTGTTGAAAGCTAGAGAAGGAACTTCATCCTGTTTGTTTACTTGACTTGGGAATATCGTTTTTTAAATGGTTGATATAAGACAGAACTGTGGGTGTTTTTAGCCATGTATGCAGCTTTCTGCTTGTCGGTTCCACCAATTTGGTCCAGACTAAAATATCTCAACAGCTAGTGGATTGATTGCATTGAGATTTCATAGAGACATTCGTGATCCCAAGAGGATGAATCCAACGTGACGTTAGTGATCCCCAAAGTCTCACTGGTACAAACAAACAGGTACAACGACGAACTCGCACAAAGAAAGGGAAACAAAGACTAAAGAGATGAAGAAAGGCGGGGTAAGCAATCACACAAGTGGGAAACACAAGAGCAGGAAGTCAAGTCAGCTGAAACAAGAGACAAGGTGAGGATTTCAAAATTATTGGGATTATTTTGTTTTTACTGGACCTTTTTAATGGCGAGAATAAAGTTTAACTCAGAGACAGATCCTTGAACTCAATCACTCCATTGAAGTCTTTTCAATTGAGCTCAGTGGATTTCAGCAGACCTGCCATGAGTCCTTGAAAATGAAGCCGATGATGCTTCAACACTCCAGAGGAAATAGTTTTTCAACCTGGTCAACAAGTAAATTCAAAACGTTCTGGGGTTTTTTTTTTGTCAAGAGAAAGAAATAGTCCCGAAAACTTCCATTATTCCCTTTCTCAGGAGCAGATTTCTTTCAGCCAGAGGCAGAGGACTTCTCAAAGGACCCACCTTGGTTCTGCCAGATCCATCCTGCTTGGATGCGGCCTTGGAAAACACAGAAAAAGAAAGAAACTATTGCCTCATGTAGAGAAAGAGAGGAGAAAAGAAAATAGGTTTCAGGCTTCTATTCCCCTGTGTGGTCATTGATCTACAGGCTCTGATTCAAGCTCCGTATTAAATCACCCTGGGGTCCAGAGTCAACCTGTTCTCCCTATCTCTTTGTTCAGACCAGCACCAAAGATAACAGAAAGCATTTTGCGACGGGAGTGCCACGGGGGCCCCAATCACGCCTCTATAGCTTTTTTCTTTATCCCTTCTTTCCCCTGCACCCCTTTCTTCACCTCTGTCTGTTTCTCTCTCTGGCTCTTCTTCTTCATTTTCCCTCTTCCTCCCATACCACATTGTTATGGAGTCCTTTGTGCAAGCCCTGATGGAAAGACCACTTTCAAACAGAGGCCGCTCACACTGTGGAACCGGGACAGTAAATGGGATCTTTTGTGGGCCGTCTGAGGGTGCTTTTTCATCACCGACAGACAGAAAGTGAGAAAAGAAAGGGGAAAAAAAACGAGAGAAAGAAAGAGTTTGGTGCCGGATGAAGCCGTTGCAACACCTGCATCGGTCAAAGGAAAGTTGTGTGTGTGTTCTTCAGAGCCGGAGTGTGGTTTCTCATCAGGATTCACATGACGCGGTCTGTTACAATTTGACCACAGGCGGTTCATTCCAGACGGTATGAACTCTTGGCCTGATAATTAGACGTATAAGTGCCGTTTCATCTCACTGTGTTCGTTCAGCCTGACGTTGTGT
This sequence comes from Leptoclinus maculatus, assembly GCA_032191485.1. Taxonomy (NCBI): domain Eukaryota; kingdom Metazoa; phylum Chordata; class Actinopteri; order Perciformes; family Stichaeidae; genus Leptoclinus; species Leptoclinus maculatus. The sequence goes on along the minus strand of JAVDOI010000001.1, from coordinate 19,206,459 downwards.
TCATGTTAGCTGAGTTCTGTTTGGGTTTGAATCGCCCGAACCAGCAAGTCCCGTATCCATCAACTTCAGATGGCATGGAGGGGATCTAGCTTAGCTTTTTTTTTGCAAACCAACCATTACAATACATTTTAAAATAAATGTGTCAAAAGGCCATATTTACCCAGCTGTGTTTATTTTCATTTGTATCTTTTTGATCTTGACAAAAATGTTAACGAGAGTTTTGTGGGATTGAACAACTTTGTACAGACGGAGCCACCCGAGGAGGTTAAAGTTAGCTGAATGAATGATATCATTTAGGATTACGATATTTTAGATTTATCTGATGGTGTTTGCTTGTTTTTCTCCCTGATATGCTCCAGCCAATAGTTATTTTTAAACAAAATCATAGAAAGGCAGAAGCTGCTGATGGCTGATAACACCGTTCCACCAAACAGACAAGGAGCATGTGAGTAAGGATGTTTGTGTGTGTGTGTGTGTGTGTGTGTGTGTGTGTGTGTGTGTGTGTGTGTGTGTGTGTGTGTGTGTGTGTGTGTGTGTGTGTGTGTGTGTGTGTGTCTTAGATCATGTGTTTGTGTCTGTCAGGCCGATGGAGCTTTGTGTTGACAATCTTTGGGCTGGAGATGGTGAAGGTCACAGAGTGACCTATAACACAAAACAGAGCAGCTTGTTGCCTCGTGCTTCTGCGCTTTTTCTCGACTGAGGACTTGCGACTTGTCAGTGCAGAGATAAAGGTTATCGTCCACCTTCACCGTGTACACAAAACCCGTTTCACCTCTTGTTTTTCTCCACTCTTTTCTCTTCATGCCAGCATTTCTCAATCTGTCTTTGTGTCTGTCAACATGCTGCTCACAAGCATGCACAAACAATGCTTAAATCTCTTAAGCGCTCACATATTGGTATCATGAGCAGATGTTGTAATCCTGCGTGGATGCGCCTGCGTCTTATCACGCTATGCTCACACACTGTGCAGGGTTTTGGACAGAAGCACGCCTGTGAGTGTGCATGCATGTTAACGCTGAGAGAGTGACAGCTTCTCTATCAGATCAAGACTGACAGAAGCAGATGACTCAATTAGCAACATTTGGATTCGCCGTTTGACTCGGTGATTGATGGTTGATATTTGCTGAAAACGTGCCTGAGCTTAACGTTCGAAGATACAGCTGAGCAGATGAATATCTTCACGTTACTCTTCTGGAAGTCTTTTATCTGCAGCCAGTAAGGTTCTAGAGAGACACTGAAAGACAAACGTAAACGGTGTTTAGAACGTGGAAATAAAGGTTTCAACTACAGAGAACATAGGATGCTGTCACATCAAAACGTAATTGAGTTTTCAAATTAAAGCTGAAACCACCACATCACCTGGAGATCAAGACAAAGAAATGAAGGAACAACAGTGTTGATTCAACCCTAACCTGGCCTATAAAACGTATTGTTTATGGCTTCATGTTTGTTTCTGCGGCTCTCGGAGTCTTTTAAAAAAGGAATTAACATCCGTTATATCACAGCTGAGCGGTCTTCAGTCACCAGTGAGGAGAGCTCCAATGTGGTCACTGCTCATCTTAAAGGGAGTTGGTGTTAAAGAATTCCCTGCAAAGACACCGGCTGAAGTTCAAACGCGATGAAAGTCAGCACTGTGACAGCAGCTCCGAGGCTTCAGCTTCAGTTAGGTCTGTAACAGCAGGTACAATACGTGGTCAGCTCGGGTGATAATGATCAACCTGCACCTCTTGTGACTCCAGCTGCCTGCCACACATCTGTGGTGAGGAGCTAAAGATAAAAAGTTGTTAAGGTGACCACGGTAGCCGAGTGTCAGTCACACTTGGCCCTTCAGAGCGCTGGGGCAACAGGGGGGGGGGGGGGGGGGTGGGGAAAGAGCAATAAGTGGAAAAAAATGGCAGGAGTCGAAAGCGAGAGCTCAAAAAAAAACGAGTGCGTGCGTGAGAGAAAGTGAGAGATTGAGACAGCGCGATAAAACTGGAGAATTAATGAGCGACCGAGGCAGAGCTGGCGTGTGTGAGCGGGAGAAACAGAAGGGGAGAGAGAGAGGTGGGGATGAGGGAGAGAGAAGAAGGTCAGTGTGTGGATTGTGTCCTCTGAAGAATTTATGAGCGGTGTTAAGACTCATCTGTGGCATCATGCAGCCTCCGAGGGCTGTGTGGGTTAAAGGAATGCCTTGTCTGACGCAAGCGACCTCACAAAAAACGTGTGTTTCCTCTCCCTGTGCTCAATCCTATATGCAACTTATTTGCAGCATCGTATTTGTTTTCTAATACAATGTGTGCTTTTAACTAAAGAGATGGCTGTCAGTCTTTGTTTAAATACAATCCAAAGCAAATGAGGTGAATGATGCGCTCATTCAACCCGAGTTTGATCCAGGTCTGTTCCTGATAGAAACCAGGAGTTTGGGAACGCACTTCCTGACACGCGTTGTGATTGACGAGCAGCATCTTCACTCCTGGTGTCTGAAAGCAAAAGAGAGCCGCTTAGACTGGAGACTCTACCTGCTGCCAGACTGTCCAGATCTCAGATGTTATTTCTGGCTCCTAGTCCACACAGGAGCTATACGTTCTCCTTCACACCTCTCAGGTTTGATGTATCGGTTTGCACTCCCACGCTCTGCTCTGGATCATCTCCTCTTCTGCCCACGGGGATTTGGAAACGTTAAGATATACATCAATGCATGTTTCCATGCACCACACACCTTGTGTCGGTGAGAAAAAGGAAAGTATTGAGTGTTTTCCACACGCTTAAATTCACACAAATGTTCATAAAGACTGAAATACACAACTTTAGACACGTACGGTCATGATGAACAAAGACATATTCGTATTCTTTTCTCTGACTCACATGCACACACTTTATATATATATATATAGACTCTTTCTTTCACACAGACAAGTCGACACAAAGGAAAAGACACATCTCTTCGACTCCCCTCTCGACGCACAGATACATGTTTTGTTTCTCAGAGACGCACACAAACCACCAGAAACACACGAGCAAAGAAACTTGAAGAACTAGGAAGCGGTTTGAGTTTAAACATCCTCCAAAGCTTCTGATCGGACCCAAAATAGTACCAGTGTTGGAGGGTATGTATATTATGTGACTATTAGGTCTATGTACAAGGGTGAATTGAGAAAAAAGTCAAGTGAGTCAAGTTAAAGAACACTGTGTCAAAGTCGTTTTAAGTCACTATGTTGCTGTAGTGCCAACTATAGGGGTGGAATAACATGGCGGGGATGAGGGCGTGACATCTGACTTAAAATGTTACAATTATAGACTGTAGAAGTGGACGTAGTCATTGTGATGTCACCCATTGGTTTGAGGACTGCCTCGAGTTCGGCTATTTCACTGTCGCCGACGAGAGATACGGCTCTGGTAGCGGCAACAACCTGTCAATCACAGGGTAGCCCCGCCCTAAAGCCTAATCTGCTTTATGGTCTATTTGACTCTAAATGGAGCATAATTTACTAAATGAACATCATGCTGTATTGAAGAAGACTTGAAACTAGAGATTGAGACCATAAACTCATGTTTACAATGTTTACTGAGGTAATAAATCAAGAGAGAAGTAGAGTCATTTTCTCATAGACTTCTATACAACCAGAGGAGTCGCCCCCTGGTGGACACTAGAGAGAATGCAAGTTTTAAGACACGTCCGCATCGGCTTCAAGCTGCAGAACCGGAGGTTGCCGCCTGGTTACAAGAGTAATGGTAGAGGAGAGACGTAAATATGAAGAAGGGAAAATGTGTATGCAATCTATACAAGCATTATTGTTTCTACATGTTCATTTAATGTTCAGACTTCCTTTAAGTGTTGGTAGAGACAGTAGAGTACATGTTTTATTTGGATTGATCCATGACAAGCCATGTGAAAGTCGTGTCTATTCAGGTTGTAGAAAGTGTGTGTTGAATTGAAATGTAGTGTAAAACACACTGTGGTGTGCAGATGGAGTTTTTGTGAACAACCAACAGCAGTCAATCGGTTTTGGTAGAAATAGTCTTGGCCCGCGCTGAAAGGTATACAAAGGGAAATGTATGAGCAAAGATATTAAATTTGACATATGGCCTCTTTGTTGGTGCTGTCCATACTAAAAACAAATGTGTTATCTGGCACGTAGCTGAGCTTTCTACCAAACATCAGTGAAGTATGTGATTGAAACATGTTATGAGGTTTCTCAGATTACTTGCCAACCAACAGAGAAACAAGCACAACATCTCTTTGGCAGACGTACCAAGCAATACTTTAGTTCTTTCTGTCTCACTTCCACTGATGCACACGTGTATGTAGACACACACACACACACACACACACACACACACAGCCGTATCAATCAAGCTATTCCAGGAAGCCGGGGAGAAGTGAGAGGAGATAGGCAGTCTCGCTCTCAGACGCATGTCTGCCAAAGAAAAGCTGCTGGCTGCTGCCAAGGTTGAGCGAGCATATTGCCTCGTAATGGAAAAAGAATGGAGAAGCAGACACTGCACATTGTCTGAAACTCTATCAAATGATTTCTCTGTCTCTCCCCGCACAGCAACTGTGACACAGTGTCTGATAATGGCTGGCTTGTGTGTGTCTGTGTGTACCTGTGTGTGTGAGTGTGTGTGTGTGTGTGTGAGTCTGAGAGCTATGTTTGGCAAGTGTGCGACAGAATTGATGTGTTCAGTCGTTTGGCATGCCCGCCTCTGTGTTTTGTGTGTGTTTTCTGACCAAATAGTTGTCGGAGCAGCTGTTGATCACCGATAAAGAAATGTTTCATTTTGAGCACTGACAATGCCTGTACAGCACCCATCCCCTCACAGCTGCACTCGCACCTCTTTCCTAGAATAAACATTCATCCGTCAGAGAGGTGGAGAAACGGACCATGTGTGGCAACATTTCACACAAAATTGATTTCCTCGTCATCAAAAACAATCTGTCTGAATGAGTTAATGACCAAATAGCAATTTCAATTACACCGTCTGGATGAAAAAGGAAGAAAAAAGTTGGAAGATTTCATGAGGGTAAGAGCTCATTGCACACCACTGGGAGTTGAGGAGCAACTTAAGTGGGATTTTATTAGTTTATTTATTAGGTAATCTACCGTCTAAAGGTTTGATAAAACGTGTGCATTTTATAGCAGAGCCCTGGTGGAGATATCCCAAGATGGATGCCATGTGCATTGACAGATTTCTACTCGCTGCCCCTTGGAAACAGCTGGAGGCTAAGTGTTTTTCCCAACGGGCAGTCAGGCTGGTTGGGCAGGAAATAAAGAGCTGTTCATGGAAGACCAAGGACATTGATTCCGTTTCCCAAATCCAGACTTGCATCCAGACTGTCAGCCTCCAACCCAACGACCAAGAGTCTTTGCTTCACCAACGACCCAGAGTCTCCACTGACCAGCACCATGTCCGACATCCAGGCAGTTCCCGAGTCGGGGGGTCCCCGATGATGTCGAGCCAGTTCCTGTGCCACGAGTCCCAGGCGACGTCAAGCAAATTCCTGAGTCGGCGGTCCAGCAGACACCAGTTCCTGCTGAGCTGCTGCAGTCACAAGATCCTGTTCTGGCCTCAACTCTCAGTGGACGATGTCCACTGAACTCCAGAGGTGCTCCGCCCACCTGTATTGGTGCTGGGTCCTTGATTAAACACATAACACAGGGATTCTGCTAAAGTTCTTTTCCGTTTTACACACCGTTGAACTGCTGGTTTACCTTTTTTGTCATTGACATTTGCTAACCCGTTGAGCCCTTTTATCAGCTGCTGGCAGGTGCTATACGCTATTAGCATCCTCTCATCTCAGTCTCATCCTCCTCGCCACTGCGTCTATGTGTGCTTTTTGGTGTCGGTGTCAAAAACACTTTGAGATGTGAGTGTCAGTGGCACCGCATTGGTGTGGGGGTGAGTGTGTGTACGTTTGGAGACCGCCTCCAAAAGTGTGTGTGTGTGTGTGTGTGTGTGTGTGTGTGTGTGTGTGTGTGTGTGTGTGTGTGTGTGTGTGTGTGTGTGTGTGACTGGCTGAGACCTACAGAGAAAAACACATTAAGCTGACGCTGTCATCTCCTCACTCCACTTTCTTCTTCTGCCAACAAACGATACCCACCTGTGCCAATCGCCGTCACTATTGTCTGTTCCTTCATCGCGCAGAGAGAGAAAATGAATTCAATTTTTATTGATATCGCGCAAATTCATAACAGGCTGAGTCTGAAGGCACTGTTAATATAAAGCAGGTCTAGACTGTATTCTTTTATTATTATTATTTACAGAGACCCAACGATTCCCACCATGAGCCACCTTTTAACAGGAAGAAACCTCCAGCAGAACCAGGCTCTGGGTGGGTGGCCATCTGCCTTGACCAGTTGGGTTTAGAGAGAGAGAGAGAGAGAGAGAGAGAGAGAGAGAGAGAGAGAGAGAGAGAGAGAGAGAGAGAGAGAGAGAGAGAGAGAGAGAGAGAGAGAGAGCAGGAGGAATAAAACGTATTATTGTTATTGTTACTAATAACATTTGAATAATATTTGTACCGGCAGGCGTTAAGCAACGGGGTGCACAGCAGGTGGCTTGCAGTCACAGATCCAGACTCTGCAGCTCCGGAGGCAGATATACCTGCAAGAAAGCAACAACAGAAGGAGCGAGGAGAGAGATGAGGAAGCATAAATCTAAGAGTGGGAGAAGAGTTAGTAACATGCAACAATGGGATAAAAATGCATCCAAATGGACAGGGAGAGAAGGGGAGAAGAGATCAGTGCACTATAGGAAGTCTCCCGGCTGTCTAGGCCTATAGCAACATAACTAAGGGCTGGTTCCCTAACTCTCGCTTGTCGAGGTGGCCAGTGACCAGAGAAGCGCTGGGAGCGCTCACAATGACAATTGGGACATGCTGATGACAACCAGAATGTATGTTTACTGTGTTCAACATCTCAGTTTAGCCAGATAAACGTCAGATAATCACATGATTGCCTCCACCAAATGTCATTGGCATTCATAGTTGTAGAGACATTTTAACCTAGAAACACAGACGTGAAGCTCATGTTCGCACCAGAGGAAAGGTCTGAGTATCACCAACGTCATCATTTGGGGACCATACCAACCAATACCTGTACAGGATGTTAATATATCTCAGTCAAGACCAAAGTGGTGGACCAATAGACCTACAGACACCTCTGGTGTGGTTATTAATGCAGCAGCACTTTCACATGAACCACTGTTTATCAATAATTTACAAAG